>CAFUXE010000673.1:64554-108910 GCA_903364295.1 Serranus cabrilla
TCACACCTATGCACAGCCAGAGGAAACAGGAAGGTGGTGGGCGGGGTTGTTCGTACCCATGGAGACACTACCTTTAGATTGTTCTTTGTATGTTTCTTAGAAATTCAATAAAACATCATTGGAAATAAGATTATTCACCTTCGATGAGTCCCTGGTGTCTGACAGCCTCAGCAGCCAGGACAGATTTGCCCGAGCCGGCCATGCCAAAGACGGTGACCCAGCCCGGGTCCTTCTGCAGCCGGTAGAGTTTCTCCCTGACGCGGTTCACAAGCTCCGGTCTGCTCACGAACACCACGGGCCTCTGTGGCACGCCGCCTTCACTGAGCATCGCCTGAACTGTTGGAGAATCAAGAAAGAGATTTCAATAAGTGCTGAAGTGCAAAATTACTTCTTTTTAAATTAAAAAAGATGTAGGGCAGCCTTTCATCATCCTCATAACTCCTGATGTATTGTACTGTAGTAACCCAACATGTGCAAACAAAATACCACATTCAACTGATATTTTTTTTCACAACACTCAAGGACTCCCACGCTCTGACAGCGCGACCTTTATTCTCTCCACTAGACAAAAACTCACAGCTCCACTTCTCACCATAAGCTGTGCAGCCATCAGAGGAGCTCTTGTGTGCATCATGTGACATGCGCGGTAGGTCGTCGTGAAGCAGATTGGCTAAATCATTGTATGCTTCCTTGATCAAGGCATTGTAGAAGGAGATGTAGGCACGGTTGTCCTTCCCCAGCAGCAGCTCCAGCAGGGCCGCAGCCTGGTCCTTCCTGGTCGACTGGAGAGAGAAAGAGAGAGAGAGATTAAACTTCATAATATGTATTTTACATGCTGATTGTTTAATTTCTTTCACATGAGCTAGTTAAATAACACTGGTTCAAAATGATGAATAATTTCTCCTTCAGCAGAGGCTCACCTGGCTCCTGATCCTCTCCTCCTCATCCACCGTCAGAACGCCATCACTGATCATGTGGTCCATCAGGAAGGGAGGCTTGATGTCCTCCTCCAGTTTATGGCGAAAGCGGAGCAGAGAGCTCCTCGCGCCTTCCTCCAACGCCATGTCTGCACAGCACGCCAACCATGCAGGTTCCTGTTATGATGCAAATAAATGGAGGAGAGACAAGGACGTTAGATTAACTTCTGTGATATACACAACAAAGCCAAATGCCTGCAGATGCACAAACATTTCAGCAGTAATTGGTTAAAAAAAAAGTGTTTTGACACAAAATTTGCTTTTAACAAATCTTGCACCTCCTGCGATCTGGGTATTGCACTTGTCCGTAACGTGATTTCCATAAAATTCTGATTAATTGTTCATCCCTGTTTTATACAGTCAAGTTACTCTCAGCTTACACAACACTGGGCTTTCCCCAAACTGTCGCCACACACTTGGACGAAGCCAATTTAATTATAATATTCATATACATATACATGTTAAAACATGTATTTTTAGATGCAGGTTCAGACCTTTGTTTGTCATCTTCTCCATTCCTGTCATACCTCTACACTCCCAAAAAAAAGCAGTTACACCTAAAATACTTTAGTAATGACATGAGAAAACACCTGTCAGGTGAACAAAATTGATAATGAAAAGAACTGTGAATAATGGCAGACCTACATGACATACGGTCCCAGAATATACAAAAGCATAACGCTTCTATTTTATAGCTTGTTTGTAACTTATGTGCAACGGACACAAATAAAGAAAGAGGAAGCAGAAGATCATGAAAGTGAAAGAGTTTAGCAGCTGTTCGGCTTTACCAAAGTAAAACTGGGCAGTATGTTAGTGACACTTAACATACTTTAAGCAGTTTCTATGACATTTGTTAAAGTAATACAGCAGAGCTAAGTTAGCTTACCAAGCTAGTTTAGAGCTAGTTTGGAGGGTTTATTTCTCCTAAACAGCATGTCGTATCACCAAACTGGAAGGTGTGTTACTTTAACACAGCTTAAAGTGGCTGTAACGAATGAATGTAAAAGTTATTTTTAATACTGCAAGTCAGGGGGGCTAAATTTAACTCTGCTAGCCAACTTTATCGCGGCATTTCATCTTATAGTTAGCCTACTGACACACTTATCACATTTCAATACTTGTCTCGACAAGTTTACTCAGTCTGACCTGCTGGGGAATGAAACAAAGAAACTAACCACCAGTAGATACGTACGAATATCTTCTTTTCTTTGCCGAGGAGGGTGTTTGTTGACCTGTATGTGGTTTAAATATGAAGACGCATTTCAAAGAGTCCAATGAGTAAAACGGCGATTTATTCCTCCGTGAACGTTGTACTTCACGCCCAATTTTGAAAGAGGAGAGCTTCCTGGTTCACAACAAAAACAACTACCCCGGTGTGAGGCAGCCAATTGCGTGGCGGGGTGTAAACCACGTGACTGGTGAGGTCATACAATTCTGTAACTGGGCAAAGTGATGCGGCTTTCAAGGACTGCTCCTCTGCTCGGAAATAAGTGCACTCCCTAATTTACACATCCATTTCCCGCTTTACTTTAATCACCTATTAACATGTAATCATTTGAACCAAAAGCTGTTGGGCACAGCACCCTTCTCCTAAACTACTGACATCGTCTCAATGCTTTCCGTTTACTAAATTTTATGTAATTTAAAAGTGTTCATTTTTGTTTGCAGCATTGTCGGACTGCCTTTTAATGTAACAATACTGCCTAGTGACAGCAAGTGATGACAGCATGTTGTTTATTCTACAGTACAGGGATGCAGTGATAATGCAATTATAAGGAGCCATAAATAGATTACCTGGAGACCAATAATGCTCAGCTTGATGTCTAACCTGCAAAGCACTATTGATTTATAAATACATTTATAAAAATATCTACATAAAAAAAATCTAATTAGTCTTATTAATTTGATCCACATTCCATTAACAAGGATGTGAGTCTCAGATTTATTTTCCAGGTAGTTCTAAATTTCTGAACGTTTGATTTATTCCCTGTAAAGAAAAATAACCCCTCTGCATTTTTCATGTTAACTCAACTGACTGGGGTACCTGCACAACCCAGATGTATACTATTTGTCATATTCCAAAAATGCTGTATTCTGTCTTGTTTTCTGTTTGAATGTTTCAAAAATATCTATCAATGTATTGGTGTCAAAGCACCCTATCACCTAAGCAGTTATATAGATGGGACTGTAAATTACTGAAAACTAAATGATACCAGAATCAAAGGATGGTAGACAATCTTGGGATTGTTATTTGGGATTAAAGATTACATATGTATAGAAGAACTTCATGTATTTTCATTTTGCAAAATATCCAAATAAATGTAACTTTCCTAAAAAAAAATTTTTTTCAGAGGACACTCAAATAAATAAAAATGTAATCAATTTTCTTTTTAAAGTTTTATTATATTAACTGTGGTACAGAAGAAAAGAACAACAACTTTCCCACATTTTCATGTAAACCTTTACAAAAGTACACAACTTTTTGCTTTTCTTTGTGCATCACTGGCTCCGCTGGAAATGTTGGACACAAAGTCACTTTTGAGTTCAGCACCTTTCATTTCCCCACAGGTTCTAACAGCCAACACAGCAATACTGTAACAACTACAGTTCCTCAAAATGTAACAAACATACCAACTAAATCAATATAACAACAATATATTCCACTGGCAGAGAATACGTAAGAACAAACATGTGACAACAAATTACTCAAATAAGAACTAAATGATTTAACCCCCAAAACAAAGCTACTCATGCAGAAGATTTAGCAAATTCAAAATCCCAAACATTTTTCATTTCTACTTCTATTATTTGCTGTATATTAATATCAGATGATTAAAAATAATACAAAAAGTTAAGTTCTCTGGCTGATGAAGAAGTTAAAGGGACAACTTTCAAAAGGGACTAACTCCAAAGGGCTCTCATGTTTTGCATTAATATGCTCAAACGGTGGTCATAGTTATACTATAGTTACTTAGCATTTAACAGTGATAAATAACTTGGTATACATAAAGGAATCTGATGTGCTAATCTGCTACTTCTCTAAATATATATACGCTTCTTCCTCATCATAAAGCTTGTTGGGTGTTTTAGACATACTAAGGTTTTGCCCTTTTGCCCCTGTGGACTCACTCCACCACAACAGGAGTCTGACTACGGACACATTTATAATGTAGGGATCCTTATTAGGTTCAGAAATACATTGCTGTAACACTGGTTTTCTGGTTTGAAGCTTTAAATATTGACAGGAGAACACACTGTAGAGCATTTATCACAAAGGATGCAGGTCACATCAAATGTCTACTGCATGGCGCCTACACAGCAGCGCCTTCACTGCTAAATGTAGTGAAAAGAAACTCCATTAACAATGCAATGAAGGGAACTCCAGCTACTGGAGTACACTGGCGGAGCAAAGCAGTTATACTGCCTAGCTGTTGTAGTACCTCCTTAGCTTTAGCTATGTCTAGTAGCAAAGAGACTCTTTACAGACTGCAGGAGCTGAAGTTTGGTTTCAGTTGGAGGTGACAGAGTCCTGTGCTGAGTCCTGAGGAGGGGTCGCTGCTGGTGGGCTGCTGCTGCTGAACATCAGCTTCCTGATGATATCGGCGTAGAAAGGTCCATAGACAGTCTTGTTGTAGTTAACCAGGGAGATGAACTTTGCTCCCGTAAATGCAAGTTCAGGCTTTATGGCAGTCAAGCCAGTTGGTACCTGTTCAAGTTTGGCCTGAGGTTTAGGATCACAGATGAGCGCCATGAAGTACTGCTGCACACGGTCCTCTGCACAGGAACAAAGAGAGTGAGAGAAAGGGAAATGACAGGTTAGAAAATGCCAAACACGCCTTCATGTTTGAGTAAAAAGAATCTGGGATACTTCACACAAATTTTTATTCACACCAATTAATATTCTTCTCCCAGTTGCCCTTGGATACCTGCAGGACAGGTGGTTATCTTGGCTGACATTTGTGTCTTTAAGAGGCTGTAGCTGGCTCCCCATTCACTCAGTAAAAAAATGCTATTCTTGTAGGAAAAAAAATCCAAATTGTCAAAACAATAGCATGACTTTTTTCTGATGGTGTACTTTAAGGTCTAAGCCTCTCAATGTGATCATTTGGAGAGATTTTTGACCACTTTTTAAATCAATTCTTGAGTCAAAATAAATGGTTGAAACTTTGCACCAAACTTGTGTAATACATGGTATCAAGAATTTCCGCAGTATATACTCGCATCATAATGTTGTAAACCCTTATACACTTCAACATTTATTACAGATTTGTGACTAGAAAAACTTTCAGTGGATGCAGTATGGTATCTACTGTTGACCTGCTATCCCTCTAATAGAGACAGAAATGGGTCTATGGAGGGTCTCTAAAGGTTACATAACATAAAAACATCTTTACAGTCCAGCACAAGGCTCGAATAAGCACACAGTCACTCCAGCTCGCTCGGTCTTACCAACGAGCATGCGGATGGGATTGTCCCTCTGAGTGATGCTGCAGATCTGGCCTGTGAGGGTGGACTGCAGTGCCGGGGACAGAGCAGGGTAGTTCCTCTCTGTTAAAGACTTGTTGAGCTCACAGCAGATCTGAGCGCTGACGCCCTCTAGTGCCTCTTCTAGGTTAAAGTTCCTGAAGAAAGAAGGAGAGGAGGTGATATTAAACTCTATCAGACGTAGGTAGTAAATGAACCTGTGATAATCAGTTACAGATTTAAGGTGGGTAAAGAAGGAGTAAACTGACGGGCCGTGCATCCCGTCCAGCAGCACACTAATCATCTTCTTCAGGCGGTCAGACAGGGACGACAGACCCTGGATGGGTCCTCCAACGGTGCTGTAGATAATGAGCAGCACCTCGTTCACCGCCTGACACCGCTGCAGCTGCCACTGGATCTCTCGCAGACGTGACTCATCAGTCATCCAGGTCTACAGAAGAACCAAGTTTCATAGTTAATAGTTAAGTATGGAGCTGAGAGAGGATTAGCTTAGCTCAGCATAAACACTAGAAACATAGTAGCCCAGCTCTGTCCACAACTGAAAAAAAAAACAACAACCTACTAGCACCTCTTCAGCTCACTAGTTCTCACTCACCTCAGGCAGCGGGCTCTTATTATAGTCCCATGTAAGGATGTGGAGGAAGGCAGTGTTGAGGACCTGGAAGGGCCCAGGCACCACGCGCTGTCCTTTTTCAGGACCGTTCTGTTCTTTGGGGATTTTTGTCCACATCTCCTCGAGTGCCGACTTGATCCACGAGGTCGTGTGCTCCAAAGCACCTGAACAAGTTCATCACAGTTATACAGATTGAGAGGCTTGATCATGATGCTGCTTTGACAATAAAGTGAAAATTATCAGTTTCTTCCACTGACTATCTGATTTAAGGAATAGATACAATTTTGAAAAAACATTCATTTCACCTTGCAGTATCCAGGAGTTGTTGGTCTAACACTGACTTTAATATTGATTCGTTCGTGTTATTTTGTGACTTGGTGAATATGAATGAATCCTTTAAAACACTGAAGTCAAACAATAACACAAACAAATTAATTGAGGTAATCGAGGCAGTGGTAAACCAGCAATTCCGGTTTTCCTGCAAGGTCAAATGACCTCTTTTAACAAAAAAAATGTCAATACATTGACTATGAATAAATACCTGATACAGCCCACCTTCAATAAATCCGAACTAGCCCTTTAACTTGAGAATATCTCCTATTGCATGGCAGATTACACATCAACCTGGCAACAGAAATAGCAAAACATTAACAGCTACAGAGAAAAGTGTGTCCTTGTTTACTCACCGGGTGTTTTGTCCAGGATGCTCTGAAACGTCTCCCTCTCATATTCAACGCTCTGCCGCTGCAGCACAGGTCTCAGATTATCGATTGTAAAGTTGACTACATCTGCTTTCATCAGGTCCAGCACACGGAAAACTTCCCTGGTGTGTAAGAAAATAAGATCCACTGTGATTATCAGTAAACTAAATACAAATAAGACAAGACATTCTTGTATTCTCTCAGACAGACAATACAATCTCTAATCATAACCATCTGATCTCAGCATTTAAATGTTTTACATACTTTAAACCTCGTGTGTGATCTCACCTGAAGAGTGTCACTATGTTATCGGAGCTTTCTCTGAGCTTCTTGATCTCCTCGTCCCTCACCGGGGCGCACATCTTGCCCATGGTGGTGATGATGTAAGAGGCGAGCCCCTGAATATCTACAGCATCATTGTCAGCCTGCTGACGAATCAGGTCCATGTCCAGCACCTCCATAATCTGGGACCGCATCCGATTGGCACCCGGATTAAGGAATGACAGTAAAGTCTGTCCAAGGAGGAAAATGATAGAAAGTAATATTTAGAACATAATCAGGGATGTTGCTTCATTCATTTGCATTTACTAGACAAAAGGAGGTGATGAAGATAAAAAGGAAGAAGTTACAAAAAGGTCTTTTAACTTTGAGCAGCTGTGGATAATGCTGCAAATAACTGTCAGGAAAATCAGAGCAATTAAAATCTTATTTCTTCCGATCCAGTGAAGCTGTAGACGTCAGGTTGTGTGTGCTGACCTCTCTGATCTCCTCCAATAATATGATGGCTTGCCCGTACTCAGGCGGGTCGTCGTTTAGCTCGGTCTCCAGGATGTCCCAGAAGGCCTTGTGGACATTATCTCTAACTGCTTTCCATAAACTAAAAAAAGAAAATGGAGGATTTAGTTCGCTGAGCATTTTTATCTGTCAGGAAAAATGGACCATTTCTGAAATGGGCTTTGGTTGGGATGGTGCACAAAGTAATAAATAACAGAAACATCACTCCTTTTGTTGAGCACAGAAAATATATTTGAATTGCTGCCAGTAACACGATAAATAACCACAGAGCACTTGTCTTGTCCATCTTCTGCTGCTTGTTTAACTCTTCCACAAAATATATTCCTCTCCTTATCTTTCTCTCAGTCCTCTTCACGCTCTTATTCAGTTCAATTTAGTTTAGCATTGGGCCAGAGATGAATAGAGACAAGATAGATAGATTTCAATAAATACAGTAGAAACAGTATACAAATAGAGGTAAATCTTGACACCCTGGTCATTTTAATACACAAGACCTGTGGGTTTATTGAATAATTTATAACATGTGACTGGTTCCTAGCTGTTGTTGCAGCTCGTCTATGTTTGTTAAAAGTTGATGTAGGTAAATGATTTTTGAGGCTGTTCTCCTTAATTTTCATAACAATTCGTCAGTGTTGTTGTTTAATTTACCTGCAGTTTGGGTATAAATTAGGGCGTATCTTTGTCTTTTTATACAATAAACAGCTGCTCTGAACACAAACTTATTCCACATTTCAGGGTAAATCTCTTATAATGGAGCGTGAATAGTGAGTAACAGCAACTATAAATACAGTGAAACTTGACGGACTCAAAATCATGCTTAATCCAGTTCATTTGCAATTTTTCTAAAGCTTTACTGTCATTTAGGTGGCACTGTAATGTACAATCATTTACAAATGAAAGATGCAACAATTTGTTGATAGTATACCTGTCCTGAGGTAGGCTGTTCGGCTCCAGATGGAAGTTGCGGTTCACTATGATCTCATGAGCGAGGCTGAGATTGGACAGATCTCTGGCAGACTCCATGACTTCTTCCAGCGTTAATGTTTTTGGCGGGCTTGCTGTGGGAACCAGATATTGAACAAACTTTGTAAATGGATGAATGAAAGCTTAAAACAAAACAGTGGAAGCATAAAATGAACTGTTAGAGTTGCACGATGATTGTGGTGAGGTTAAATATACATTTCCAAACTTTTGCCTGAGTCAGTGCAGAAACCAAACCAACTTTTAGGCCTTTAATCAACACAAGAATGAAGGTTGTCTGGTGAACTTATACAAAGACCAGAAAAAGGTCAGAGGTGGAAAACTCACAGGAAGGTGTGCAATGCTTGCTGGAGCAGTCGCTAGTGAAGCTTTCACGAGAACAGTCCAGGTCGCTGGTGGACGTCATGCTGTCACATCGCTCCGACGACGACTCCACATCGCTGCCTTGGTCCTCGCCGCTGGATGTGGACGTAGGTCGCTCATCGTTTAGAGGCATCTTGGGTTAAAACTGCACAGGAGAAGTTGGGTTTACAACCCATAGCTTGTTAACTATAACACTCTTTCAATGGAACCTGTTGAGCAGGTCACAAATTACTAGGTATTGTACAACTTTCACAGAAGCAAAGAAACAGGTTTAGGATTTAAGTGGGAGGTTTATCACCAGATGCCAGATCAACTGACAATAACAAAACTATCAGCAGCCATATCCTTTAAAATGGAAATGTCTAAATATAGAGTGAGAAGAAAATTAACTAACTAAGCCTTCACCTTAGTAATACCTGTGTGTGTGAGAGCATTCAGTAAAACAGCATGCATGCAATAGTTGGTGTTGCCAAGGCGAGTTAACGGATTATAACAAAAACACCAGTCACACACAATAAAAAAAACAGCTGGCAAACAGCCTCAATGGAAACAGTGATAGCAACTTGTTAAACTCACTGACGTTGGATGAAGTCATTATTTGGAGAAAAAACACCCACAATGTCTGTTTATTGCCACAGCAGAGGACAACAAAGTCAGGACGCAAACAGAATCCATTTCCATAAGTAGGTTTAAACAAACAGTGTATTCCTTGAGGACAAAGGGACACTGTGTCCAGGCCTATCGGAGATCGACTGTCTCTAGGGCAACATAGGACAACAGAGGGCTTCTCAACGGCCGAAGCGATCCTGTTACACCTGTCCCTGTGTTGTCTGTCTTCAATGCAAATATAAACACCTTAGCATAACAAAGGAAGTGATATTTGTATGACAAATGCGAGCTGAAGCGAAACAATACCACGTTTTTATCATTACAAACACATAAACAAAGTGGCTTAACAGATGCATAAACATGTATCTTTATAACTGCAACACCTTTGACTTTCTAATATTATCTGCCAGCACTGTAGAAGACACACAGTGCTGGCAGGGTGACCCTTGGGTGTTCCTGTCCCTAGTTATCTGCAGCCAAAAATGAATGCACACTCCCTTCGCTGCTCTTTTGGTTAAAGATAGCTCAAGGGGTGAGGGTGAGGGTGGGTGTCGGGAGGGGGGTGGAGGATGTGTGACTTCCATGTACCCCTGCTGTGCATGTAACTCATTCATTACATCATATGCTACACTTGACAGCTAGGTCACAGCCATGCAGCAGGCCAATTTTCAGAGATTATCCAGAGTGATGGGAGCAGTACAGTCCAGAAAACTGATTACGGATTAGGTCCTCTCTGTCATCTGCTGCTTCGTTATAAGAAATCCTCTTAAAGTCATTTGACTACTAGGTAAAATAAAATGTAGCATGCAAAAATAGAAGGATAAACATTTGACATGCATGGACAAGTGAGCATAAAAACAGGTTTTTGACTGATTTGAGACATATTGTTGTTATAGACTGTAAAATATGGCACTTGAATGCAATCTGCTGACAACAATATACCTGTCAGTAACAATAAAACATGCCCAGGTGTTGTTGATGAGTGCCATATGAGGTTCACATATTGTTACAGTAACCTCTGCAGGAACAAAGACAGTCTTCTGGGATCCAGATTCGACTGCAGTATAATATAAACAAAGCAGTGGATCAGGGAGGCTGGGTTAACTACACGAGGACTCTCGTTATTGGCTACAGATCCCTGTCGCTCACCCCTACATGGAAAATCTTTGGTTACATTGCTGTGCACATGGAAAAAAAAATAACCACACACGCGAAAGAAGTGGGTACACGTGATCCGAGCAGCAGACCATAACAAGAACTTTGTGTACATTTGATACAGCACGTAACATTTCCCTGCAAGCAAAAAACACAGGGCAGTGACAGAAAATGCATTCTGCTCCAACTAAAATCCATTTGATGTGGATATCCGTAAACACGTCACTGCTGTTTACATTGTGTCAGTGTTTACACGACAACCTTTGTTACTTGGCCAAACATTCTGGCTATAACAGCCCAATTTAGGTCGTGTTATTGGTTAATTTTACATCGTTTCTATACATTGACATTAATGCTGCCGTGCTACTTTCGACGACTGTACTCAAGTTTCCGCTCCACAACAAACCTGAACTTAACACCAAAATGATCGTAAAGTTGCAAACAAAACCAGCCGAATGATTCACAATTTCAAATACAGTTAAATGTGCTACACAAAAGCGACTTTACCTCATTCAAGCCTCCGAAAAGGGAGACTGGGACCCAAAATAGCTCAACTCTGAAGGGAAGAATCGTCGTCGTCCTGTAATGCTTCTCGCTCTATTTAAAGGTCTTTCTTTACCCCAGCAGGCTCCGCTGACAATCAGAAGAAACCACTTCGCACACAGGGGCGATCAAGGGACAAGCAAAAGCTTGACAGAAGATTAATGTTAAAAAGAAGGATAAAAAAGAAGATGTTTTGGAAAAAACAAGCTTTAAAATGGTTTAAGTAAAACCAAATCCACACATTTAGCTCAGAAAAGGCAATTTTATACAATATGTCACACTGAATAACCCTTTGTGATGAATGGTACGCACCATTTTTGCTTCACGTGGGAAGTGACCTCAGTGTGTTTACAGGAGTGTAGAAATGTCTGAGACACATTATGGGGACTCATCCATCTTTTATGGTTAAGCCTGGTTATTATTATTAATTTATAAAAATAAGAAAAATAATGATACTACTACTACTATAACTAACAATAAAAAATGATAATAATTATTATTATTTATTTACTAATCTAAGATTCATTCATTCATCTATTTATTCATTTATTGCCTCATTTGATTAATTATGGATTTATTTCATAACCTTATTTATATTCAAAATTTACTTCAATGGCATTCCATAGTTATCTAACCCTTGAAAGCCACGAGATGACTCCAATTTGTATCTAAGAGTTCTTCTTGACTGTGCGATCAGCAGTTTAATGTATGGTAATTTATTGCCTGATTTATCATATTAACTGAGCATGTGCAGAAATGCTAATTGACTTTTTAGTGTTGCTTGTGAAAAAAAAAAAATAGACAAAAATCGTTGAAAGAACAGAAGGGTGGCTGTTAATGTTCTTTACAGGAGTCTGTTAAAATCAAAAGAAATAATGTCCTTATGTTAACTTTACAACTGGGTCATTGTGACCCGGCTTTATGAAAGTCATGAACAAACATAAACATCCAGATGGTTTAGCCTTTGTATGGCAGATGGAGTCAGTACAGCATATTTTCCTGCTGGGAAGACAGAAAATAAAGCAAAAACAGCAGTACAATCGTTCTTTGGTGTGTCATTTTAACTTTAAATACATAGTTCACCTTGAAAACTATTGCTAAAGCCATCTTAATACCATTTAGTAAGACATAAACACTGACTTTATAATAACAGAAATAGGTCGCGCTGTATGTGTTATCGCCTGTAGGGGGCAGCAGGGTGCTGTCTCGCGGGGTTCGTTTTAAAAGAAGAAGAAGTTATCACGTCACTAGGAGAGTTCGTGATGGCGGTTGATTTGACTCCTCGTTTCAGAAGGTTGAACAGCCAAACAAGAAGTTTTCGAGAAAATATACAACATGGTAAGATTTAAGTATTAACAATGAATAATTTTGAAGTGAGCTTATCTCCTCTTTATATAAATATAACCACACAATCACAGTGCGACCGTGTAAATATATGCTAAGGCGCTGGAGTCTGACAGGTAGCTACACCCAACGGTCGTCCTGTTAGCCGTTAAATGTAGAAAAATATATTTTTGTTAAAATGTGTCATATACAAGATTTAGAGAACCTAGTTTAAGAAGTCCTTATATTGTTTATTAGAGTAATGGCTGAAGTGTTCAGTCTCCATTTAAAGAAAGTAGTGATATTACGCTTTTCAAACAATTAGCGTTAAAAGTCCTGCATTAAAAACGTTTCCAAATGTTTTGCTAGTTAAGGTTCAGCACAAGTGGGTAAAAAGAGTGACTACTCTAGGGCTACAAAAGTATATAACCTTGTTATTATTGGGTTGTTATTACGGATTGACGGCCATTGTTGTGAAAGCATCTTTTGACTTATGTAGTTGGTCGAGATCATTTTAACATTATAAACCAGTGGGAAATTTAATCTATTACAATGCATTTGCTTTTATAAGCTCATCATGTGTTTGGGATGTGAGTTTCACATTAAACTGTTTGTAAATTAAT
Source organism: Serranus cabrilla (assembly GCA_903364295.1). NCBI lineage: Eukaryota > Metazoa > Chordata > Actinopteri > Perciformes > Serranidae > Serranus > Serranus cabrilla. Next base: position 77,723 of record CAFUXE010000673.1, read on the forward strand.
TTGTAAATTAGCTTTTAATGTCAGACAATACATGTTGTGGAGAAAAGTACAATAGTTCCTTTCAAAATATAGTGGAATAAAAGTCTGAAGAAGTATAAAGTGAAAATACGCTCAATTACAAAATAAGTACCAGGATTTTGCACACAGGTACAGTACCACTTCAGTCAATCAGCAAACCTCAAATAAAGACTTCTTCAGTGTTTTCACTGTCACAAGTTGGAGGTCTTATTTTCTGTGTAGAGACGTAACATTTATTTATTTTATTTATTATAGTACTGTAGATTGTATAAATGTGTTTTCCAATTGAATATGGGCTTATCTAATCAGTTTGAAAACCTGCTGGTCTTGTATGAAGTCCATAACATTTCAGTCCTGGGATTCAACCCGTTTTGATCTCTTTTCCTCTAACCCTGTGTCTCCCAATAGGTTTCTCAGGGCCCTTCGGTGCCACCCAGCTCTGGCACAACATCATCCAGGCCCTGCAAACCCAGGTGGAGGTGCGTCGCTGTAGAAGGCATCTACGTGTTCATGCTGAATGCTTCACAGGCTCAGATGCTGTGGACGCCGTCCTCAGCTATTTGATGCAGAATGTGGTGTTTTGCACAAGTGAAGTGTCTCGCCTCAAAGCTGCTCGACTCTGCCAGGCTCTGATGGAGGCCAAGGTGTTCGAACCGGTGGGGACGAAGCTGTTTCGCAGAGACAAGGAAGTGACCTTTGAGGACAGCAGCTGCAGTCTTTACCGGTTTCTGGAGTATAAAGTGTTGCCCGGTTTGAAGGAGTGCAATAGTGACACAGAAAATATGACACCAGAGAAACCAGGGCTCAAGAGGAAGAAGAGCTCCAGGTTTGACTTAAAATCCCCTTTTCTAAACGTTTGATTTTCGGACTAATGTATAGGCTAAATAGGCTGCATCATGGTATAATATTGATACTTGCACATAGATCTAGATAATGTAATGTAGCATTGTTACAGTTGAGTAATAATACATTCAAAATACATTCCACCCCTAATTAACCATAAATATTAAATATTATTTGTAACAGGGTTCATACAGGTGCTGGAAATCATTGAAACCCTTAAATTAAAAAAATGGTGCTTTGATAAGTGATTTAATATGAAAGTCATGAAATGACTCATGCGTTGTTCAAAGACCTTGAGAGTGAATAGTTTTCTTCAGTAAAGAAATTAAATAAGTTAACAAGAGCCTAATTTCTTTAGTTCACACAAAATGAATTCAATGAATTTGTCACCCTTTGTAGAATGTTGTTACAAAAAGTAATTGGGGTTGTTTATTGCACAGTAACATCTGATTTAATGTGAAGATGTACTGTATATAAAAGCTTGAAATGCACCTTGAAAATATCTGAAAAGTGTTTGATTCTGACTTGGTGTAGGAACCCCGTTGTAAGGACAACTTGTCTTCATACCACAAAATGTTGCCACCTCTTTATTTCAAGGTTCAGCTTCTCTATACTGAACTAAGTGCATATTAGTCATCATAGCCCCTCCTGTTGTTTCAGGAGGCTGAATGAAGTGAGAACGATCTCTAATCCTCTTGCTGTGGGACCATCAGACAGGAGGGTTGAGAGGCTGCTGAAAACCATCAACCTGAGACCAACTTTATCTCCAGCTTTAAACACAACCCAGGCTACTTCTACCTTTCTGTCCAAAGCTTGTAAGACTAAAAAAATCTGCCAGTGTTTGCCAATGTGTTAACAGTCTTTGACAGTTTATGGTAGACATATTTTTCTCTAAATATTTTTCTTCTGTCTACCCTTTCCTCTTTCCCCAGTGACGGATGAGGTCTGGAAACAGCAGACGCTGCTGCAGCTGCTACAGATAGTAGAGTTGCCCATTCTGGACTGCATCCTGACATCTCCTGCCAGGGTTCAGCTCCAGGCCTGCAGAGCTCCTCTGGCCACCCAGGACCTGGTTATCTCTAACACGTGCCTGGAGAGAGAGCTGCCCGACACCCTTAATCTGCCCCAGTCAGTGCTCTGATGAATACTCTAAGCTATTTTTGCACAGTGCACATAAAACTTTTTCATGCATTTTTCAAGAATTACAGGGAAAATTACATGTGATTAGTAATGTTGCCTTTTTCATAGCAATAAATGTTTGTCCATGCATTCCTCCTCCCCTACAGTGACAGTAAATACACCCTTTGTTTTCAGGTTGGATGGGTGGCTGACGGCAGCAGCAGATTGCTTGGAGCTCTTTCCTGACCAGCTGATTGTGGTTGCAGGGGAACAGCTCAGCCGACAAGGTGGCAATGCCTTTTCAGAAGATGGCCATGCAGAGCAGATGGCAGGCCAAAAGAGACTGCTCTTTGACACAGTCGCCAAGTACTACAGTGGACAGGAAAAAGCCCCGCTTCTTTCAGGACGCCACCTGGACATACATACTGCAATTCTCAATTTGCTGGGTGAGACTTCAAATGGTTTAGAGTGGTGTTTTTTCCATTTTTAAAACACTTATAACAACTCATTCTGGCACAGCTGAGGACAGATGACAAGTGTGTGAACATGTGAAGTAATAAGTGGCAGCGTCTCCGTGATTTGTTATTTGTTTCCCTGTCAAAGATCAGTACTTTTTGTCTCTCCATGAAGATTAATCCTTCTCAGAGATCCTTTTACTGTCCAGTCTGCTCTCCTGAACACCTCTTTTTCTTTCCAGATGAAGGGAAAGTGCAGGATGCCATCAAAGCATCTCAGTTGTGTCTTCGACTGCTGGAGACAAGTGTGAGAGATGAACTCCGGAGACTGCTGGCCTTTATGGCTACAGCAGCTCACCCGGATGCTTGCCGTCTTCAGAAACAGGTCCTTCTTCACCAAAACACACTGCTCGCTTTAGCTGTTTGTGCACACTTGTACTGTTTCATAAAAGATTATTATTGATATTAATACATTAATAAAATGTAGACCTTCTGCTGTGTTTTCTTTCAGATTGATAACAGGGCCTTGGTCTGCCGCTCTTTTCAGAGAGCAATCGTCCAGAATCATGAACTGACTCGATCCCAAAGTGAAACCCTGGTGCTGTTTCTCATGGACAATTGCACTGAGCTCTTCAAGGTCCAATTTAATTTTTCTATTCAGTGAACTCAACTCAAAACAATCAAATGACTCAACATTTGATTCAACATCTTTTAAATTGCTTTTACTCTTTCTTCCTGTAATGAACACAGACCCCTACATCCCTTATTGAAGCTGTGAGGAGAACACTGAGGACTATGCAGCAGGGAAAAGACCCTGACTCAGTTGCCAGTAAGTCAAATAAAACTACCACTAAATATGCACACACTGGCCCACATTACAAATTACACCATTGCATGAAATAACCAGTATACATATTCAGAAAACTTGACCATGTCCACTCTGCATTAATGCTCCAATCAAAACCTCACATCCTCTTTTCCCTCTGTGTTGCAGCGTTCACCTTCTGCCAGCAGGTGACGCCACAGGAGTACGAGGACCAGCGAGAGGCTACCACCCTGGAGAGCCTCAAACAGCTTCTTCAGGACATCTACTCCAGCAAAACCATACCTGTCAAAGAGAGGAGGAGGCTGCTCAAAGAGTTTGAAAAACATCACCCCGTGGTCTTCCTCCAGCACTTATCCAGCACCTTCTGAAACATCCAACTGAAGGGTTTGACAGTTTGCAGTGGTACAGCGCTTACACTGAAGAATGATGATGTGATGCACATCAGGGGTCTAATTAAAGCATGCTGTCTTTAGGGATTGACACATTATCAGTTTAGATCTTGTAATAATTAATACAAATGGTGCTGCTACAGCATGACAACATGGTTGTAGCTTCCCTAAATTCCTTTAATTCACAAGAGGCCTATAGTAGGTTGTAGATGTAATGTAATTAGATGTGAATGGATTTGCACTAGATGATAAACAATGAAATAACAGCTATTTTATGATATAATGTGCCTAAACAATATAAAGAATATCACAGTATTCTACACTTCCATTGTAGGATTGACTATTGTTGCCTTCACAAGATATTTACACAATGAGATTTTTGATGATTTAATCATCAGTAATGTGGTGATATTACTAAGTGGGTAAAAGCTGGAACAATCTGGTTTGTCCATAAAAAGACATAGCTTTACGGTTGTTCAGACTTTAAAACCAGGAACAAAACTTGCGTCATATTACGATGCCCAAATTTAAGATGATATCTAGTCTCTAATCATCATATTGATGTATAATATAATATGAATATATTGCTCAGTCCTATGTGGAAGCTATGAGGACACATTTTTAAATTCTGCATTAATGACACTGATTAAATGTTGTAAAGATGGATAGGGTTTATTTTTAATTTGATTTTGTGCACTAGATTGACTATACTGTGTTCTACAGCAATGCTGGGACAAAGTAAAAAAAAAAAATGTAAAAGAAGGGATCTCTGGAGAAATGATTATCATAAGTTTAGCTGGTTGGGGCTTTGGAACTGGAAATGTGGTTTGCAGAAGTAATGCTGTGCACTATGATCAGGCTTTAATATTTCTACATGTCATATGAAGAAGAACAATTTTATGGCAGCCATTTTATTTTGTTTTTCAATGTTACTGTAGCATGCTGTAGTGTGGCTGAGGAAGAACACTGGTAAACACTAATGTAGCTGAATACGGTTGAACTACTTTGTTTTTTGTTAGAGATGAAGACTCTTTCTGTCATGATTTTGACAAGTATATTAAATGAAAGAAAGGGTACAATTAGGTGTTAGGTTAGACATAGCTCAGGCTAATACATGTTTTAATTTTCAGGGGTTTTAAGCATACCTTGCTAGTGTTTTTAATTGTAACTTTTTAGGATTTTACTTGAATGGTGGATATTATTCCCCTTAATTGAAAATGTGTAATTAATAATGACTTAATATTATTTTAGGTTACTAATTTAATCTTTGGTTTTCAGCATTATGCCTCTGTTGGATTTTATTATTTTAATTCTTGAAGCCATGGTCATGCAAAAGTGATTTACCGACAAATCATATTGCAGTCAGCATCTTTTGTTCCTAACATACACTGAAATCATGTTGGATTGCACTTTATGATGCTGAAATGTGCTTTACTTTATGTTGGAATAACACTTCTAATAAAAGTTTAATTGATGTTCTCATGATTTGGCGGTATTTTTTGTGCACGTGTACTTGTTCATGTTGTCCATGGATCTTTAATGGTCCTTGATGTAGTTATAAGGGTCTGTTAACATGAGACAGCAAAATAAGATATATATCAAGATGCTGGACCTTAATGACTTGAGGAAAGAAGAACTATAGTAAAAATAGAGAAACTGGCTCAATAAATATGAATTGATTACAACAATTTTGAAAATAAAATAATGTAATGAGAGATATATCCAATATTCCAAATAAGTTGAAAATGAAATAATTCTTTATAATACAAATGTAAGAAAATTAAATAATTAAAATAGAATTAAATGAAAAAGAAGGAGTGATGGTTGTGAATCTCAATAAGATTATTAATTAAAACGTTATAACAACATAGTAACAAATTCTACCTTATGCTAGAGTATAGTAAAGTGAGTGAGCTAAGAATAATTTTAGGGAAAAACTCCTTCATTCAGATATGAATTTGATCATCATTTAGAAGACTCAAAATGAAATCTAATTTCAACTGAAAAAAGAAATGCATGTCAATTTGTATGTATGTGTAAATATAAATGTTAACAATTAGGTTATACACTTAAAATACAGTGATAATAGTGATAATAATTTAAACTCAAAGAATAATTACGTGTCGTTTTTCACAAAATGTATATTTCAAGCTTTTCCAAATTGTAACACAAATTAAATACATAAAAATAAAAATAAAAATAAATAAATAACAAGCTTCAGATGACGTTGACGCACCTGACAACCCGGAAGTAGGGTTGTTCGTTCGTTCACTAGCGCACTAAGCTACCTCATTTCGTATGCCACTGGAAGACATGGGGGCTGTGTTTCCCAGCCATTACTGACAGCGGCACAGCTGAGAGTCTTCTTATAATAAGAAATATAACTGAGAGCCCTCTTCATATCAAGGTATGTAGCTGGAGCGTGTCTGGGTGCCAGTTTTGGGTCGAAACAGACGGTCTTTTTTACTGTAATGACAGTAACGTCACTGTATTACTTGCGCATTGTTGGCTAGTTAGCTTGTGTAGCTACCGTGATCTGTTTGTGTAAAAAAGTCTTTCACGGTAGCCAACAGATTGCAGCGATGATGTCAGCCTCCTGGAGGTAGATAAGGGGTTAAAACAAGGATTGGAAAGGTGGCTGTTAACTGATAACGACAGTGTAATAGAGCTCTGTTAGTTTTGTTGTCTGCGTACAGGCTAAGCAAGACTAAGCTAACATCAAGCTATTTCCCAATCAAACATGACAGTCCTGCTAAGCGACAGCATTTAAATGCTTAAACCCGACGCTATAATTATTGTTTAACCCAACCAAGTGTAACTATGTTATAAAGCTGGTGTTAATAATAAAACTGCCTGGTATCCTGACGGCTAACTAGCTAGCTAACGACTGACTTAGGAGGGCTCTGTGCAGGTGGTTTTGTTAAGGTGGATGTCCGAAAACGCTGCTCTCATACCTCTGTTAGTCTGGCTAATAACCAGCTTATAATGTTGACAGTTCGTGTAAGCAAACTGAATGCCATCATATGATTACATTATAACAATATGGGTGCTATTCGGCAACACATCCTTCAGACCTGTTGCAGATAAAAGCTTTTAAATGCCTCATACGAGGGGCAGTAGTTTATAAAATATGTACATTTTGCCACTATGGCCTTATTTGCTGGTCTGCGCTATATTGTTTCATTTCCATGCATTTTTGTCCCTTTCTATATTTTTTGAGAAGGAAAGGTTAAGCAACGACAAAACATTTTGCTTCCCTTAAAGTTAACTATATCAGGCCAGAAATCTCTCTAGCAGAGCTCCACTTCTGCAAATGAAGCTATATTGTTTTGGGTTAATCTCAGGTCGATCTGGCTGTCATAGAAAATGTACAAAATGATGTTGCACTTAGAAAGTTTCAGACCAGATATTATTTGTGAGGTCGTGAAGTATTATGAAGGTTTCTATTTTATTTTAAAATGGAGATTTTTCACTTCACTCTTAAATATATCCCTAAAAGTTAATCAACAAATGAGTATATATGCAAAAACAGATGATAGTCATTGTTAAATGAATAAGCAAACACATTTTTTGTTTGATTTTCCCTTGATTGCACAACGTGATTTAGGAAAATGTAAATATTTGGAGATAGATTAAGATAGAGATAGATAGCCCAACAGTAGGTCCTTAACAGGATTCAGGAAGATATATCACAACAGAGATATCTGTTTTTGCAAGTGAACTGCTGAAATGCAACCCGCAATGTTTAGGAATGAATGAGCATTCATTTTATATGAATCTGAGCTTTTTGGGGCACATTAGTGATTTTGACTATACAGAATGTTTTTCCTTTTTTCTTTTTTAGCTCTGTGTATGCTATTAGTCATTGTCATAGTAAATTGATGTTTGGTATTTATGCCTTCCTGTGGCACGTGAGGAATATAATGTGTGATTTATTCCTGGCTTACAATAGACACACCCTTGCATACTTTAGATGGCTTCTCATTGTCTAAAACCACTTGCTCGATGAAGGTCTAGCACCAAAATGTCACAAATTAATGTATTATTTTCAAGTTAGAGATTGTGAGTGAGTGTGTTTATGACTGAGAAAGATACTCATGCTTGTATTGAAATATTTCATATTTCTCTGAGCCCTTTATTTGGCTGTTCTCATAGCAGTTGGCATTGGCTGAGGATGCATAAGTGGCTGAGGGAAGGAAGGTGCTGTAACACTGTATATAAGCAATATATACTGTATAGGGTATGTATAAACAGTACAAGCATGCATTTTCATTAACAGACTTGGCCAGGGTGAATATTGGCAAGAGCCTCCAAAATGTGATTAACATTCAGTGTGCTTTGATCCATTTATTACGAATGCTTAGTATTTTTTATGCAGAAATCTGGGAGGAATTAATTAATTTCCCATGTTCATCTCAGTTTATAGACAAAAGCTTATTCAGCCTTGTTGCAGCACAGTGAAATAAACATCAAAGTAGCAGCAGCCCTCCTAAGACGGTTAAAACCCTGAAGAAACTGTTCACATAGAAATAATTTGGCGACACAACTGTCAGCCGCGTTCTTTTGTCTGACTTCCTGTGTTGCCTAACATGCTTTCAAGTCCCTCTGAAGTATTTTGAAAGAGAGCCTTGGCGAGGCAGAGTTTGCTCTGAGTCATTTTATATTTCAGAGGGACAGCTCGGGCTGTTATGGTGCTTATTCTCCTCAGCCAGCGCAGGCAGGACGCTGGTGGGCACTTTGATGTGCAAATTTCCATGCAGGTGCATTAGAGTGCATGCCGAATGGATTGTTGAGGGCTTTTGCTTAGCTGGAAAGGGTTACGCCACCGCTGCCTCTTTCAGCGATCGCAAAGACTATTGTTGTTTTGAGTGACAGGTCTATACATCATAGTTAATAACTATATTTTTTCTGGTGTTCTGTCGTCCAGCTCTCTCACTACAGCTGCCAGGTGAGGCGTAAACATGGAGTCTATGCTGAACAAGCTAAAAAGCACTGTCACAAAGGTGACAGCAGATGTCACCAGTGCTGTTATGGGCAACCCGGTGACTCGGGAGTTTGAGGTTGGACGACACATTGCCAGCGGAGGTCCTGGATTGTGCTGGAGGATCTACAATGGCACCAAGAAATCCACCAAACAGGTGTGTGTTAGTATTCCCCCCCAGAACAACCAGCTCTCATTCATAAAAGTTTACATTCACACATGTGTTGTTGTTGAATTCTACCAGGAGTAGGTGTGGGACTTGACAAGGCTAATTTTAGCATCTTGTTGTTTGTCTGCAGGAAGTGGCAGTGTTTGTGTTTGATAAGAAAATGATTGACAAGTATCAGAAATTCGAGAAGGACCAAATCGTGGATTCGCTGAAAAAAGGGGTGCAACAGCTGACCAGACTGCGTCACCCGCGCCTCCTGACGGTGCAGCACCCTCTGGAAGAGTCACGGTGATTAACACACAACACACACACACAAACACAAACACACACATGTACATCAAGGTCAAATTGAATGAGTAAGAGCTCAAAGAGGGGCTTGACATTCGAGGGAAAGGTTGCATAACAAATTTGTGTGCTTCTGTGTGTGTGTGCATTTGTGAGCAGAGGCTTGTCATGATCAAAAGACTCTGTAGACTGCTCGCTGAATAATTTATGCCCCTTGGGGAAAAGATAAGGTTGAGGCTGTCTTGTGCTTACTTTCTTTTTTTTTTTTTACCACAGTCTCTCTTAAACTCTCACCCACCTCTCCATTCCAAATCCTTCCCTGTGTCTGTTTCTGCCTTTGCTCCTTTTGCTTTTTGTCTCCGTCTGTTTCAGAATAACTCTACATTTTAAAGCAGCAGTTTCAACTGATACTGATGTTATTTCTGTATCTGGCCCTCAGAGACTGCTTGGCGTTCTGCACAGAGCCAGTGTTTGCCAGCCTGGCCAACGTGCTGGGCCAGTGGGAAAACCTGCCGAGTCCCATGCCCAACGACATCAAGGAGTACAAACTCTATGATGTGGAGACCAAGTACGGCCTGCTACAGGTGAGCGTGTGGACAGGTTAAACTGGCCCCACACCAGTGGATAACTGGGAGATTGTTAGTCTGATACGCCCCTCCCAACATTTGCGGGCTTGAACAGATTATCTGCTCAAATGATCCTGTAGTGTGAGTCATCTTACTCTGAAATCACTAAGTGTGTTTAGAGTGTGGTCCTGTGTCTTGACTGATCTCCTGGTGTGTGTTTATCATGATTAAAATATTAATGATTGATTAAATCTGTTGTTATACGTGTGATCTTGCACATTTTAAAAGTTGTTAAAAATGTGAAGTCCAATATGCATTCATATGCTATAATTTCTCAAAGCCAGTTGAACAAGCTCCATTCCATCCCTCACTATAACAGTGTTGTGCTGTTGCTGCTTCCACAGCTCCTATAAGTAACTGAAGGGGAATAATTTCTTACTGACAGAGCTAGAAAATGCCTGCGATGTCTGTCTGCCATAGCAACTGTGTGCTAATCCTGTACTTATTACAGAAACATTTCCTCCCTTTCACACCAAAGCTGACATTTCCCATTTTTGTTTCCCTTCAGATCTCGGAGGGTTTGTCATTCCTCCACAGTGGGGTGAAAATGGTCCACGGCAACTTGAGTCCAGAGAACATCATCCTCAACAAGAGTGGAGCCTGGAAGATTATGGGCTTTGACTTCAGCATCTCCTCCATCAACCCCTCAGAAGCTGAGGTACGCATCTTCCTCTCAAGATGCTCTACCTAAATAAAGTCTTACAGTGTTGTCCCATCTTTACATTCTCTCCTCCTCTTCAGCCTAAGTACACGTGTAAAGAGTGGGAGCCCAGCCTCCCCCCGCTCTGCCTCCCTAACCCAGAGTACTTGGCCCCCGAGTACATCCTGTCCGTCAGCTGCGACTCCGCCTCCGACATGTACTCCCTGGGCGTGGTCATGCACGCCGTCTTCAACGAGGGCAAGCCTGTTTTCCAAGTCAACAAGCATGACATATTTAAGAGCTTCAGCAGGCAGCTGGACCAGGTGGGTGGAGGTGCTGCATGAGAGAGCATGACAGGAAAGACAAAGGATCATTCATTAAATGCTAATAATTGTACTTGCTGCTAAAATACAGGGCTTAATAGTATGTGACATTTGTCTTCCATTCTTTCTGTATCTTTCAATTGTAGCTGAGCAGCATAAGTCCAGCAGTGTTGAACAAGATCCCAGAGGAGGTTCGGGAACACGTTAAAATGCTGCTCAGCGTCACACCCAACGTCCGACCGGATGCTGACCAGATGACCAAGGTTTGCTTTGTCATGATTTACAGGAAGATACAAACTACAGTGCATTTTATCTTGGTCAAATCTGATGACTTTTGTTTTCAGATTCCGTTTTTTGACGACGTGGGTGCTGTGACGCTGCAGTACTTTGACTCCCTCTTCCAGAGGGACAACCTGCAGAAGTCCCAGTTCTACAAAGGCCTCCCCAAAGTCCTGCCCAAACTACCCAAGGTAACTGCTGTTAGATTTGGTTAAGGATACACGCTGTGTATTAGGTGCAAAGCGTGAGCTACAGGAGGCAGTCAGAGGATTTATAGTTTCCAGATTTGTTTACAGTATTAGTTTAGGTTCAAGTGAGGTCCTCTCTTTTTAAATAACAGTGTGCTCATGTTACTGTAAAATAATCATTTCAGCCCTCCCATATATGTTCAGTTGTGTGTAAACTGACACAAAACACATATGAACTAAAACCCGAACCAATTTCCCAAAACAGTGGCAGAATTTGCCTCAAAAGTTGCTGCAGTTTTTTCCTTTTTTTTCAATACTTCTTGAATGTGCTCTCTAGTGAACTCATCAAGAACACACAGTATTACAGTTTGAATACTCTCTCATGACTCCAGGAACCCGTTCTGTCTGTTCTTTCCGTCAGAGAGTGGTGGTTTACCGAATCTTGCCGGCGCTGACCTCTGAGTTTGTGAACCCGGACATGGTTCCCTTCGTGCTGCCCAACGTGCTGCTGATCGCAGAGGAGTGCACCAAGGACGAGTACGTCCGTCTCATCATGCCTGACCTCACGCCTGTTTTCAAGCAACAAGAGCCCGTTCAGGTAGACACACACAGAAACACAGAACTCTGAGCATGTGTAGGTGAACTAGGAAATCAAATAATGATGTGCAGAAAAGTGTGATTTCCTTCTTTAAATCTTTGCATGAAATTTTCTGTCTTTTTGTGTGTTTGAGATTTGAAAATCTGTTAAAAATAACCGACTAAAGAGCATGCTGTGTTTGGGTTCGGTCTGTCACTTTATCAAGACTTATGTTTCTCTGTATTTTTCTTTCCATGCTTCTTCAGGCTAGTAATATGGTGAGTGGTGTCTCTGCTGTCAATATGCTCCAGTCACATCAGCTAGTTTGTGTCGTCTGTAGTACTAAAAGATAAACTAAAGCCACTGAAAGCTCTGCTCGTTAACTTCCACTTCACACTCATCCGTAGCATATAGAATAGGGATTCTGACTCTTGTTTTCCTAACTGGGTCCGTGTGCTGTGCAGATCCTGCTGATATTCCTGCAGAAGATGGACCTGCTGTTGACCAAGACGCCTGCAGAAGACATAAAGAACAGCGTGCTGCCGATGGTCTACAGAGCTCTGGAGGCTCCTTCTGTACAGATCCAGGTACACAGAGGCTTATGTGGTATCTGCATTATGTTTCTGCATTTGCCCGACAAGCCAAAAAAGAGCGAGAAGAAAGAAAGATATCAACTAAATCACCAATCTGGAAGCATTTTAAGTTTGCTGATTATGATCTGAAAAAACGTGTTTTAATAACTATCTGCTTGGCTTGGCACACTGAGGATTTTTAGGGTGATAATGTTGCAAAACATAATGACAGACATTCAAAACTCAATCAAAGCATCAGATGGGGGAAGAAAATGTCAGCACAGCCCTTATTTTTAGCATTCCCTTGTGCTCCTCGTCCTCTTTTCAGTGCTACCTTGAGAGCACGGTAAGAACGAACGCCCTTAGCATCATAAAAATGTCAGATTTCATGACGTGTTATCTGTGGCCGAGCAGGAGCTGTGCCTGAACATCATCCCGACGTTTGCCAACCTGATTGACTACCCGTCCATGAAGAACTCCCTCATCCCTCGAATCAAATCAGCCTGCCTGCAGACCTCTTCGCTCGCCGTGAGTCTCCGTCATTTATCTGCTCTCAGCTTGTACTTTTCTGCCTGTGCATGAATAAAATGTGTCTTTTGGTGTCCTTCTCTGACACGGTTACACTCTTAACTCTCATCACTGTCTTCTCCTGACAGAAATGTCTGAGTTCTGTGTGGATTTTGACTGTCTGTCTTCTCCTGCGTAGGTTCGAGTGAACTCCCTGGTTTGTCTGGGAAAAATATTGGAATATCTCGACAAGTGGTTTGTCATCGATGAGATCCTGCCCTTCCTACAGCAGATCCCCTCCAGAGAGCCAGCAGTGCTTATGGGCATTTTAGGTAAAAAAAATCTCCACACACTCCTCTTGCTACTCATGTGGCCGAAAACACTTAATGACTGGTTGTTTTTACTTTCCCACAACTTGCTTTAGGAATCTATAAGTGCACCTTCAGCCACAAGAAGTTGGGCATCCCCAAAGAGCACCTCGCCACCAAGAGTCTGCCCCACCTCGTCTCTCTGAGTATAGACAACAACCTCAACCTTAACCAGGTACCACACAGCCAAACACACATGCAAACCTTTCAGTTTGTTTATCGAGCAAAAACACATCAAATTGTCTTAATCTTTATTTTTTCTCTCTATTATCTTATCTTGTGTATCCCTCGTTCAGTTTAACTCGTTCATGTTGGTTATACGGGACATGCTGAGCCGCATGGAGACTGAACACAAGACCAAGTTGGAGCAGCTGCACATCATGCAGGAGCAGCAGAGGTCTGCCTCCTTTTTATCCTCTCTGATTAAATATGAAATGGGTTTACATATGAATGAGGATTTTATGAGAATCTACAGTAATCTAATCTGTCATAAAGGGCAATTAGCACTTCATACTGGCTTTATGAATATGGTAATGGAATGACTAACCAGGCCTTTCTGATTTTGTTCATAATTGTCTCTTTAAACAGGAGTATAACCATCACAAATGCAGGGAGCCAATCAGAGGAGACCAAGAGCCCGCCGAGCAGTGGCAACCAGGTGAGAGGCTGATTCTATGGCAGCCAGTTAACAGAGCATATGGTGTATATATTGTGCTAGAAATATTTTCTTTTCTTTTCTTTTTCTTTTAGATTGATGATATCTTTGGCAGTTCTGGGGTTAATGGGAAAGAGAATGGATCCGCAGCCCCGGCCCCGCAGCCTAACAGAGTATGGAAACAATGTCACACCTCAGTTAAACAAATCTACACCCTTTGTCCATTTAGCTCGTACTCCAATTTCTCTTTTCTTTGTTCCCCAGATGTCTCTGACTCTGGAGGAGAAGCAGCGGTTGGCGAAGGAGCAGGAGCAGGCGGCCAAACTGAGGAGCCAGCAGCCGTTAGCGCCGCAGAGCATCAAACCAGCCAACACCACCAACACAAAGGTAACACCGGAGGAGTGTGATTTTGTCAGCTACTTTTATTTTTTAGTCTTAGCTCTGGGTCAAATGTGCCGGCTTTTATTATTTATTTATTTAGTCACAGTCATCCTGTTTCTTTTTTAGTCAAGTTTTAGTTGACTAAAAGTGGGCATTTTAGTCTTATTTTAGACAGAAAATGTAACTGTTTAGTATGTTCTTTTAGTCAATAAAAACAATTCATTTGAGTCATTTTTGTAATTATTATACATGATTGAATATTGAACATTTCAGTTTGTTCTGGTGTAGCCAAAACAAATCATTTTGTCATTTTCTTCAGATTTATTGCACATGAAATTGTGTCTCATTATCTGATGAAAACCTGCTTTTTACACAGCACAGAACAGAGCTGCTGCATTGAATAAAAATAAAAAACAGTTATATTTCATCCTCTTCTTTTAAACTACATTTCAGTCATGGACAGATTAAGTGCATGCTCAAACATTAACTGGCGTGTGATGATAAATTTACCCTCATTTCATTTTGCAGACGAAGGATCTGACCAGCAGCCTGCTCAACAACATGACGTCTCTAAATACCATGTCCTTGGGGAACACAGCACGACCGTCCCCCGTGCAGGGCACCACCATCGCTTCCTTCCCCTCCCCCGGCCCCATGGTGGGACCCATGGGTGCCTCGGTCTCCAACGGCTTCAACCCCCCCATGGGCTTCCAGGCAGGGAGCATGGGGATGGGGATGCGGCCCACCGGCCCCGGCCTCTACGCCGGCATGGCCACCACCACCAGCGCCCCAAACTTTGGAGCCCTCACGCAGAATCAAGGACCTGTTGGGCAGACGAATAAAACCCCCGACATGTCGGCCTTGGACAGTCTTTTCTCCCCCAGCCAGCCCAAAGTCACCCTCAACCAAATGGGTCCAAAGCCGACACCCGGCACCAACACCCCTTGGATCAGTCAGTTCGGTGGAGCCCAGAACGCTCAGACTCAGATGCACGGCGCTCCGGTCGCTATGGGAGCCGTGCCCAGCGGGTTTGGGATGCAAGCAAACCCGTTTTTCAGCCCGCAGAACTTTTCTCAACCTGCTGCTGCCCCTAGCCTGAACCAAAGTGGAATTAAACAAAGTGCATCTGTCAACAATGACCTGAAGGACTTATTCGGCTAAGATTAAAAAAGATGAATATTCTTTTCATAACTTCGGACAGAAGAGCCTTGAATTCTCACAGAACAAGACACTGGTTGAATGTGAAGATTTCAGATCCTTTCAAGGGTGTTTGCTGTCTGTGTTTCTAATCTGACCTGGTTTAAAGTCTGACTCTCGCAAATTAACCTGCACCTGAATTCCATTTCTACTCGACCAGAAGGACAAACGGTTGGGGCGGGAACTACTTCTTCTATGCTGTGTTCTTTAAATGCTGGGGGTTTCCTACTGTTTTGTACTTGACACTCTTGGGGAGTCCAAATGTCGTGGGTTGAGATGAATCCCAACTCAGTTTATTCAGGAAGGTTTTGTGTTCATATCATGAATGATTGAGTGGATTTGACTTCCTGAACAAGTTGCATCAGAATCATCCCTTAAAATTGGCAGAAAACGAAGGAAAAAAGCGGCTCCACATCCGCGACACGCTTCTGTATCTTTATTGCTTCTCTAGACTATTTTAGAATTTGCTGCATGTCTGAAGTGATCAGAGAGTTGGCCCGAAAACAAAACCCACATACACCAAAATGTCTGCGCCCAGTGGGAGGTAGCTTGAAGTGTAGCACTGACAAGCCTGCAGTCACTGATCTGCATCCAGGAGGCTCCTCCGTGGAGACCATCTCAGAGGGGATGTAGGAAACTGACAGCCCAACAGTCGCAGTTCAGACGGGGGAAACCAAGTAGCCCCACTGCAGCCCGTCTCCATGGTAACTGTTTCTCTGCAGCACCAGAAAACCTCCATTTTGTGAACACAAATTGGACTCTGGTCATCAGTTTTTTTTTTTTACCCTTTGGTCTCATTCTTTCATCAGATTCCAAAGCTTAAAGGAATACTTCAACCCAAATAGGGACCAGTTACTTTCTCACCCTGTGTCACTCTGAATACTTGGAAGTAAACTTTTAGGTATTTTCCTGCCTGAACTTCAGCATCTCGTCTTCACTTCTACATGCATACATAAATACACTGAGTTGCTGCCGTGTGATTGGCTGATTAGATATGTGCGTTAATGAGCAGTTGAACAGGTGATTATATAAATCAAAACATCTGTTTACAAACGTAGCATACTATGAGGCTACGTTCAGACAAATCCCAAAGAATCTGATCTTTGAAACTTTAACATGTCGTTCTAAATCAGATACAGGTCTGATTTTTTTTTTGCATTGGTACCTCAGTCTAAACATATCAGAAATCATGTGACTCTTTACATTTGTCACAATACTTGAGGTGGTTTTTGTCTTTTTTTTTGTTAAATAGTTAATGTGCTAAACGGGAGATGGAAACATTCCTTATTCACATTTTATTTTATGCAACATTTCACAATGCAGAAATTTCGCTTCAAAATTCGATCCGACTTCAGTGGAAACACGGCTAGTGAGGCGTTTGACATCATGAGTATTTGGGGTGACACTTGTGTTCATGCAGAACTTGAGAGGTCGTGAACGATCTGTGTTTGAATCATGCTCAAATAAATTCTTCCAACAATTCAAGGAACCACGGGGCGAGTAACTGATAGACAGTATCAGAGGTCATTTTAGGGGGGAAGTATTCCTTTAATTTAATCTAAGCAAGCATGTGGAAAGCCGGGGAGGGTTATTTTTGTCTGGTCAAAGTTTCTTTGACGATCACTTCACCTCCTTTGAAAACAAAAACCATTTGATGACTTTCTGTAAATGCAGTATGAATGATTTATCTGTGTCTTATAGTGGAATCGGGTGTGTGGAGTAGCTATCACAGCAGCGTCCTTTTAGCAAGATGCTAATGCTAAAGGCGACAAACGAGGACCATGCACTGCTTAGGCTGATGTGCCTTACACGGGTACATGTGTAGGACTAGAACCAACAGCTCTCTTCTGTTACTCAAGTATTAATATTTCCCCTTTTTAATCAGCTGCTTCTCAAATTACCTGCGTTGTTGCATGTTACTGAACTTGACCACAAAATTTCTTTTCTAATTCCTAATGATTCCAGTGACCAATTTCACACACCCAGCTTGAAATAACTTTAAAAATCCTGCAGTGCACCGTTTCTGTTGACCAATTTGTACAATGTTGAAGATTATCACAATATATTTTGATCTCAGCACTTTTCAGCTGTCCGAGGGACCCGTGCTGGAGAAATGTTGTTATGAAGTGTAAATATATAGCTATTTAAAGATGGATCGCTCTGTGCGGGCCTTGGCAGTTTTATGTCCTTGTGATAATGGTTTAAGAGGCCTTAGATGAGTCGTGTGCAATAATCCTCATTGGTTGTTAAAGGTGCGCTTCGATTGGCTCCAGCAGCCGTCGGTGCGTTCTTACTTTCATCTCCGCCGACCGACAATAATAACATTTCTGTCACATTTTCTAGACGGCTGAACATTAACGTGTACTCATTCAGAATCTTACATTTTTGAAGACCATTTGAGGGTTTTAGATGCACCTTGGTCACACTGTTTCTGCTGACAATGATTGTTGAAGTGTAACGTCTGTTCTTGGATTCTGTTTTGTGTAAAAACGCCGCCTGTACGAGGTGAGCGCTCTCCAGCCGCATGGCAGTGTTACTCACTTGTGAATTTGACTCTTCAGGTTTTGTTCATTAACAACCATTTTTTTTTGTCCGAAAATATTTCTGTGATTGGAGCTTTTTCATCTGTAGATCGGCATTAAGTTTGCGGCAGTTTTGGTTTCATCACAAAGTGGATGTGATCTGTGAAGCGTGTGTCACATATCCCGGCAAGAACCCCAAAGCAGAAAACTAAAGCTTATTCTTCTACAAGATCGTTTGTATACCACTGCTGTCGATATGTGTGTAGTGTGGCCCTTGTTTTTTGTGTTAAGGTGCTGGTCTCTGAGGTGGTTCAGTGAAAATCTGTACATATAAAGGAAAGTACACAATCAGATGCTCTCTGAGGTTGGTCCTTATTTGTGTGCTGGCATTAAATCATCAGACAGTTAAGTGTCAGAACTTTATTTAAGAAAATAAAGACATGACATGGCAGTATGATGAACAATTCAAGACATAAAAGAAGTCTGATTACAAGGCAGTATTCATCAATCATGACCATTTTAACATGCACATTCACAAATTAAAGGCAACTTTGGTAAATAATCCTTTGGTTTTAGGTTAGAAAAGTCTCCCATTAATGTTTTTTTTTCAGTTACTTGAAAAAGTAGAGTGTAAAGTTAAGGGGCATCTATTGGCAGAAGTGAAACATGATAATGCAATATTCACAACTATGTTTTAGAGATAATAATAATAAGTTTGGCAGCAGATTGGTTCAGAAATTGACTTGTAAACAAAGTTATTGCGTAAAATTGGGGGAATTCCCCTTTAAATTCAATCCTAACTTAACCCGACCAGTTATCTATATGATGCCTAACCCGTTTCCTTGAGGTACAGGATCTTGTAAAACGGTAAACCTAAAAAAAAAACTATAAATATAAAGAATCCCTCACACCTCCTGTTAAATATCCCATTTTTAAATAGACAAAATGACCAAAGAAACAAGGCAGTTTGAGAATTACAGTACTGGATCGCTCCAATATGAGACGACCTGAGGCAGCAGTGAGGTCACTGTAACTGTAACCGCTGACCTCCAAATCTGCTCCGTCACTGGGTAAGTCGTCGCACTGGTCTGGTGGTGGTTGTGGTCAGATTCATCTGAGTCATGGCTGCAACAGACACATTTAAAGTGAATCTGGACTCTAACGTGATACATTGTAAACTACCAAACTGTAGCTGTCGGTGTTCCCGGCTCACCTGCGAAGTTGAGCTGGTAGCTGAAGTGCCTGGTGACGAACACCACGCTGCCCGACGGGTTCTGTTGGTACTGGAGCTCAATGTCCTGATTGGAAATGATATCTTTCCATATTCCACCGTTATCCTGAAACTGCCATCGTGGTTGTGTGCCAGAACTGCAGCATGAAGAAGATAAGTTAACATTTACTGTGTATAAAAACACCTGAGAGGCAGTTTGGTTTTCCCTTTTCTCTCCTGTATTTATGGCTTTAGAACAGGTGAAAAAACTGTTTGGATTATTTAAGTTATTTCATTTTCATCTTAGTTGAAAGTATCATTATTCTGTTTTAAGTGTTTGTTGTTTAATACTCATTTCAGCCAAGAGGCTGCAGTACAACACTGCCCCGTGTCCGACATGGGACTCCAGTTTTCTTTTTTTTAATGTCTTCTCGCACTATAAACACAAGCTTAAATTAAGGGGCTTAGGTTAATTCAAGTAAATTTCGCTTCAGGGTATTTTTTCAGGGGTAAGTTAAAGATTTATTTGAGGTATTTTATTATAAGAGATTCTCGTCTCCTGACCTGCTGCTCTGCTGACTCCCAGAGTCCGCCGTCCTCCTCACGGCTCTTCTGGTCCCGATTCGATCATTGACTTGACACATTGCTGTGATAAGTTAGTGTTCACAGAGCGTTAGTGACCATTCAAAGTGCTGTCCTGAGCTAAAGCTACATGATTGATTGTTTGATTCAGCAGAAGAGCGACTGCTGTGTGTCCATCACCTGAAAAATCCAGAGTGTACGAGTATCTCTTGATCTTGAAGCGAAGCTGACCCTGTGGATTCATCTGGTATTGTCTCTCAATGGAGCCGCTGTCCAATGAACAGATCTGCACAGAAATATACAGAATAGATACAACTTATTGAAGATGCACATTCAACGTTTTTTCACTTTGACCACCAGATGTCACTGCTGAGCAGTGATGGAAAAAGTATCAGCATCACTTAAAGTATCAAAATTAAAAGTACTCATTATGCAGAAAGTCCTCACTCGGATTGTTTTATATATTCCAAATATATCATTAGATTATTTGTATTATTGCATTTATCTAAGCAATGTTTTAATTCTATAAAGATAGACCTCATTTAACGACTTCATTTGTTCTGAATTTCCCATGTTTTTTATGTTAAATCTTGTACTTTTAACTCCACTACATTTAGCTGCCAGCTTTCGTTACTTTTCAGGTCAATATTTATCTAAAAATGTAGTGAAGTAGAAGTATAAAGTATAAAATACAGTACTTGGTTACATCCCACCACTGCTGCTGACTGATGATTTTCAGGGGGAAAAGAAGAATAAAAGATGGTTTGGCTTTTAAAAATCTTACTAATTTGTATAAGAAAGTTAAATATTCTGACAGTAATTATAGTTTCTTTCTTAACCTTCTGCTACAGCGTCCTCATATTGTCGGCTGCCCGACTTACATGAGCTTTGTATTCTGTCCATATGCCCTCCTCTCCCATGAACTCCCACTTGAAGCCTCCATCAGTGAGCTGGGAGGAGGAGGAGGCCGAGGGGGGGCCTGACGAGTTAAAGCTGCAGAGAAAACAGACTTTTATACAGGTGTTTGGACCTGAAATTCTCTCTTAAGTTGTATTTAGTGCGACATTTTAGGACAAAAACATGAATCCTGCAGATGAAAAGCCTCACGTCTCTCCATTAGAAGTGAATTTTGGCCGTCTTCGCACATTCCTGCGCAGGCCTGTGGTGCAGTTTGTTTGGGTCATGGCTGCAGAATAAAAAGCCATCAGTTAGATTCACCTCTTTAACAAGCTCACACATGCAAAACAACAGAAATACCACACACCGGAGAAGTCCAGTGTGTAGCCCGTTGCGCCCACTGTGAAGCTGAACGTTCCCTGAGGGTTTAGTGTAAACTGACGCTCGACGTCCCCGCTGCTGATGGAGGAGGACAGAGCACTGGAGCTCTGATGAAGAGGAGAAAATTCACACATTCAGAGAGTGAAAACCCTGAGAGTCAGTTTAAGGATTGATGCTCGGGATTCTCCGCACCTGAGCGCCGTATTCACGCCACAGCTGGTCATCTCTGAAGTACCAGCCCACGTCCTCAGCGTGACCCTGAGGGAGGAAGCTCAGCCGCTGCACCTTCAGACCTGCAGTCTGAGTCTCCAGCTGATCAAAGTCTATGAACACCTTCCTGTGCAGACACGTGGATGTCAGTCAAGTACTGTATCTAGATGTGGTTCATGTTCTTAATATTATCATTTCTGTCATCATCCTCAGTATTTTTTGATACTTTAAGTACATTTTGATGCTGATACTTTTGTGCTTTTGCATAAGTAAGTTTTGAGTGTAGGACTTTTACTTGTAGTGGAGTAATTTCCCACTATAGTATAAGTTCTTTTACTTTTAAGTAAGTAATCTGAATACTTTTTCCACGTTTTTAAAAGTTTTTTACACTGAAAACTCATAAGTTAACTCTTAAAGTACGTAATTTACCAAATACTTGACTTCTATTTTGCTCCTGCTTCTTCTGTCTGCTCTTAAGTAATGTATCAAAATACTTTTTCCTCCACTGTGCCTATGACAGCTAACTAAAACCAAGCCACAGGGGTTTTTATTCAGCACTTTTTTCGCTTATGGGTGAGTCAGTATATAGATCTGTTTGCTGTAGCCAAACACTGTCATGCTTTGTTCTGTAGTTTGTTGTATTTGTGCTGTAATAACTGTCCATACAGACTAAAAGATGACCACGCTGACCTGTCACTAATGTTGATGGTGATGCCTTTAGCTCCAGGTTGGCAGTAGTGCGTCTCGATCACATGATCGTTCTCAATTGGCATCCACATGTGTCCGTTTGACAGCTGCCACTGATACTGTTTCCCATCGACTGTAAAGTAGAAGAATATGTGATCTGACGTTGATTATCACACAGCTATTTCTTTTCTTGTCATATTAAATTGTACATCTTTGAGTTTTGGACTTAAAACTTCTACATTTATATATTATTTTTGTTTGATTTATTCTATTAATAGTATTGTAATATTATTTTGGACTTTTAGAAAATTAAATGGTTTGTTTTTAACAAAAAAACATATTGACTAATCAAGAAAATAATCTTTAGTTGCAGCCTTAAACCAAATTATTCATTGTATATTTATATTTTGCATCCAGTGATTAAACATTTGATCCTTATTATGAATTTAAATATGTTCTCACTGCAGTTTGACTGGGCAGCTATATAAGCCACTTGAAGTTAATGTTTGACACTGGCTGTGGTAAGCTGGGTAACATGCACTGCTATATATTTGTATTGATGTCTCTGTGAAGATAATAAACCCTCGACAATAAACATGTCCCATGGTACAATCTGACTATCAATGTGCCCGTGTTTTAGGCTCCTGAAGTCACTCTTTTTACACTTTTTAAAGAAATGTGGCTCTTTAAGTTTAGCTTTTTGAAGTATTAGTTTCCTGTAAACTTTAGAGACAGTAAAAGAGGCTAAAGGACAGACCTGAGCTCTCCAGCCAATAACCCGCCTCCTCTTCATTTCTCTGAAAGCGACAAAAACAAACTGTAGCTACGCGTCACAAACTTTCTCCAGGGTTATAAAGTGATGCCGTTAAAGTGGACTCACCATGCTGGCAGGAAACCTAACGTTACGAATAAACAAATGTAACAACAGCGAAAAATCTACTTATTAAAACATCTATACTGTTATTAAATTCCCTTCACTCAGAAACCGACGTCAAGAGTTTCATTTCACCGGAAGTTTACTTTCACTTTCGGTTCCGGGCAGACACGCTCACGCACTGACGTGATGACGTAAATAGCTCACAGCAACAAATATCTATTATGTTTTATTTTCTTTTAATAAATATATTAATCTCAACTGCAACCAGTTGACACAGAACTTATATAGTGATGAATGTAGCTCTAAAAGAAAAAATACATAAGCTATATATTTTTGTAAGCATATATTTGAGTAAAAAGTGTAATCTATACCTTATATTAATTGTATTTCTTTTAGTTCTTTAAGTGAACTGTTTACACTGATTAGTGTACAGGATAACTGGACTATGGAGATATATTTTTTATATTTTATTATTATATTTCCTGAGAGGAATAAAATAAGGAAGCA
Organism: Serranus cabrilla; assembly: GCA_903364295.1. Lineage (NCBI taxonomy): Eukaryota > Metazoa > Chordata > Actinopteri > Perciformes > Serranidae > Serranus > Serranus cabrilla. The sequence continues at coordinate 100,994 of CAFUXE010000673.1, forward strand.
CATACAGCTTCATCTAATAATAATAATAGATTTCATTTATAGCGCTTCTCAGAATACTCAAAGAAGTAACAAGTAAAATAACACAAATTAAAAAAAACTGTCACACATTATCTACATTAACAAACACTGAATAAATATAATTGCTATTATAGATATTCTATGTTCATATTTCAAAAATATTTAAATGAAGAGCAAAAACAAATAGATTTTCAAGTCCTGGTATCATGTTTTATTTTCTCAAAAACAAACAAAAAATACATAGAATGCATTTTTATAATTTGAAATATTTTCCATTTACCATTTCATTATATTTAATATGATCTGTTTCACATTGATACATTAGTTCAAAGGGAGATTAACCTTAAGACTCAAGACATGGCTTGAACAGTAGATATTTTATAGCATTATGTTACCACCCGAGTCCTTTAAAACTCCCCCAAAGGCACTGACTTGGTTGGTAAATTCTAATAAGGCAGAGTGTAGATATGTGGCAGCGTGAATTAAACATGAAATACTTTGAGTGACGTGTGTTTGTCCTGTAGGTTCCCTGTTATGGCAGCATGCAGGTTGGTACAGTACATCATCTGAGGCAGCATTCAGGTGGAGTTGGTAAACTTCACACTCCTCTAAGGCAACCAAAATAGCATTAATTCCTTTCTAAAAAACCCCAACAAAAACACTCAAAGTGAGCTCCAAACACGTTCAATATATAAATGTCACATGATGAAAAATGATTGCATAGTTATGGTATTGCACGACTGTTTTGTGGACTTTCTTTTGAGGCATTCAAAATCCCATTTAAAGGTCACACCACCAAACGTCTGATCTTGCGTGATTTTTTGGTTTTGAGGTTGGTTTGGATCATCGCTACAGGAGAAAAAAAACAAATAAAAATATTAGGTCACAGTAAATTATAGCTGGGAGTGTTGCATTTTCTCTGTCACGCTTTATTTTAATTTCCTATGCAGTGTTTTGGCTTTAAATGGAGCAATTTTATCATAGAAAGTCCTGCTTATTAACTCAACACAACAAACTAAACTGTCTCTACTTTCAATGAAATTAGCGCCAAATTAGCTTCTTCCTATTAGTATTAGAAAATGACCCTCTAAAATAAAGCGTGCCCATTTTCTCTCATCACAGTATTTAAATCCCAACCTCCAAAGTCCAGCTTGTAAGAGTGTCCGTTCACTTTGAAGGTCATGCTGCCGCGGGGGTTTCGCTTGTACTGCTTCTCGATGTCATCACTGGTTACTGAGCACTCCGTTTGAGAGCCGGGCTGTTGAAAACCATCCAAATAATCATAGTTACTGTTCACGCTGTTATCTACAAGACAAATAAAGCTTCTCAGCTAAAAAAATCCGATAACGTACTCTGTGTTTGAACGAGTGCCACCCTCCACTGTTTCCCTCAAACTCCCACTGAGGTTTGGTGTCCACAGACAGATTCTGGAGAGCTGAGGTCGCCTGAGACACTCTGTGAAGACAATGAATCAGAGCTTCTGTCCCAACATTTGAAGACACAATATCAACACCCTTGGAAACACTTAGTATCTTTCTTGCAAAGAGTTGGATAAAAAGATTGGCTTTTATTATTCAAAGACTGCCTTGAAAGCCCAGACTCACCCGGCTCGTGCCGGCTGCTGTCTGTACTGCGGACGACGAGTCACTTTCCTCTTTCTCTTTGAAGCCACCTGTCGCATTTCTAACAAGCAACAAGAGGAAATAAAGCTGGTGTCTGACAAGAAAGTAACAACAGTCTACATGTAGATTTAAGTGAGTTTACGTCACCTCTGAACCTAATGTCAAAGGTCTCAGCCCCGATGGTGAACGTGAAAGAGCTCGCCGGGTTACTCTGGAACTTCTGCTCTATGTCAGAGCTCTTCACAGGACTCGGGTTTCCCTTCGAATCCTGTCCAGAAAACACCGGTATCCATTAATAAACTCACCAAGAAGATTAAAAAAAGTCACACCTTGAAAAGAAGAAAGGTTGAGATGTTGACCTTGTCTCCATACTTGTTCCACTTCCGCTTCAGTAAGCAGTACCAGATCCACACAGAGTTCCCATCATCCAGACGTCTCACTCTCAGACTCTTCCCATTCACCCTGATCCTGTTAAAGTCGATGCTCACTGCCCTGCAGAGGGTAAGAGAGGCAGGAAGAGATAAATTATCACCAGTGTTTGTGTCTGCACATAGAGAATGCATCGTTTTTAGTCTTTACCCGAATGGCGTGTTGTAGATTTTAATGCTCTTGGTGTGGGGCAGTGAGTACTGGGCCTCCAGGATGTGATCATTACTGATGTCCATCCAGCTGTTTCCATCATTCAGCTGCCACTGGTAGAACCGTCCGTCAGTGAGCTTTGGATCTGGTTTAAAAAAAGGGGCAAAATATTCTGTTTTAAATGGACAGTGAGCAAGCTTAGGCTCTGAACAGCACAAAAGATGATTATTTTATTTCTAACGGGCATCAAAGCTGCATAAAGCTATTGTTTTTGTATAAATAATGGATCTAACGCCCACTTGATATTAGTCTATGATGGAAAAAAGAAGAAAGAAAAGTTGAGTTGGATAACATTATTTCCATAAATTAAACATAAAAAGACCCTTAAGTTGAGTACTGAGCACTTTTTACATTTGCTCAGAAACAGTTAACAGTTTGCACGAGCTAGCAGCAGGTAAAAGGGCCGAGTCAGTTCAAACAGTTAGTGACAAAGAGTCGTATGTACAGAGCATACAACATGTTTGGAAAATGGCATACTTTACTTACATACTATAATAGGTTAACTTAAGAGTTGTGAAAGTTTTCGAAAATTAAGATGTGGATCAGAAATAAAGACCATCCATTTTCCTTTTCCTCGACCCCAGTGGTGGAAGAAGTATTCAGACACTTTAAAAGTACTAAAACAACACTGTGAAATGACTCCACTACAAGTAAAAGTCCTGCATTCAAAACCTACTGAAGTATGTACATTACTTGAGTAAATGTACTTAGTTACGTTCCACTGCTGCTCACCACTCGATGTTGAGCGGTCTGAGGCCCCGTTTCTCGCAGCATCTCTTCCCTCTCTTCCCTCTCGGGGGTGGGCCAGCTTACACTTGTTGCCGTGGCGACAGCTTCCTGTCAGGGCGTACTTGCAGTAGTGCAGGTAGGAGCACCGGGCACCGTCCTTACAGACACCCTTGTTGTAATACCTACAGGGCTCTTTCCCATAAAACTGAAAATGAAAATATAGAAGATTTTGTCATAACTTGAGAGGTAAATACAGGGACGTGTACAGGAATGATTCCAACTTTATGGGCAACAGTGTCGTTTGCATCGTTATCAGTGCCTTTAAAGATGTAAAATAGATGCTGAGTCCAGCATCTTCTCTGTCTATGGAATACCATTTATGTCCATATTAGACAGATAAATAAATAAATAAACAAGTAGATATGCCTGTAAAGTATACAAATAAGGCAATGAAATAAAAAATAATTTTTAAATTTAAAAAAGGGACTTTTTCCCCCAAATGCCACATTTTCAGCTCTTTTTCTCTATTATATTCAAATAAACGTATCTCAAAGAAACTGACCAAAGCAGCCTCACATTACTGAATAACAATATAAAATAACACATAATAAGATCTGTTCTCTGAAAAACATCCTTTTTACAATCATTTCTGAATTTATTTCATAGACATATTTATTTATTTCAAAGGCAAATTTATGTATATATGTATTTGACAATGTCTTAATGAGATTCTATAAGAAACAAACCAGACAGTCGACTTCTACATCTGAAGTTCCTTCACTGTCCGACTCATCACTGACATCCGATTCACTTTCACTTGACGGCACGTTTCCTTCACTTCTCGGCTCATTTTCTTCACTTTTCGGCACATTTTCCTCATCAGACTCTGGATAAAACACAAATGTTGCCATGTATGATGAACACACATGTTATTTATAATCCCAAGTGAAGACGAGTTAATATGGTCTTTATCTTTAAAGGGTGGAAACACTCTCAATATTGACTGTTTGTTATCATTTGGTCCCAGAGCTCCAGTTAAATTAACTATTAATGCCGCAAAATACAATTATATTGTAAATAATAATGCACTTCCAACTTTGTTACAGCAGTTAAGACAATCCCTGTGTACATCTGGAGTGTTTTTTATTCTGTTATGTTGCAATCACATTTTACAGTTAAAACTCACTTAAAAAATAACTTTGATATATCTTTTGGTACATTTAGAGACACAGCGAAACAAAAAGTGTACATAAGAGTAAATCTACAATTCCAACCCATATTTTAAGATGTTTATCTGCTGCCCCCTGCTGGATAATTAATATACACGCTGTATTTGACCATGGCCTACAATTTGGAAAATAGTTGAAAGAATAAAAGTTAAAATATTAAGCGCACCTTTAATTTAAAACAGTGTAAATGAGAAATAAAGCAAATCTTTATTTTTATTATATGGGTGTGGGCTACAGCTGTAGGGAAGCTCTCTCTCTCTCTCTATTTTTTTTAAAAAACGAAACTGAAACTGTAATTGATCAGAGTCTGCATTAGAAAGATCGCCATTTATGATAAATCTGTGCGATCGACTGGACGTTCACACTTTCCATCCATCGATATTCCATATAAAAGTATTATAATTGTATTTTGTTTACTCTAACTAGTCAATTACAGCTCTGTTTCTCAAATAAATAGCCCACACAGTGACCCACATATTTTTATGAGGGCATAAAAGTGGTTAAACACGTGTTTAAAACACATGTAACACTTGCAGGTAATCTCCTATTACATAAATTAAAGATATATATAAAGAGGAGGCTGACTTACGATAGGCAGCCGCCATCCTGGAGACACTGGAGTTTGCAATACTTTCGTTTTCCCTTCTAAACGTTTAAAAAGCCACACCCGCCTGCTGCCTGCCAAGAGGCTGCTGCTGCTATGTTTGGGCAACAAATTAAATTAGAAAAACAGAATCATACCATGAGGGCAGAGATATTAGCTGCTCCTCAATCCTCCAAAACCTGACTTCATCAGTCATTTTTATTTATTAGCTAACATAAAAACATTGTTAATGTTTGTGTACGATTGAACTGCAGAATTAACTGTATAATCTACTAGGGTACAACTTCCAAAACTGTGGAGTCATAATAATAATATATACAAAAATAATACTTTTAATAATAATAAAAACAATATAGATTTTGTATTGCAGTGCGCTAAACAGCCACCGCCCTGGCTGGCGATAGTGAGCAGAGTTCCATTGTCGCGCTGTTTAAAAACACACGAAGAAGAAGATAGGGTCCCTCTGAAGAAGGAACGACCAAGTAATCTTTTCTTACAAAGGGCACTTGCTATATAGGCTAAAACGCAAAATAGAGGGAAAAATGGATAACGATCACGCTTATACGACCACTACTTATGATAAAGTCAGCCCCGTGGAGTTTACATATAAAAGTAAGTACAGGCAACAAGAAATGTCATGTTTTTATCAAGCTACCGTTAGCTGCTCACAGTTAGATTGGAGTTAGCTTGGGCACCTAGCAAGTAGGCTCCACGTAACCAATAAGTACGCTTTCAATCAGCAATAAAGAAGTGAGTGTAGTTAACCCACATTTTTCACCAGACCTCAGATGGTTATATAGGTCGTATTTATTGTGTATTATTTGTTGAAATGATCACTGATGAACCAAAACGGAACAAACCAAAGTAACCATTAAATCAATACACTAATGGTTGAATCACTGCGACCTGACACCTGTTGTTCAGGTTCATATGAATATAAAATCGTGTTTCTCACCTTAATTCTAAAAGGTGAGACCCCAAGTCTGCTGGAAATTTTTGTTTCTATGAAAACCTAAGAATATCTCATTAATTGCTGAAAACGGAGCTCATAATAGATTGAGGTACAGTCCTAATACAGCATAATTATAACCAATATGAATTATTTTTTTTTTACACGCTTTATGCTTCAGTTTATACCAGATTTCTATGATTCCAGTTTTCACATACATTTTTCAGCAGCCCTCATGTAATCATCTCTAACTTATTTCTTGTCTCTCTCTCTTTTAGTGGGTGCACAGGAAGTTGAAGACTTTGTGAAGCTGAGGATTTCAAATAACTACCTCTTCTCCGGAAGGAGAAATACTTCCATGTGGGCCTGGAGGTATGCCAGCATGTAAAAGCTCTGAGTGTGAAAACAGAAAAAGGTCTAAATGTGTAGATGCATGAAGTGGAGGTATTATAACGGTTTATTCTGCATTGATAGTTGTATTTGGATGCTCTAAACCAAGTCAGTAAAGAATGAGATAATGCAAAATGCTTGTTAATTATCACAATGTTGAAGAAAAAACAGTGTCCTTTTTGTATTTTTACTTTTTATTTGAATATTTGACAAATACAAATCTGGTCATTTCCCACCACACTAGTCCTGGTGTGTTTTGATTCTTGTAAACTGGCTGCTATCCAGCAAACCAGCCTGCTTTTACCAGTTTTGAGCTGAATCATTGTAATTTAAGGGTGTGTCACCATCAGAGGGCGTTGCACTATAAACAACAGAGGTAAACAGTGGCAGCAAGAAGGTGGATTGCCTGCAGCCTTTTAGATATTTGATTTTAACCAGAAAACCATGGACCAACTATTATCCATAAGACATAGAAGACCTCATCTTCTCTTCCCAACCTGTAGAATGTGACACGTACACTTAAAGATGAAAAAAAATCTGTTAATGTTTTGGTTCAAGCTGGGAACCAACTTTTTAGTTTTGGTTGAAATGCTCCGAACCCTTTAAAGTTGCTTTAATGTTTTTGTGTGCTTTTATATTTTCAGAGCCATCCTGAAACATATGAGCCTCCAACATAAGATGACTCATTACCAAGCTTCCAAAAAGTGGGAAAACATGAAGAAGAGATACAAGGTACAGTTTAGATTCATCATGTAGATTTATGGCTGTTTCACACATTTCCATCTTTATTCATTGCCCTGTCTCTTCTTCCCCAGGACCTAAAGAGCCCTCCAGATGGGGTGAAAGTGTTCCCTGAAGCCTGGCCTTATTTCAAACTGATGGATGATGCCATGGAGGGCCGGCTGGAAGGCAACGCCCCGATCCTCAAGGCCCTCCCACCTAACGGCGTGGTGACCATCTCCAAAGCCAAGAAGAGGAAGGTCTCCATGTCCATAAACTCCACGGGGCATTTGTTAGAAAGCGGGCCAGAGATTGAGGTTTCCCTAAACGGAGATGAGGACGAGGAGGAGGGAAGCGAGGAGATAGTCGGCGCCGTGGAGGAGATGGAGCACAAGAGGGACATGATGGACAGCGAAAGGCAGGTGATGGACAGAGAGAAACGGGTGATGGAGAGGGAGCGGCTGGTGCTGCAGAGGGAGAGAGCGGTGCTGGACAGGGAGGTCGCTGCTCTGGACAGAGACAGAGCCTCGCTGGAGAGAGAGCGGGCGAGCATAGAGAGAGAAAAGGCCGTGCTGGAGCGGGAGAGGGCGATGGTGGAGAAGGACAGGGAGGCTGTGAGCCAAGAGCGGCTGGCTCTGGAGCGAGAAAGAGCCAGACTGGAGAGAATGTCTGCACCCAAAGAAAGGACTGAGGAGGTGATGGAGGAGAGCAGCAAGGAGAGCGACCTAGATGTCATGGACAGGAAGGAGAGATTCCTCAACTTGTTTGAAAAACTTATTGAAAATTTTTGATTTATTACTTTTTTCTGCACATAAAACCTTCTATTTCTGAGTGGTTTCCACCTTAACTGCAGCTGCATATCAGAATGCACATTAGGGATGTCACAAGAGCAAATGCTTCGGTACCAAGTCGATGGCTTAATTCTAAAAACGTGAGGGCTGCTAAGTCAGACGCAAATTCCAGAACACCACATTCAAGCCTGCATGCAGGTTTTTCAGCTCCTTTGTTGAAACAGAG
>CAFUXE010000673.1:109445-148739 GCA_903364295.1 Serranus cabrilla
GCAAGCTATTAGCATTATTCTTAACCCCATCCACAATCAAAATCAACAACCCCCCCTCCCCAAATCAAACAAAAGTCTTTATTTGATCGACTCTCGACATTCGAGTCTTTGCTATTGTGCACGGTTAAAACATCACTTTTTGAAATGTAATATACCAAATATTGCAGTTCATGTAAAAAATCTTTTTTTTTTCAGAATATATATTTTTTTATATTACAGTACAGACTTTACAACAAATGATTGTGTTTAAATGCGTCTTTTATTGCATTAGATACTCAAATTTACCTTTCATTAAGCTCCAGCTTCAATAAGTTTATGCTAGTATACATTTCCAAAAGTGTTAGAGTCGTCATTAATATTAATATTATTTTTTATTTTTACAAAACAAACATATTTAAACAATATTACTGGTTGTTTCTCTGCCAGTCGTGAACAGACACTAAACAGACACATACATGCCATGTGAGGGTTTTTAATAAACTGATTTCTCCGAATGCCACCGATTTGTTTGCTTTTAATCAAGTTGCGGAACAGTTTGGCTTTTGAGAAAGTTCTTGTGTGTATGTGTGTGTGTGTGTGTGTGTGTTTGGAAGTGTGTGTACATGCATTTTAGTAGGCAAGGGAATGAGAGAGCGACAATTTCAGGGTGTGTGCATGTGGTTGTGTTATACCTGGCATAAAAATCTGAACAACAGGAAGAAGGAGAGCAGAGTATATGTGCTTGACCACCAGAATCTGACTCATCATTTGTGTTTGTGGATGTTTATGAAACATAAATGTCCACACAGAGTTTTACTGAACCATAGTATGTGTCAGCAGCATGTATGGCAGTTTGTAACTATAATGAATGTGATAAATGGTATGCATGTCTGCGTGTGTGGCTTTGTGTGTCAATATGTACAAAGATGTGTGCATGTGGTTGATTTCTCGGGAGTCAGTGTGCAAGAGTGAAGGTATGTGTCTGTGTGGTTAAACGAGATCCCCGATGGGTATACGGGGCAGGCACACGTAAGCCTGCGGGGTCCTGCTGAGGTTGATGGGGTTCCCGTCCAGACGGATGTCCTCCAGCGCGTTCCTGATGTAGTTGAAGTCTTTCAGGTTGCAGAACGTGTCCTCGTGCATCATTTGAATATTGTTACGCTGCAGCAGGAGAGAGGAGGATACATAATGAGATACTGTCTCAATGCATGGTATGAATCAATGCTTTGATGAAACAAATTATAACAAAAAAAATGTTTCTTTATAGAATAGAGCAGTGATTCTCAACTGGTGGGTCGGGACCCAAAAGTGGGTCGCGGACCCGTTTTCAGTGGGTCGTGGGCCTTTGCCTGGGCAAAAAAAATCCTGTGGTTTTATTTTGAAGGGGATATTTTTATGCCATCTATTCACTCTCACAGTTTGTTTCCATGGCCAAAGTTTGGGTCTTTTTGAAACTACTTGTATGTTTTCTAAGACGCACTTTTAGTTTTTTTTAATTCAAATGCAGCTAATTTAGTGTAAAAGGGAATATTTCCATCTCTAGCATCACCAGGCTGCTGGTTTATCATTAAACTTGGCACACTGTGTTATTCTGTACTATCCCGGGTTCAATCTGCTCCATCTTTTCATTAAATACATTTTAGAAGTTGAACATTTTCCTCCATTTGGGGCGTTGCTTGTCTCTACGGGGTGATGGTTGGTCCCAAAGCCAGACCAGTTGAGAACTGCTGGAATAGAGCATCTTGGGAGCAAATTGTGGCGTTCATTTTTATTTATTTCTTTTAATTCTTTTTTTTCCCCCCATGTAAACCTCCCTTTTGTTACCTAACCAATTATTCATTCATTTCCAGAGCCCCTTAAATGTCAGTGTGTTTACATAATGCATCAAACTCTGCAGTGATTCAGGTTATCATTCACTGGTAAATAGTAAAAACTGCAACTTTGAAGCCAGGGATATTGCAAACCTGATATAATAGAATTAACTATTTTATGGTGTAATGGCCATGGGATCAAAATTGTGGCTAATGGGTTTCAAAAGGGACAATAGGGCATTTAGTTTATCATGGAATTACTATAGAAACAAAACAAATGTTTCCATCTGCATACAGCCACAATTATAAAAAAAGATTAAAAATGTAAAATGTCCCTAAGGATGCACAAAGGTTAAATATGTTCAGGTTATTCAGTAACCTGATTTGCCGTTCTCCATGTGGAACTAGTTCCTAGAATATCCTGATTTGTTAAAAACCAGGGGCCGTATTCCTAAAGATTCTTAGTGCAAAGAGTTGCTCCTAGAATCATGATGTTTTCTTAGAATTTCCCCTAAAAATTAAGAGTAGATCCTAGTAAAGATAAAAGTTATTCCTGAAGAATCGTAGCTCTTAAGAGAGATCCTAAGAGCAGGGAAGAGGACTTTTAAGCAGCTTAGGGAGTTCCCTAAGCTGAGGACAAAATGAGGGACAGAAGAGGCAGGAGAGATATTCTCCAAACACTGGATGATAGTGAATTAATTAAATGCTACAGATTGGATCGTGCAGAAACCATGTTTCTTATTTCTCCAACCCAACGCCACAGTGCAACAACACCCGAAATGAAAGTCATCACAATGCTTGTTATAGGCCGGGCAGCACACAGACATTGATGAAAGCTGAGCCATTTTACCCTTGTTCATACCAAATTGAGTTGAAATGTTGAAAGTTCAAAAATGACCAGCATGGGATTAATATAAGCAAATAAATAGAACTATCACCATGTGAATAGTGTGCAAGTGGGCCTAAGTTTTCACACATTTCGCAGGATAGTTTAAAAGTATAGTTTACTATTCCTTTAACAGGTATTTTTTTTTGCGTGAAATGTTATTCACGATTACACAGTCTTCATAAGATTAGATTCTATGGTTAAGTTTATCGATTTTAGGGTCCATTGCCCTTTATCACCAAAGGTATATTTTTTATCTAGCTTTTAGGATCAACCAATCACAGCTTTTGAAATGATGACTCATAGCCAGCATCAGGGGTCAACCACACCTCCTCACTAAGACAGGAGTTTCTGTCCATTGTTTGCTCTCTGAGAACGTTCAGTAATCATTCCTAAGCTAAGACTCCTTGCTAGGAATTTTTAGGTTAAGTTAGGAGCTTTCTGAGAGGATTCTCAGAATCTTTAGGAATATGGGCCCAGGTTTAATCATTCAGCTAGATAGCAAACATGCATCTGGTAAAACTTCAGGTTTGGTCCTTTGAACGTCTTAATTCTGAAATGTTCTGTTATATGTTATTCAGATTTTCTGAATCAGAGTGGGTTATCCAGCACAGCTTCTACTTCTTCCATGTGGAGACAGAAAAAGTCTGAAATCTCCAGCAACACACAACCTTGTTTTTTAGACCAACATGGTTAAGACTGGGGCCTTTTTCAGCATCAGCTTGCTTAAGTTTGTTGAGAGAGAAACCTCAACAGGTTTCAGGATCTTGAATGGGATTCAAATTCACACATGGGCCGACAAGCACTTGCTGCTTCTGTGCACAGCAAACACTTGGAAGGGTTTTCCTGTCTGAGTCAGATACTTAAAGGCTCTGCACCCGCCCCTGCTCCTCCCACACAGGTGTCTTCACTTACTTTGCCTAATTAGCTCCGCCCACTTCATCATGAGCAGTGGAAACACCTGTGTGGGTGAACAGCACCTGCAATCATTTATCTACTCAGATTGCCTTTTTACTTTTAGTTTTTATATCAAATTAAATCTATAAAAAGAGTTTTACTGTTGACCAGAGTGATGAGACATGAGGCCAAAGCAGGTGTACCTGTAGGTGTAGAGATCGCAGGCTGTCTGGTAGAGGCACGGGGACGTAGTCAATGTGGTTGTCTGTTAGGTACAGGTACAGCAGGCTCGTCATATCCTGGACACAAAGAGAAAGGATAGAAGTTGTTATTTGCTCAGGACTTTAGTCACTTCAAGGAATCCATCAGACATTTTAAAGTACTTTTGACAGTATAACATTTACTATGTTTACATGCACACAATATCAGTTTTTTTTTTTATTCTTACTCAGCTGTTTATTTGGCTGATGACAATGAATATTTCACAAAGAAACTGACATGTGCATACTGATATAAAGTGATTTTTTGTCATGGACGCCATCGCCTTCCCAGCTTGACAAGAAAATCTGCCAGAACATAGGTTCCCTTTCTGAATTTTCATGCAGTTAAAGGAAATCTACATAAATGTCATTTTGCTTAAAAAGTACATCCCATAAGTCTTTGTAGCCAGGACAGTAACAAAAAAAATGAACCCAATTCTCATTCTCCTAGCTCCCACAACCAATATAATCTGTAACATAACTGTGCATAAAAGGATTTTTGTCTTTGGTTTAAATACTTCACATTAAGTTCTACACTGTAGAAGTTGTATTTTCTAATTCAAAATTTCAGTTAATTAAATGTTAAATGCCCCCATGACAGCTACAGCCTTCACTAGCTGCCACCATCTAGTGGATGAAATGTTTCAATGCCTGTGGGCTCCCAAAATACATGCTTTCAATATAATCCTTCAAGTGTACAATTTGGTATTGCGTAAGTGACCCTCGACCGACATATCGACCTTCTTTGATAGGTGAGTGTGTGCAACAGTAATCTAAGTATGGAAGGGGTGCATACCTTGAACGCCTCTCTGTGAAGACCCTTGCTGCCGAGGTTGTTATGGCTGGCATCGATCAGGGACATGGTCTCGGGGAGAGCAGGCAGCTGTGAGATATGATTTTCTCGAATCACCAGCTCCTCCAGCTCAGGCAGACCCAAAAACGCCCTCTCATCGATGGACGTTATCTCGTTGGCGGTTAAGTCGATCCTCTTCAGCTTGTCTAGGAGCATGTGAAAAAACACCCGAACATCAACTTTGTATTTGGTCTCTGAATATCTCTGGTCTAATGTTAAGACTTTTCCATTCAAACCTACTCATGTGGGCGAAGTCGGACTTGTTGATCTTGGTGATTCGGTTGTAGCGAGCGTAGAAGTGAGTGGTCTCTTTGGGAAGAGGTGGAACGCTATCCAGCTTCAAGTCATCACAGTAGACCGAACCACCGAGGCACGTGCACAGCAGGCAAGTGGGCATACCTGCAGCACATGGAAGAGGAGAATAAATTATGAAGAAGTACACAGTATAACATATTTCAGGGCAGTTAATGTAATTAATCTCTGCTAATCCACAGCGCAAAATCAATCAAATCAGGAGTTGTGGACATTTTTATCACCTCTCCTCTGAATTGAATTCCAGTGTTGTTAAATACTGACCTGTCCTGTCAATCACAGGCTCATCGGGCTCGTCAGGTTCACCAGAGCTCACTGACCCTTCTACACCGCCAGTACCCTCCTGAGGGGTTTCTGGTGTAGCCGGAAGCAGCCCCTCCTCTTGTTAGAGACAAGATTAGGTGTTAAAGAAACAGGTTAGATCAGCATGGACGTGTCTGGCAATCAGCAGCCCACTGTTTGCCGCAGTGATAAGTCACACACAGTATATTAGCAGTGTTAAACAAGTGTTCATGGCATTTAACTGATGATGGAAGTTAAATGAAAATGGCTTTCTGGGGTTAATAATATGAATGTGATCTGCTGAGTGAGCACAAACAAACAAAAACTGCTTTTTTTTAGGGAAGCCAGCTCTTTAGGTTTTGTCTTTAGAAATTCAGTTGCCTCCGTGGTAAATAACCACAATGATATAAATAAAAGCAAAAATTTGCACTGCATAAAACTGCTCCTCGGGTGTGGTGGCGCACGCCCCTGAGGCGCTTGCTTCGTAAGCAGGCAGCACCGGGTTCGAATCTGGCTTGGCACCCTTTCCCTCTGTCTCCCCCCTTCACTCTTTACTCTGGCACTATTTAATAAAAAGCACAAAAATGCCAAAAAAAAATATATCTAAAAAAAAAAACAGCTCCTCGCACAACATGTTCCTAAAAATATCAATAGACATCTTCTGTCCTGTACACAACTTCCAGTCTTTTATGGCCATCGAACGTATTCACTTTTTTGATATTCTCTTCGGAGTGTGAGGTTTGGACTTTAACTTTTCTAGCACCGGATTAGATACTGACCTTTATCAATGTCAGGGACCAGAGTCACCTCTGTGACCTCTGCGTCTCCAGAACCAGAGACACCAGAAGCCCCAGAGGATCCAGAGAACTCTAAGTCTCCAGAAGCTCCAAGATCCCCAGAGGCCCCTGAGGTTCCTGAAGCTCCCGAGAACTCCCCTGAAGCACCCGATGCCTCGCTAGGGATAGTCTCGGGAATGAGGGGCAGCTCCTCCTCTTGTTAGAGCCAAGGGTTGGGGTTAGAGGACACAAGATTAGGAAGATGGAGGGGTGAGATGGACAACCAATCAACCGATTAACCAGTCACTCTCACATTTTAGATGAGACAAGAGGTTAGAACAATGATTATGAGGCACACAGTGGAACAAATAACATCAACATTTAACTACATTTAAGAATTAAAGCAGTTAAATGGAATTGAAGACAATAAATCAACAAAAATCACAGCGTAAGACAAGTTATTTCTCAAGTTGCCTTGGTAACAGGCAGCTGTACTAACCTCCAGATAACAATGTTATCCCTGAGTCACCGGACTCATCAGAGTCCCCAGAAACCCCAGAGCTTCCAGAGGCCCCTGAGATCAACAGATCTCCGGAGAACCCAGAACCAGACTGGTCCCCGGACTCTCCAGAACCCAGGGGGAACTCAATAGAAATCCCAGAACCAAGGTCCCCGGAGGCTCCAGAAATATCCCCAGATCCAGATATCAAAATATCCCCAGATACCAAGAATTCTCCAGATCCCCCAGAGCTGAGGAGCTCCTCAGAGGCTCCGGAGATCAGGACTATATCACCAGACCCCCCGGAGCCACCGGAGACCAGTAGGTCTCCTGAGCCTCCGGACCCAGAAGCCCCAGAAGCTCCCGAGGCCCCAGACCCAACGGAGCCCCCAAAATCCCCGGACACATGAAGGATGTCAATGGGCGTCAGACGCAGCTCCACCTCTTGTTAGAGACAAGATTAGGTATTAATAAACAGACAGATGAAATGGATCATTAATCACCCACAGTGATGATTAAGTCAAGTCAGTGACAAATGGACACAGTGATTAAAAAGACACATTTAACCATTAACAGCTAGTTAAATGGAAGACATGCACATGGAAAAGGTTGTACAGACGAAGAGATTAGATCTTTGTTTAGGTCGTTCTGGATGCTGCTGCTTTTATAACTCCACTGGCCCCAGGAGGAGCCTCTAAAAACCAGTCAACCTAAGTGACTATGTCTATGGGTGTGTGGTTTTTCAGACCTTTCTGTGTGTTTGGGCCCATGAGAACCCCAGATCCCCCTGAACCCTGAGGGATGAGCTGGGGTGTAAGGGGCAACTCCTCCTCCTCCTCCTCCTCTTCTTCTTCTACTTGTTCTTCCAACGAGGCCTCTGGTACAGGGTAGTTGTAGTCGGGCGGAGCCAGTGTTCCAATCTCTATCTGAGGGAAAGACGGCGGCAGTGAGTCAAAAATGTATGAGAGTCTGAGTAGAGACTGAGCATAAGAAAAGGGACATTTAGCGCCCGCAACAGCGTCTCGGGTATTATTTTCACCTTGTGAGTCTCTCTGAGTGTGTGATCGTGGCCAAATGTTGTTCTGGAGACATTACTGTGGCTGGAACTAGCACAGAAGTGGTTTTGAGTGCTTTGCAAGGTGTTTATGACTGTCACCATTTTGTGACCACCGTGAGAATGTCACAGCAGTGAAAGGTGCAGTCAAGACACTTTACAGCCGTGTTAGGATAGTTAAGAAATGAAGGATGAATTCGAAGATTTGGTCAGAGCAAAGGTGCAAAACTCCTGTGTGGTTGTTCCATTGTTGCTGATCCTTATTATTCTTTTTTTAAGAAGGAGGAAATACAGGGCCCAGACATTTTTCTCCTTTTCAAAATAAAAGTATTAGAAAAGAATTGACTGAAAGCTGGAAGGCCATGTCATAATAGTGACAGATCTGCTCTTTAATGAACCATTATTGTGAGAGGATGATACAGCCTGATAATTTAAAACTCTGAGACAGCTTTCAGGAGAAAAAGCAAAAATCTGGTGCTCCTTTTTTCATTTGTCTGCCAACTTTTGACTGTTTTTAGAATATGAAATTAACATTTAGGCATACACTGAAACTTTAAGTAAATGCTTTGCACATGTTACAACTCATCATTCAACAGTTACAGTTATTAATAGGAATATTTGAGGACACTGCTTTATTTATACTACACCAGCACCAGTGTCTATTGAAATCCATTGGCTGTAGTTCAACATAAGCAAACGTTTTCATCCTATCCATTATACCAATTTCTTATCATTTCCTTTCTCTCTCTCTACTGGCAAAACAGTCAAAAGGTAAAAAAAAAAAGAAAGAAAAGAAATCAAACAAGAGACATATCCTGAAATAAATATAATTCGATGTGACACAATTCAGCTGCCATGTCACTGAATCAAGCACCAAAACAAATAACTGTAAGACGATAAGCATCTTCACCACTAGATGGCAGCAAAGGGTTCAGATGTAAGAATCAGAGCAGAGACAGAACAGAGCACTCAGCTGTCATGAAAGGACATTTATGTAGTAGAAGTGATCATTGTGACAAAGCTTTTCACTTTTTTCACCAACCATTAGTACTCTGTAAATGTGTATTTGCATATTAAATGTAATTGTCAAAATAGGTTTCTTGTAGTATTTATTTAAAGCTGTTAAATAATGCCAGGATGTAAAGAAGCATGATATATTTTCAGCACACACATTGGACATTGTGCTAAAAGCTTGATTGTATTCAGTTTAGGTTGACTACTTAACTTAAGGACCAGACTAACTGCAGAGGGACCAAAGCACCCACAACACTGTTAGTATCTCCTCCAACTCATTTAAAAATATCAAATTACTTTATAAACAAAGGTTTAGCAGCATTTACGGTTTATGTTGGGAAATAACTTAAAAGACAGCTCCGTCAAACCAACCATGCTCAATAAATTACACAGTGCTTTGTGGCTCCTTCATTTAAAGCTTCAGGTATATCCATCGGATATTATAATTACATTTGCAGCCACTGCAGTTGCTCTTTGATGATCCATCAAACCTGCAGTTCTATCGTCCTCCAGACGAGGGCAATGAACCCCCACACACCGCCAGCGTCAGGTAATACCTGACACTCTCTCACGCCCAACAGGGCTGACTCAACCCTCCAGAAAGGGAATGGTCCTTGTGGAACCAAGACACACATGGTAGCTGCAAGAATCCATATTTTCAGTCAAGTCTTTTCAGCTACTTTCAGCCGCAGCGATCAGATGTCAGCAGGCTATGAAGCATCAAAAATGAATGAGTATCGGTACCATAAATCACAGTACAGCCTTTAAGTGATGGGTTACATGACATATAACTAAAGTCCTGCAGAGGCTTTAAATGCAGCAGTGAAGAGATGTCCAGTCACATTTTAAAGCTTGGCAGAGACATAGTTTGGGATACAACAAGGTAGGCCTTTGAAAGGTCTTGCACAGAGTTTGCTCGCTGCAGCTCTCCCCTTCATTTCCCCCTTTCCCCAAAGCAAACATATACACCCGAGGGGAAAGAAGAGGCGAAAGGCTGGCAACCAGGAATACTGGAGAAAAAAAAAGCTCAGGAAACGGCATGGGAATACAGAATGCACAGGGAGAGACGTTGAATGTGAGCATCAAGCTGACGCCAAATGTAATGTTGCTGCTGTGGTGTATAGTGTATCAGTCAGTAGGTGCATTCAGCATGGCAAGTGGAGTCTCAGACTTTTCTAAAGAGAGCTCACACAGGCTCACCAGCTGCTTCCTCTACAACCAAATGACAAAATGATTCACTTCAGTATCGATTAACACGAAGAAAGAAAGCACCAGCATGTCACCCATCTGATGGTTCATGTCCCAACCATGTGGTTCATTTTCACTGTCCTGCTGAGAGTTCAGAGAATCAATAAATCGATCCTGATTGATGTATCATTGCATCTCAGAGTCTGTTTACCTAAAATCAGCGGGACTTTATTTCGGTATCACAGTCATTCTTTGGTTGACTGCAGGTAATCAGTCAGTAAGAGGAGCTAAAAAGGTCAAGCCCATAAAATGTCGTAAATGTAACTCAAACACAACTCTTACATCTAAAGTTGCTTATTGGACTGTAAACAGTAGTCATGTTTCCATCAACAACAAAAAGCCAGATGGAAAATAACAAAATTTAAACTTTTGAAAATGCGCATAAAAGTTTTAACGCTCACTTGAGCTGGTTTCTGCCTTTAAAAAAAAAGAAAAAAGTTAATGTGCTAAACTGGAGATGGAAACACTTTTTCTGAATGACGTAGGGATCATGTAACTTACATGACTAATCAGCTATTTGCAATCTCTACTTCTACTGTTTACTGATGGATAACTGACAGCAATACATTACACTGCCATCTTCTGACCAAAGTTTGTACATGCATCTTTATTTATTTGCTCGAAACCAGTTCATGGTAACTTTGATGGAATTCACATTTTCTGACTTCAATTTTCTATTCAACTTTAATGAAAACATGGTTTGTGACTGGTGCATGAAAGAAAAAGTCTTGATATAGATATCCTTTAATCAGATATCATCTAGCAACACCAGGAACCAAGAAATATTGGTCATTGTCTTAAGAGGCTAAAATGTCTGATAGCTGATGGGTTCTGAGAATGGTTTAACCACAACATCTGTTTTTTACACTTCAAAAAACTACAAAATGAGACAGAGCTAAGCTAGCTGTTTCCCTTTGTTTCCAGTCTTTATGCTAAGCTAAGCTAACTGGCTGAGTGGTGTTGCTCATTTGATCTAACTCTCCTTGAGACCAATTCAGATACTTAAATCTTTGTAAATTTAAGTAATATACTTTGATATAAACAGACACTGGTGATAATGTGACATATATTAATTTAGTTTTTTTCCAAGTGGAGTAATTGAAGAACTACAGGCGGCTGATGAAATAACTACAAAAACAGCAGCTTAAATTAGCCCAGAGTTTCATACCTGAGGTTTTGATCTCTGGTTCAAGTTGGCAAAGATAGAAGATCAGGATTAAAAGATAAAAGACCCATTGAATGTTTTGTGAAGCTGAGAAGACGCCTAAATGAATCTGAAATTGGTGATTAAAGGGACTTTTGAATGCAGCAGACTGAAGACGATTTGCTTGGATAACGCCGTAGACGAGCCTTTACTTCTTTCAAAAGAGACAAGCCCCGAGGAGAAAGAAGAGAAATACCAACAGAGAGAGAAAGAGAGAGAGAGAGAGAGTTGGATGTGGAAAGTTAAGAGTCAGCATTCCAGAGGCATGGAGCTCATCATCGCTTCATTTCTCCCCTGTCATCTGATGTGTGTGTGTGTGAATAAAAATCCATTTAATCCTCACTCTTCTTAAGCAACCAGTCTATCAGAAGAGCTGCCCTCTCCCCTTTAACTGTGCAAATCAAAACAACTTGACAGATACAATGCAATGTGCAATTTCTCAACCAACAAGGCTGCAATTACGAGTCAAAACTGTGTATTTATTTAGCGAACAACAAGATGGGAAAGATTGGATTGTTCTGGTTCTCCTCTTCCTGCTCCCACAGACTCCCACATAATCTCCCGCAATGTGCTGTGTCACATCCCGGCTTGTTAAACAAAGAGACAGTATCAAAGCAACACATTTCCCACACTGAACACTGTCATGTGCAACACAGAACAGAATTCTAAATTTCAAGGCGTTTATGCAACGGTGGATGAAAATAATTCACCGTTTCACGTTGTTAGTTCTACTGCATTTTGTCATATCTGCTAAATCTGCACTAGATTTGGGGACTGGTCTTAGATAACAGCAGTGTGTCAGTGCACACGGTCCACATCAGGTTTAGGTTAAAGCGCTGGCTCAGAAGAAGCCTGTTGAAAATCCGACATCTTGACATTGCCTTGGCCTAATTTCCGTGTTACAAAAAGGGAATAAACGAGAACATGAAATTTGGCTAGAGCTTGCCATCCCTGAGTGCCCTGCAGGCTTGCCACATCACACTCGACTTGAGCTGATTTAAAGGGTACTTCTGGAATCCATCATGCAGTCAGTAAACCTTCCTGCCTCTGTTCCCCACTCATCTTTTAAAAAGCTGAACAGAATTTGAGCAGGATGAGAAACGTCCCAGAGGGCACAGCGGTCCCTCGGTTTGAGTCAGGCTGTTCTCACAGTGATACCTACTTAAAGTCATGCACTCTAATTCGTAGATAATCCACGTAATTGTGAACCTCAAGGCACTGCTTTTTGCATCCATGTTTGTATAAAGAGAACTGGATAAAGAATTGGAGGCGGGGCCCTGTTCATTCCTATGAAAGGTCCGGCTGTATTGGCCACAACTGGTTCTGCGATCTTGCTTACTAATTGTACAGCACTTCAAGACTTTCTAAGTGTTATTGGACCAGTTGAATACACTTCTAAGAGTATATTGAGTAATTTCCTGAGGGTTATGATGTTCAAAAAAATGGATCCGCGAATTTACAGACATTTTTTTCCAATGTAAGTCTTTTTTAAAAAGCCTTTTTGGGCCTCAAGGCATTACATGATGGACTCGGTCCTCTAATCAGCTGGCGCTCTTCCTGGGACCTTAATTGCAACCCATAATTTACCCGTTTAGGTGGCGCCCTCTAGTGGCAGAAGTTGAAGGAAAGAAAGATGTGAGGTGATGCATAAAAAGTTTGCTGGTGGGTTGTTGGGTTGAACAAGGCTTTGAGCCTAAAAAACCCCATTTGTAACTTCAAATCCAAGCTGTTATTTTAACTTAAAGAACCTAAAGAAGTCGCCTTCTTAACTGCGTCCAGTAGTTACATATGGAAGTAGTTCTTTTAACCCTAACCCTGATGTTTACCTTTAACATATCACATGAACTTATTCATGCTGAGATGTTGTCTGAGGACAGGCCTCTCCTCCCTGTATCTTTCCTCTTCACCTGTTACTGATAGAAATATAGATTGTGATAGAAATCATGGAGAAACAATAACAAATAAATCTAAACGTTGGGTGACTCCTTCCTCAAAAATATATCCATCATTGGGGCATAAATATAGTTTGATTCCACATATAAAAAATACTCCAGATGCAGAAGATCAGCCTGTGGAGAGACTTTAGGGCGTGCGGGCTGGCCGAGGCATAAAAGTGAAATATTTTGGCCATAATAGTGCAGAGAGCTGGCGAGCAGTTTGTCTATTTTCCAAATGGCTGCATTTGGTATCAGCAGGATCCCTGTCGGTTTTATGATCCCGGGGACCTCAGTTCAGCCAGTTCACCAATGGTGAACCAGCACATGTTTTAAATGTCCTTCAGCAATACAAAAGGAGTGTAAAGCATAAAACAGACAAGCAAAGCGTCAAACTGATACGAAAGATCAGAAAATGTTGCATATTTTTTGACAGTTGGCATGAGCAAAGCAAGTTCATTTACTTAAACTGCCAGTTAAAGTTGACCTAATACAAACTGTGACTGCAGAGCTTTAATCTTAAAATGCAGCTAAGAATAATTAAAAGTTTTGAGTAATCTTTAGATTATTTTCTAGATGAATTGATAAGCTGTTTGGTCGATAAAACTGTGAAAGAGTGAAGAAAATATTCATATTTAAGAAGCTGGAAACAGAGTATTTAGACTTTTTTTTCTTCTAATAATAATAATATAAAGATTTTGATTAAATCGAAAACAACTAATCGATTCATATTTGCAGCTCTAAAATCAGGAGGTAAAGATTTAAGATAAATGTAATATCGATTTCCAGGATTTCCTGTAATGACAGCTGGAGCTGTACTTTTAAAGGCCCTGGGATTTGAAAGTTATTTGAATATTTTGGCCAAACATTTTCCCCTGACCGACACGGTTTCTTACCTGAGGATCATCAATCGTCAGCCCATCTTCATAGTCATAGATATCCTGGTTCTCCAAATTTAAATTGTCTAGATCCACATCATAGTTGGCGCTGTCGTACGAGTCCAAGTCCACTTGTCGGGAAAATCTGGGGCCTGCCACCACCACTTTGAGGACGAAGAGTCCCAACACGAGCCGCACGAGCATCCTCATACTGACGTCCACCTTCACACGGACAGAGAGAAGTAAAGTCAGAAGAGGAACGTCTATTCAGAGGATTACAACTGAAGCTAAAGCTAACTAGAGGAAGCTAAACTCCTAAAAGGTGAGTTTTCACTTGTTCAGTTTGTTTTTTTTGGGTCATTTTTCACATGCAACTGGAAAAGTGGACCTTTTCAAGAGAACTATGTTTTAAAACATAGCTCCATTTACAGTACATGCACTTCAACAAGGCTTGTCTTCATGATGTTGGCTGCATAACCAGCATACGGCACCAGGCTTGACATTGTGTCACATCACTAAGGTCAGTGGTTTCATTACTGAGGTGCAGACAGCTGCAGGGACCGAAATATGAGGGCCTCTTGGTCCGCTGCAGCCAGAGGCTCACTGTTTCAGAGAGCAGCCATCTTGGCTCAAATCAGGGCTCGCCTGTGGTGTGTCAAAGGTCAGAAGTCAGAGTTGATCTGATAAGGAACCATGGGAACGTTTTCATCAGGATTAAGTACTTCGAAGAAATCTACTTCAGCTTGTAGGATTCTTTGGGTTTAAATGTATTTGTAGGAGAAGGGATTTTTGCTTCTTTTCCAATAAAACACTTAATTTTTGGCTGAAATTATGTTCCCAATCACACCAAAAAGGCTTTGGCAGAAGCATGCAGCAAAATTCTTGGCAACAAGCTTGAAAATGAGGGCGCAGACAAGAGGGTCTTTGCTACTTAAGTCTAAAATTAGCATGTATGATTTTCACTGGGTGCAGATCTACCATACGCTGCCCTGACCCACATAGCTGCTGTTCATAATCTTGTTCATTTCCTCAGCAGAAACAGATCTGCTAATTTTGGCGAGGTTGGTAAATGTGTGTGGGAAGTGCTAATAAGATTAGCACAAGTTAATTACCGCTAAATTTGATGGCACTATAGAAACTAGGCGTAGGAATTAATCATCTGTCAGTGAGGGAAGTTCACAGCACAGTAATAGCAGGTGTAGCCACATGTCAGCAGGCCTGAGACAGATGATGTGAAATCCAAGAAGAGAAGAAGAGTTTAAAGAGAGTCCTCTAGGCCGGGGCAGAGAAACGGAGAGCGAGGGAAGGGCAGAGGAAGAGAAGAAAAGAGGGAGAGGGGGAGAGAGACGTGGACAAGATGTTGGCCCTCAGGGTTAGATGGAGAGAGTGAGGAAAAGACTGAGTGGGGGAGAGAGAGAGGGAGAGAGAGAGGGAGAGGTTTCTAAGCTAACTCGACCCCTCGCCCTTTACAGAGGGCCTTTATGAGGCCCGGTCGCTGCCTGTCTCAGCACTCAAACTCCAAATTCCACCGAGGTTTGTGGACAGGATGGCAGTGAGTTACGGCTGCAAGGTAAAGCTTCATTCAGCAGTGAGGGTGCTCACACACACACATTTACACACACACACACACTTGGACAGACACATCCTCTCACAGATGCACACTGTCTTAACACACCTATCTTTCAGAGAGAGAAAACTGAGAAACCTCTGCTGCTATTTTTGGGATGAGGACAGATATAAAATAAAGAAAACACACCTTCACGGGTTATTTAAGTCATGAATCAAATCTTTGTTGATATCACAGGGATCGGCTGATTATGCAAATCAATCACGTCATTGTCTCCTGGAAATGTCCAACATGAACTGAGTGCACCCTGTTGAGAAAAGGTGAGCTGACTGGTCAGCATCCCCCCTGAAGTAGACCTTCTGTCATGAGGCTATGAAATCCAGCATGGTTACAGTGAAAGAGGGACTATATTAGAGACAGAGGTGTGCTTATACAGGCCATCACAGTGTACAGTGTGTGGAAACTGTGTATGTGTGTAGCCTCCGGACTACCTCCGTGTTATGCTTGGCTCCGCGTTGGGCATTCCTGATATTCAGTGATTCTACCTTCTTTACCTTTGAGCGAAGTTGACAGACGTCCCTTTGCTGCAGGTTGCACAACAAACGGCGATATTTCTATCACAAAATAACTTTAAACTGAATCCTCAATCCAGCAGGTGACAAATAATTAAGTAAGAAAAATTATGCACATAATTTAGAATAAAAAAATATAGATATAAACGACAAATAAAATCATTTTCTCTCTTTCTAAAAATTCGAGGGAGGTTGTTTTTCGCAAAGAAATTGCAAAAAATTCAAGACTTTTTAAATCTCTTGCAGCAAATTTCATGCATGCTTCCTTCATTAGATATTGCATTAAAAGAAAACAACGCTGCAGCTGTTAAAAATGCAAAATAAATCAACAAGGCTGTCATTAATCCAAAAAGCACCTGTTGCACCTGAATCACATCTACTGAAGCTTAAAAATCTGCCAGCCGACATATCACCACCTTTAAGACGGCCAAAGGACAACAAATACATTCCACATTTCAGTCAACAAAGCAAACCCCCGAGTGAAAATAAAGCAGCTGCACCACCAACCAATTAGCCAAGCGGCTCCTATGCAAACTCTAAATAGCAGTGTTTTTTGGAGGGGCAAGAGGAGCCACTCAGCCTGCCTAATCCCCTGCACCAAAGAGCCATTGAGCCAGCATGAAGATAGCACCAAGAACGCTTACCTCTGTCTCCTGCTTTCCCGAATGGTCCCTTCAGCCGTGATGGAGATGCTGAGGGCTCCGGGACTTGGCCAATGGTGAGAGGTCGTGCAGGGTGCCTTGAAGAGGGGAGGGTGCGTGTGTGAAAAGTGTGTGAAAGGTGTGTGTGAGAATGTGACAAGTGTGTGTGTGTATGTGTAGGTCTGTGCGCTCTGGCAGACCTGAGTGCCCTGCCGCTTATGTGTGAAGGTAGGCACTGAGACTGATTGGACCAGAGCAGATTGCTTTTGGTCAGTCGCAGTGCACCCACCCCACAGCGTGCACGCACATGCACAACCCTCTCAAACACCACACACACACACACACATAGACACCAGACACAGAAAGAAACAGAAAGCAAAGGCCCCCCAATGGCAAAATACCTTTTTTTTATCCTTTACAAGAGTATCCTTTATTTTTCTAAGAGTGTGGCTCAATCAGACTGAAATATTTGTCCGCCTTTTCCTGAGGTGAAACTCTGGCATGTGCTGCTTTCATGTATGGGGGGGATCCACGGGGCCCTTGTACACAATGGGACCTCTGTGAGGAGCCCCTGTTAGCATGGTGCTGAGAGGAAGTCCCCGCTTGGAGGAAGGCCTCTGCCCTCCCTTCTGGTTGAAGCTGCTTTCTCTTTGCACCGTCGTTCGCTAAAT
This sequence comes from Serranus cabrilla, assembly GCA_903364295.1. NCBI lineage: Eukaryota > Metazoa > Chordata > Actinopteri > Perciformes > Serranidae > Serranus > Serranus cabrilla. The sequence continues at coordinate 126,784 of CAFUXE010000673.1, forward strand.
GTTCAGCCTCAACTACAGATTTGAGTTCAGTTGTAGGATACTATAACATGGTTTGACTTGGAGAATGAGCTGATCTGAGGTGAGCATAGAAAGACTCAAGGGAGGTGGTTCTTATGCAAATACATGCAACATATACACTGTCTTCTGTGTGCATTGTTTAAAAGAAACAGCACACACACACACACACAGGATGCTTCTGGCAAGCTTTACTCTGTCAGCTTTTTTTGGCCACGATTATGTCTCAACCTGCCCACCCTTCTGTCTCACTCCCATGGTAACTCGAGACCTTTTGATGAGTGAGGGGAAAAGGACGTAGTGGGAGTGCCAAAGATCCTTCTACACCTGCCATATAGGCTAGGATTTATATTCAGGGCTATTCTTCTGCCAAGCACTATCAAAAGGCAAAGAAGTGACTGAAATTTGGCCCAAAATGTATTGACACAATGATTGAGGCACACAGTTTGTGACAGAGTTCATTAGAAAGAGCCTGAGAAATCCTGCAGAGTCCGTCCCCTCTGTAGAAGAATTCGTATAGTAATTGACTCAGAACAATGGATGGTGGAGGGTTAATTCTGGAGAATATATGTTCTGGTATATATCAAATCCATTAGATGAGTTCAATGTATTGGTTTTAGACAATGTAGTGTTACTGCAACATGTACATGTACGAGTTTATTTATTTATTTATTTTAGCTAAAATGAACTTAGATGATAACTGAGTAAATCATCTGTCTGAATTTATGAAAGTCCTGTAAATGTTGCATGTATAGCATCATTTTCATGTCTCTGTTTCTGGGTATGTGATTATAAATGGGACATATTATAGAAAAATTCACTTTTTCAGCACTTCACAGTACAAGTCAGTTGTTTGTGGGCTGTCTTTTAAAAAAAAATATGATTTAACAAGCCATTCAGATTTGATTACTTGGCCAAATCCTCAAGTAAAGCCATAAAGTTTTGGCTGAATCAACTGCCTCTATTTGGAGCATTTCAAATGTTTGTGCAGAGGAACAAATGATTGGGAGCTGAAGCTCTGATGCATCCATGTTATTCCACAGCAATGTCATTTTATAGTTCATACACTGTAAATCTAATGGGAGTCTGCTGTCACTTGGTTAATTGGTTTTATGGATAATAATCTACTGTGTTTTCACTTTGTAATGATAAATTATTATCCAAAGTTATTTGGATGATTAATTAAATTTGTCATACCAGAAACAGTTTTATTATCTACATGTAGATCAAATGTAAATGTAATCAAAGTGTACAAAAGAAAAAATAAGACAAAATTAGACCAGGGCCCATGTTAATTTTCAGACATTTTATTCAAATTAAAAGACAATTAAAATGAATCTCTCTTGCTCAGTTTAATCAGAAAAATATCCACCAGAATTAAAAAGTGTGTTGGCATTATTTTTTAAAAACACATTTCTTTCGTATACAAAACATTAAGGAATATTGGCCATGAATATTCACAGGTTTCTACTTTTTTTTCTACAATATTAAATAAAAATAATTTACCTACAGTAAATATGCATATTTGTAGAATAAAGAATGTTTTTGAAGTAAATAAGACAAAAAAAAAAGCTAAAACACAAGACCATTCATTTGGCTTCAAGTCTACAAATATAAAACAAAGGTTTTCCTGAAATAATAAAAAAATGAAGTAATGTTTTGCCTAGGCATTCATTAATTGCCTCCCCTCAAAGAAGTATAATGACAATTATAAACTTCTTTGTTCTTCTATCAATCTAAATCACTGTCATGCTTAATTATAATCAAATTTGTACATATTTAAATTGTACATGCAGATGTTTACACGGACATAAGGCACAACTAGTGGTCAACAGATTGCAGCGTCAATAAATCTAACTTGTCAGTTCTTGTCCATTTTGTGCTTTCTTTTAGATTTCATATTCCACTGAAAACAAATCAACATTTTCTGTAACTGAAGGGAACTTTTGCCGAACTCACAGCAATAAAACAAGTTGATGCCAACTAGTGTCAAACATTTGAGCTTCACAAACATGCAAATATTAATCATGCCACCCTTTTTGTTGCTTAGATTCACAGATCACTTGCTGGAAATTAGAATTTGTTGTTTTTTTTTAGATGACAATGGATCTCAGGAGACGGAAGCACAGAATGACATCCCTGGGAATTGGTGGCTTAATGTCATTGCCATCCAATCTGAGGTAGCGCAGCCGGGGAACACTGTCATTGACGGAGTCGTCCACAGTTTCGACGGCGACAGGGCAGACATTGGCACCGACTACACCTGTAAATACAGAAAGGCAATAAATTACTTGCAATGGCATTATAGGATCTCTAAACAACCCTATTCAATAGATGCAGCTCAAATTGATCAATTTATTATAAAAAAGCAGTGGATGCTTTAGGAAAAGACTCACTTTTGATATTGTTGTGGTCTAGGTGAAGGTGTTCAAGGCCTGAGGGAATGAGGGGGACCTCAGTCAACTGGTTGTGGGACAGCTGCAAGTCCAAAATGCTGGAGACATTAAAGACATCTTTGGGAACTCCGCTGCTGCCAAGCTTGTTGTGGTTCAGCCTCAGAAATGCCACTTTTGGCAAACCTTTGAAGTAGCCAGCTGGGATCTTCTCAATGTTGTTGCCATCAAGGAAAAGCTGTGTCGTGGTGGGTGGTAAGCCAATAGGCATGTTACTCAGCTGGTTCTTGGCTAGATTGATCTGTACCAGGTTATTTAGACCCTTCAGGCTCACTTCAGTCACAGCGTCATCCATCAGCTTGTTCGTCTGGAGGTCCAAGAGGTTGAGCTTTTCCAGTCCGATGAAGACTCCGGCAGGGATCTTGGAGATGCGGTTGCGGGAGAGACGTAGATGCTCAAGGCTAGCTGGCAGAGGGGATGGTACGGAGGACAAAAGGTTGTCATCCATGTAGAGGTGCGCCAGGTGAGGCATTTTACCCAAGACACCTTCTTCCACTCCCTCACTAGTGATTTTGTTGCGGTTTAGGTTCAGCCAGCGCAGCTGTGTGGCGTTACGTAGGGCATCTGCTGACAGGACTTCGATTAGATTGTTCTGCAGGTAAAGATACCAGGTGTGCGTAGGGATATTGGGGATGCTCTTCAGGCCTTTATTGTCACAGTAGACAGCACGAGGGAAGTTGGGGGGACAGCGACACTCTTTAGGACAGGCTTGGATCTGGGCCATGAAGTCCTCGTAAGGCATGTCCTGGCCGAGAACTTGCCCAACCAGGCACAAGGTGCAGAGAAAGCTCAGGAGAAGTGCCATTTCACCGCTTAACCTATGAAAGTAAGACAAAACAACATTATAGACGACTGTGCAATGTGCTACACAGTGTACAGAGGCTTAAATACAGAGTTGGGCAAATAGATATCTGAATGCATTAGGTATCGGAGTAAAGAGGGTCGGATGAGATGTTCTTATTTGCAAAGGATTGGGAACTTTGGGGAATTAGGGGCACACTAACTCATGACCCATTCAGTTGTTTGCATTTGATCTGTCAGTGATTGTAGATCATCAACACTCTTAGTAAGGCCTTTTACACTCTAGAAATCTAATATTCAGTCACTTTAAATCCTACAAACCACGTGGCTAGCATCAAATGCAAACAAATCTTTGACTCTGTGTTGTTAAAACCCCAAATAGCCACCACCAGCGTGCTTCGTCTACTCTACCACTAATGCCATTATCATTAAATTCCAATCGAAGCTGCCAATAGAGTAGGGTAGCCCTCTCTTTCCGGGTCATTTCCTTGCCTGCCAATGTCGTTAAAGCTCCAAAGACAGGATGCAGAGCCAGGTCAACTTTAATTGCATTAGGACAATCTTGAAGCTCAGACTTGACGACTTTGCATGTCAGTTGTAAGATACACCCTGTTCACCAGCATTGGATTGCAGTATGTATGGCTAAGCCCGCCACACATTGTGAAGTCCACTTGCTTTGGTTTTGTACAGCTAATGCAACAATGCATGAAAAAAACAAAACATATGCAAGCATTGCACACGTTCACCTGAGGAGAACTTAATTCATCCCTGTTATAGATAGCAGTTCAGAGAAAGGGCAGCTGGCCTATGACTAACCACTGACAGGTGTAAAGAGAAAAGATCCAAAAGGCGGGATACAACAGATGCTATGTAACAAAAGACAAAAACAAAAGAGAGGCGAAACACACAAAATCTGAAGAACTCCACCACCTTCTATCCACTCATCTCTTAGGCCTCTACTAGATTCCTCTCAGCCGGCATCTGGTGCTCGTTTAAATTCTTGATGCACTCCACGTTTGTCTGGAACTCATTTTGGGTAGGCCATGCTTTTCCATGGATGGGTGTACTTCAAAGACAAAGCGGCACACCTGTTTTTAGAGACATGCCCCTGCTTTCTCACTGTACAGGAGTCAAAGCTGCTTGACCTAGCTTTAGGATACGAGGTGTGGTGCAAATGATAAAAGCGTGATCCATGCTCCCCTAAAGTTAAAACCCAACCACCTGACAAAGAGACAAAGATCTACAGAACCACCAGCCCTGTCTTCCAGATGTATCAATGCCTTTGCCCTCCAGAAAGCCATCTTACCTTAGTCTGTTTAGAAGTTGCTTCTTGCTTATGTCCTTCCTCAGCAGGCTATCAAGCGTAGTCCCAAATGACGAGCCTGTACCTCTTGCTTCCCCGTATTTGTACCTCTAGTTTTTTCATTCAACCTGTGCCAACCTGTCACTCATGATGACACCAAAGCTTATCCTGGCCAATGGGATCCTACCAAGATCAAAGGTCGTAATCCCAAGGTGCTGTATAGTGTGCTAAGCCTTTTCAGCGCTTGAGACATGGCCCACTTACAAACAGGCTAATGCAAGCCTACCTGTTCCTTGTTTGCTGGCTTTCACATGTACAACCTGTCCCTCTTGGTTGGCATGCATGAGCTCTTTTAACTCCACTCACAAATCCTTCTGTGTCCTTTGCCGAACCTTTGCGCTAATTCTGTTCTGCTGTCCAAAGTCAAGATCAGATCAGAGTTCATTAATCTAATTTATGCAAATCACACAGTCTTAGAGTGTTTGCAGTCAACAGAGAATGTAAGATGAACACAAAGTCCACAGTACAGCTCAGTATAATTGTGATGTACAGATAATCGTCAAAAGCCATATGAGGCCATCAAGCCTGACTGCCAGGACTGTAAGCACATGGTCACCAAAATGTGACTTTTTTTTACGTGGGAGGGTGTGGCCAATTCTGATAAATCTTAGGTTAGATTTGGTGCAAATGTGCACATGGGCCATCCTGCCTTGTGTTAAAACACAGAATGGTGGAGGTGATGGCACACATTAGATTGAAACTGTTCTCCCCCCAAAAAGGGCCATTCATTTCTTTTGTACCGCAACTTAATATGACCCTTATTTGAGTTTATTGCAAGGTGATCCCCTCACAAGGGAGGATATATATAAACATAGGTATAAAGAACAACAAATTCCACTTAGATAATGAAGGAGGGGGGTTGGATGGATCAAAGAAACATGTAACCTGACCCAGGAGTTTTTATGTACCGTGTGGAAACCAAAAGTCAATGTTATTTTAAGTTATGCATGTCATTTCTGCACATTGTCCTGGTGTAGCTATGCTGCGTGCTATGTCATATTTTAGGTCACCAATGTAACGCCCTCAAGTCCGGCAGTCGTTCTTTTGCACCACAATATCTTTTCCTGTGTCTAACCCTGTAGTTTCCTAAACTTAACCAAGTAGTTTCATTGGCTTAACCTTACCAAACTTCGACCGTTTGACAACATTAACTATGTCTCTAAAACTATGACAGTAATGATAAAGTTGGTGTTGATCTGCTTCACTGGTAGGGGCGCTAAATTATGCATTCCTGTGGTTTTATTTATTTATTTGTGGTCATATGGTTTGGTGGACTTGCTTATTTGAGCCCATAATACTGACCACAATTTGAATGCCACAGCCTACTTAAATATTATCTTTGGGCTCATGTGTCTTTTTTTTCCAACGTTATCTTTGTACAAAAATATAAACACATGGATGCCAAACCCTCCCCCCTTCCTCCAACCACCATCCACTCCTTGTAATGGCCACTGTTGAACTTATTTCGAATAGCTCCCGCAGGATAAGGCTTGAAGCAGGTTCAAGGAAACTCCATGAATTTATTGGTTTCAATTTACAACACCAAATCACTTTTGGGATCAAGTGGAGCACCATTAATATTGGGCTGAATAGCCTCCTGGAAATATGCAAGGCGCTATGAAGTCGGCACGGCATGTAGAAGGTGTTCTGAAGTAGCGCTCATGGGAATTCTGAGTCCCAAAACGTAAGTGCAGCACAGAAAATATAACTGACTATTACATACTCCATATATTTCAGTTTCATGGTAAATTATGAGAATTTTGATGAATACTCCAGTTTATATTGTTCGGAGGGAAGGCACGTTGTTCCAGCAACTGCTAAAGCATCCAGCACAAACATGACGCACTGCACTTAGGTACAAAACATTACCTGCAGACATGAGAGGTGATGGTGTTATGGGAGGGAGGTCAGGCTTAATCTAGGGGGGGATTTTGCAGCACGCTGGCCAGGCAAATTGTTTTTGCACAAGCTAGCCAGCCTCAGGATTAGTGACCTTTCAAGAAGCCAGCGTGAGGTTGCGCTAATTTCCAGTGATGACGGCACAGGCTTGAATGCAGCAGGATAATCCCAGCTGAGTTGTATGAGGATAAGGGCAACACCTGATCCATGATCAGCCATGCAATCCCATCAGAGCTCCTCCTCTGTTTGCCAGGGTGCGTTTGTGGAAGGTGATCATTCCTCTACAAGTTTGTAATCTTGCACGATCAGTTACACATCCAGACATTAGTCCAGGGCACATATAGAAACTGTACGTCAAAGACAAATTACTATCTGCATGAAGAGAGAGATGTTTGCATCAGTCACTGGGCTGTCCTAACAAGATAAGTCAGATAGTAAATCAAAGAAGACAAATGTCCTTGTGTGTCTCTGAAGCCTGTCAGCAAATTGCATCATGCTCAGAAGGCACTGCAGTTGACAGTAACAAGCAACTTGGCATGCAACTCAGTTTGTTAAGTAGAAGGACATCCAGCTTGTCTTTAAACTGCTATGGCCAACCAGCCTTATCAATGTGGAGGATGGAAGCTGCATTTATCAACTGATCACATGTGAAATAAATTGGTATTTCTATTTCAATGTTTATTTACCTTTGTTTTTGTTACTTTCCTGTTTAATTTAACCTTTATTTATTTATTTTTTTCAATGTTTTCAGGTGTACTGGATTTATTTATTTTTGGGAAATTGGGAAATTAAATGAATAAGGGAATTTAACTTATTAAAAAAATGTATATTAATTTATGTCACATTGTATCATTTAATTAATGCCTACATTTATTTTTTAATTGTTCTGGTACAGTTATTGGCATGTTAATTTATTTGTCAAGTCATTTGTTTTCTTTTGATTTTTGCAGCTTTTGTCCTCCATAAATAAAAACGTTGGGTATAAAATCACGAATCATTCAAATCTGATCAGAACAGTGCAACACTAAGATCAAGGTTAAACACATCTGTCTTTTTAGAGGCACTTGAACAGTCAGTAACCAAACACTTATTCAAGAACAGCAATAAAGTTTAAAAATGCAATTCATGAGGTGTAAATAACTCTCTTTTATTTAACTGAAACTTGGTGTGACTTAATAGAAACTGTTCCTGACTTGCACACACAACAGATGGGATACCCTTTAAGTCTCATTACAACACAAGTCATTAATAATGTGTGTCAAGATTTACAATTGACTGTCCCAACTGTAAAAATGGTGATACAAGGCTTCACAGATCTCTGCAAAGCGAAACATATATATTACTGAAACAAATGTTGGCTACACTCTGCCTGACAGACTAAGGAGAAACACATGCAGAGGAATATGATAATGCTCATTTCCTGCCAGGGGCTTTGTGTCTGAGCCAGCTATGTTAATTATACAACGGGTTGTATTTGCACTGCATGGGTTTTTGCAGGATTGGTTCCAGTTGATGGCTTTGCAGAAATCCACTTCATGACTTTGAAACATTTGGAAGAGTTTGGAAGGCTTACTGCATCCAGAGCTGAGAAAGTAACTGTTTATGGGTAATTACTGTGTGGAAAAAACAGGCTTGGCAGTTAGAGTGACTTTCCAAGATGTGTGTCATCTGCAGACACAGTTGTTTTTTCTTGCTTCATTCATTTCCAGACTTGATTGTTAAACTATTGATTAAAAAGCGTCTATCAATCAATCTGTCTTAAACTTGACTTTAAGTATCCTAATCCATAAAATAAACAATGGCTGAAAGATGAACCGCTTGTACCAAGTGACATATTTACATTAAAAGAGCTTTTTTTAATATGCAACTTCTACCTTCAAGTTCTGAAACAGAGGCTGGCAAGGTGCAGCACATTAAAGGCAAAGATCAGTCCAATCACATGTAAACCATCTGAAATATGCAAACCCTCCACACCCCTCTCTCAAACAGATTTATCACTAAAGAAACATAAGATCATCTTTACCTGCTCCTCCAGCTGCTGTGAGTGGTCTGCATGCAGCCAGGTGTGGTTTAGTTCTTCTGCTTCTCCAATGAATAGCTCTGATGGTTGTCCACAGTGTCACTGTCTCGCCCAGTTAGACTTGTAATGTTGATGGTTTGATTCCCCCAAGGCTGCACCTTGGACACCGGTTGAACTGAGGGGATGGAGCATGTGTTGTTGGTGGGAGGACGATTGTGTATGAGTTGGGATGTCCTTTCAGACTTTGTGTTGCCTACTTTTTTTGCCAGCCCAGCAGTTTTTTCCACCTCTTTTCATTTTGTGTCCTCTTTTTTTTCTAGAAATTGAAGTCATCAGTTTGGTGTTAAGGGTGAAACTGCTGTCACTCCACCCATCTTAACCATTTGGTCGACATTGGAGGATATGCTCTTTACCCACTACCCTGGGGGATGGGTGCACGACCGTTTTATGGCTCATTTCAGCTCACAGGCCTTGGGGTGTGTTTACTAGGCAGTCAGGTGAGGTTAGAGACGAGCTTAGAGGGGTTTTCTTTAAGACCCTCACACCCAAGTTTTTACTAGGAAATTCTCCTTTGTTTTACAATCCAAGTCTTCTTTTTGTAGTTTTTCCCGTCATGCCTATCAGGGATAATATATTACTCACTGACTTCACTGCAGAGAATTTTAACACCTGGTCATTTCCAGAAACTGCTTCACAATACAACAGTCTCTATTGTGGAAGAACAGGAGGCCCAGATCACCATTAAAGTCGGTCTTATTTGGAAGTAAAAGTACAACTTTATTAGTTTTTAGTGGCAACCGGTAAGACATCATGGAAAATTGTAATTCTACTTAACCTGGTGCTGCAGACAAGTACATTTGGCTGTTTGTTTGCCTTTTTAGTTTTATGTTTTCTGCAACAAGTCCTCCAACCTGAATGACCACATAGGTGGTTTGTTCCTACCCTCTAATACAGAACACAAGACCGTTTCCCAATTTTGTAAGTTTAAGTTTAGTTATGTCAGCTATGTAAAGCCAAAATAACTCAACTTTTGGTTTTACAAGGGGCACAAAACCTGTGTTAGTTCATCCCATCCAACCACCTTGATCAACCTACTACATTTATACTTTCACTTGACTTGATTATATTTGTATGTTTGTAAGGGTGCACCTCTTTTGTTGTTGCTTCTTGCCTCTTGTTTTCCTCCGTTGCTCTGGGGATGACAATCACTGTCTGGTCTGTTTGTCAGTGGCTTGGCTAACTACTTTGGTCCAGACTCCCAAACTATCGGATTGATTGCTGTGAAATTTTGGTAAAGACATTCATGGTTCCCAGATGATAAATCTTGCTTTCTTTGATGACACATTTCTTCTTGTGCCACTATGAGGCTGGCAGTTGTGTATTTAAGAGAAATGTTTGGACAGATTGCCATGACAGTTTAAACTTTGACCCAGTGCATCAAAAAGTGACGCCACAGGGTCCATCCATCCGTTACAGACAGATTTTCTTTATGTATTCTGTAAATCCTTTTGTAACGTTGTTTCTTGGATGTTTGTGACACTCAAAAAAATTGTTCACCCTTATACAGACGCTCCTTTTCCATCAGTTGTGTATGGAAACTATGCTATTTGTGCTGATGTGATGAATTTTGTCACTGTGTGCCAAAGTTGCATCACAGTCCCGTGTCATTCCTGGGAGAGCTCTGGATGTATTTGTTAAAATGCTCAGCCAACCTGGTTATGGCTTCAGATATCTGGAATGAAAACTGGTGAGGAACTCTTAAGTTGCTGTTACTGCACACATATGTGAATTTATTATTCTGACAAAGAGCAGGACACACATTTACTTCCGCTACATCCAAAGAAGAGTGTTGGAAGATGGATTGGGTTAATGCTGCAGCCTCTTTTTACAGTTCAGCTGTGTGCGTGTCTGCGTTAAGGCCACAGATGGGACATCTGGAGCCCATGTCTACACTTTTGGGGACAGGGTGGGAAAAAAGGCAATGAACAAGAGATGAGGAGAGAGCTGTAAATTTAAAAAAAAAGGGAATTATCTAGCAACAATTAAAAGAGAACTTCAAGTGACAATCTGTTGGGAGTTTACAGTGTTGATAGACGGACACAGAATATGAATAACACACATAAAGAGACTGAACAGCTGGAGATGGTCTGGACTGAAGGATGATCTCTGAAGTCGGCCTGCCAGGCTGTAACAGCTGATTATACTTTCACTTATCGTCTCAAGCAGGAAGATGTGAGGCTTAAGGCTTTATAAAAGGACTTTATTGTCTAGACACGGGCAGCAGGAGCTCCACTCAGGACTTAAATAAGGGTGACCCAGGAGGAAGAGGAGGAAATTGTCCTAGATTGGAAATCTGTACAAAGACCATATAAAAACACGTGAAATGTGAAAAAAGCTGTTAAAACCAACATGTAATATGTTGTCATGGTAGTGGCAGCGCGTTGTATTAGATGGCATAGGGAAGTGTTGGGGATTTAAATTACCTCCCAGCACCTCCAAAGACAGACTTTCATTTCCATAAGTGGGTCAAATTTGAAGTAAAACTCAACTTTACAGCTGGATCTGATTACAAACACCTATCAGGAGTCAAATGGGACATCTGGAAGCTGTTTCCATAATAACCATAAATGCCACGAATCTAATCAACTAACCTACCGTCTTTAAATAGTGTCTGCTCTAATAAGGAACTCTTGACGAATACTCTTAAAAGAAACCAGCGGTTCCAGCACATGTGGTGCACATCAGCCACGATTAGTGGTGTTGTTACAGTCTCTGCACAACTCTGCAAAGGCGCTATTGATACTGTAAAAAGAAGTGACAAGTTAATGTCAAGTAAAACACCAAAAGAGCTTGATTTATTATCCACAGTGTCAGTGCATGCATATATCAAGAGGAACACTTTAGAGGGTGTAACAGGGTTGTAGTGTAAAGTAGTTTTAAGGGACTATATATTTCTGTCATTTCTTGCAGTGAAGACATTCATCTGTCTTGTCTTTCATATTGTGGAAGGAAGACTAGACAGTTCATTATTCCAAAAAGTGCACAACTTATGTATTTTCAGAATAGTCTGCTGTGGCTTCCAGACTCTATGTACACTGATACTCTCTGGCACATGTGAACTGATAATGAATAGCAGACTTTTCAGACTTTGACAGTATCCAGAGTCTTTTTCTGATGATGTAGACACATTGTGGTCCAGTTTAGTGACTAAATAATACAACACAATATGCAGAAAAGCTTCGTTTTTAGCTAAGTTAGAATCCAGGTCATTAGGGAATAGTTGTAAATGTTCATAAAAAGTTATGAATATTCTTTTTCTTTGCCAATTTACTGCCCCTACAGTTGCAGAGAGCATTTATTATGATAACATTGCCTCTGACTAGCCAAAAACATTAAGTAAGTGCAACAACACAAGATATAGCAAGCCAGCTAATATTACTCACTTGTCCAACAGCAAGAAGATTAGGCTGGTGCCATCAAAATAATTTTGAAGCTGTTATTTTAAGATCAATAGTTGCATAATTTTGCCATATAATATCTCGAGCACCAACATTTATTGCGTATAAAGACGTATTCAGTCTTCTTACTCGTAAACATGATGGTGCCCTTTTAAAAGATGGTGCAGAAACCAAAAGGAATGTGCTGATTTAAAGGCTTTACTGCCCTCTGGCACACCATGAAACGCATTTCTTATTTCTGCTCCAATCACAAGACTAAAAAGCACCCACCCCCACGAAGAGGCCAAAAACCTGAGCAGAATCTGCTGAATTCTTAACACTCTCCTCTTGGTTTTTGAAGTAACCTGCTGAGATGCGAGATGAGAGAAAAGGTTAAGATATGTTTTTCCCTGCAGAAAAACAACCCAAAGGACCATAGGGTTCAGTATTGGCTGTAAAAGAAAGCTTTAGACAGAGGGTTCTAGAGAAACGATAACATTTATCACTTTTTGACCACAAGTGAGCTTGACAAGCCAAATATGCAGGCTAAAATGTATCTTATTGGAACCAGCACACTAAGACAGTGTTCTCCAAAGGAAACTTTAACTGTTTGTATTGAATCTCCACATGGAAGCCTGACTGAAAAACTAAACTACTTTGAAATTGTCATGGGATATTTGTGGTTTCTGTCCAAGACAGTTGGAAGGGTAGATTTATGCAGAAATTATCTTAAAGCTGCAGTATTGAGGAAAACCCTGCAACCCCTGCATCCCTCCAGGACCAGAAGTTTTTCCTTTTGTTTCACTCGACAGCTATAGTGAAACGAAGGAGGGAACGAAGATGATAGGTTCTCTTTGTGACTGTAAATGAAGGACTTGAGAGACACAAAGTGAAATCTGGGTAATACAAAGATACAGATTAAGAGCACAACGTACATATCCTTAAACAGTTGGGCAACGAATGTAAACTGTGTATCTGAAACACACCAACAGGCTCTGGAATATAAATATTGACATCTTTCATCCATCTGTCCATCTTAAAAACTCACAGGAAACATTATGACTTCATCTCAGAGATTTTGGCCAGAAAGGAAGATGGTGGCTGCCAGTAATGACAGCACACTCCACAGAGTAATAAGCAATATGTAGCTAATCATGCTCTGCTGTAATGCTCAGATCAATTCACTTCAGCTTGTTCCTCTTACCAGATTTACCATTCATACTGTCACCTATGTGTTTTTATTATTTAGCAATAAAAATCCTTAGATTCTAGGTTTGAGTACAGTAACTTCACTATGTACTCAATGACATTATGCAGAAAATACCCAAATTTGATTACTTAATTGACTTTATACCAGACTAATGGTTTATTTACACCATCCAAATAATTTGGTAACCTCGAAGTTGTCTTTATTAGTGGCTAATTACTGCTTAAAAAATAATAATCCATGATTTATAAACGTTAAAGGATGGCTTGTTTAGAAGTGCTACACAAATTGTTTTTTGCACATTTTCAATCCAATATACAAGGCCATCCTTAAAGTTGTTTATATTTATGCTGAATCAAATAAAATGGGTTTATTAATTTGTGTCTACACACGCTTGAAAATTAATTCCAGCAGTTAAAAAGTGATATCATACAAATATGTTGGAAACATAGTTTATTCAACTGTGTTTGTTTTTCTCACAGCAAATCCAAGAGCAGTTACCGAGTCAAAGGCCACAAAAGAAATCACGATAAAAATGAGAAATGCCCAAAACAAAATGAGATATTCTAATAACATAACTTCCATCAACATGACATTGCTGCCAAGTCGACTTTGAATTGGGATGAAGCTTTCTTCAAAACATGGTGAACAACAATGTAACAATGAGAGCGCCTTAACTGCAAAAGCTGTAGTTTATTATCAAAGAATGGTGCCATTGGTTGCATGCAAGTAATGCAGATGTATACAAATCAGCAATGCTTATGAAAGTGGGCAGCTGGGAGTTAGGTAAAGAAACAATTTGACTCGTGATTTCTAGAAAACATCATCTCAAAGTTTAACTGAGCAGAGAAAGTAGTTTCAAGGGTAATACCAATGTCTTTTACTCACTTATTCTACATCAGAAACAACTCAATTTGGAGTTATTTCTTCTCCCGATTTATTTATTTTTTTAGTTTTCAGTCCAGAAGAAGTCAATCTGTGGTATTTGCATCAAGGCACCCTTTGAGTGTTGAAGCGGACATGAGTAAATAACACTGGTATTCTCCTTAAAATCACTTTGATTCATTCAAGATGTTGAAAAATGTGACTGCTATGTAACTGCTATTTTACATTTGATCATCATTTTCTCACATTAGGCATTATACACTGAGTACACAGTCCTTTTTTGCCGGTCCTTTGCACAGCAATGGATTAATTATTGTACCCACATTATATTATACATGCTAAACATTGATTGGAACATACAAGACAGACAACAAAATGACGATTGACGACTGAATTAAGACACGGGAGCCATTTTTTTCTCCACTTTGTCTGTATTCAATGTAATCAAATGCAAAGTTTGGAATGTTTAAAGTGTGTGTTTTTAATCAAAGCACATGAATTATTATCATGTTATTCATAGAACTTTTTGTCCTTTTATTTTTTTATATTTTTTTAAAAAGTTTTTGTCTTCATTTTTATTTGAACAATGAGAATATTGGGTCATAGCAATATTTCAAATATTTGATTGCATGTGTTTTTTTTTATAGCTTCCCTTCCATCAAATGTTTGTCAAATTTCTAGCTCTTGATCAATTCAAGATATATATTTAAATTGCTAAAGATGCCATTACAGTATCTCAGATTTGCATACTACTTATGTGCAAGGACATGTGAGTACTATAACAGGAGGGATATTGCGCCATTTAAATCCAGAGGGGATTTGGGACGAGCTGTGTCATGGCAGTAGGGAAGGGGGTCACAGGAAGGTCACGGATTTGATGGAGGTTCTTATTCAAACATGATATCTGAAGCCACACGCAGGCAGTTGGAGGACTCAGGGGGCATGTTGCCATGTGTGACGTTGTTGGCGTCCAGGCGCAGATGCTTCAGGTGGGAAAAGTTTACTGGGTCAACATACTTGCAGAAACTGGCCAGGTCAAACTCTGCGGAGAATCAAAAATGGAGAGAAAGTTATAGAAGTTGGCTGAAAAACAAACAAGACTATTGTATACCTTTCAAACACTTTACACTGGAGGTCAAAGGCACCCTGTGGAGATTCGGATCACTGTTCTTATGAATGGTTCATGGTGATTCCTATTAAAAGTAATGCACTCGAATTTTAAGGTATCCCAGCAAAATTGTGCCCGCCAATGAAGCGACGTAATGGTAAAAGCCACATAGGTTACCTATTGGGCAGGTAGGTGAGGAAGTGATAACATTGCACGGTGTAGATATTTAAAAACAACAATCCTGATGTGTTTAAAAAAGCGATAATCATGAGTTAATGTGTTGCTGTCACATGTTGAATACACTTGTTACACGCCATGTGTCAGAATATCATGCTGCAGAACTTTTCGTAAGAAATCATCGGTCTAGCTGATGAGAATCAGTGCAAGGACATGTGATACAACTTTGTTTTACTGCTATTCTTTGGATTGACGTTTTCACTGGCAATAAAAGAAAAGCAATGAGCCTGCAAAGGCAGTGAAGAAGACTACAAGCTAGCTAACTTGGATGGAGACGCACCATTATGAATCACATTTCCTTTCTTGGCAAGTATTGACATGCGTAACATTCAAGTGCTACAACTGGCCAGGTGTCCATGCTTGAGCAAGGGAAGGTTGTTACAGTTGTTCAGGTCCTGTCTCCTGACAAATGGGCTATTCTGAGCTTAACCATTGGAGGCCATTACCAGGTCAATGCATGATTTGAAATACCTGTTTATTGGAGAAGGTAATGCAGAAAGCCAAAAGGATGCAGTATGTTTTGTTGAGACATAGTCAATGAAAAAACATGACTCCACAGGGCACCTTTAAGAAACAAGCCAACAAGACATACAGAGCTGAAAAAATATTTAAGGGGAGTAAAGATTGACAGTTGTCACTCACTGTTGATCTGGTTGGCCTGGAGGTAGAGCTGCTCCAGGTTCTGGTTGATCTCAGGGATGGACTGCAGTTTGTTGAAAGACAGGTCCAGCTCCACCAGTGATGTCACATTGAACACTCCAGCAGGGAGTCCAGAGTCTACCAGCTTGTTGTGGGAGATCCTCAGGTACTGCAGCTCGGGCAGCTTGTTCAGGTATCCTGCTCCAACTCCGTCAATATCGTTGTAGTCGGCATAGAGGATTTCCAGAGAACTGGGCACTCCGGCAGGCAGCTTCTTCAGCTTGTTGTGGCTCACGTCCAGGGACAGCAGCTTCTTCGACCCTTTGAACGCCCCTCCGATGGCATCAGAGGTTAGCTGATTGTGCTGAAGGCTGATGGCGGTCAAGTTCTCCTTGTCATTCAGCAGACCAGCAGGGAACTTGGATAACTGGTTGTGCATCATTTTCAGCTCGTCAAGGGACTTTGAGGGAGGGATGACTGGCTCTGTCAGGTTGTTGAAGCTGAAGAATAGCTTCTCCAGGGCTGAGAGCTTGTCGATTGTGCCCTTTTCTATCTTAGCAGTGGTAATCTGGTTGTTGTCAAGTACCAGCCAGCGAAGTACGTCAGTGACATTATCAAACACTCCTGCCTTGATCCCTTCGATCTGGTTGTTTTGGAGGTACAGATACTTGATCCCTGATGGGACCATTGGAACAAACTTGAGCTTGCGGCTGTCACAATACATGGCGGTGGGAAAGTTGTATGGGCAGTCGCATTCTGGGTGGCAGTTGGGCCCAGATGGTCCTAGCATGGACTGGGGTTGGTAGTCGTAATCATACTGGCACAGGGCCACGCTGACCAGTATGGCCAACAGGGGTACACGGAGAGGAAACATAACTTCTGGAGATCCAACAGACAGAAAGGAAGGGGAGGCAGGGAAGATATAAAGGTTAGAAGGGTCAAGAGCAACAGATGCTTTACGAACAACAGAAATAAAACATAAATGGATTGTTGAAACCTAGTTTGAACTCTGGTGGCACCCCCATGCCACCACACCCACTCTCCAGAGTATTATATAATCGGTCAAGAGTTCATGTCAGCCCACTGGAGACCAATGACTCCTAGATTCCTTGATCAATAATCTGTGTCGAGCCACATCATTACAGCTGCAGGCTTGAACCAAACTGCATTGCTCCACTCCATCTATCAACTTGATACATTTCTACATAAACCAGCAATGGGAGCAATAATGCAACACAGATGTTTCCACAGTGCACAATATATACACATGCATCAACATTACACTAATCTTTAACACATGTCTTGTGTATGAAGCACTAAAAGTGATTTTTGTCCTTTCTTTATGAGGAATTAAGCAAGCACACAGAATAATAACTAGTTTAGGATCATGACTGTACAACATCGGCCCCGAAGACAATGCTGAACCAGAATGATTAATTCCAGACACATGAAAAATGCAGATTGAAGCAGGATCCAAGTGCAACAGATTGAGTCTAAAGTCACCTAAATCTTTGAAACAGTCCTGAAAATGCACTGCATATCTGTATAAACATGTAAGATCTAGGCTAATACACTGTTTCCCTAAAACAATATGAAAAGCATTAAACTTCTAACACTGTTTTTTGTTCCATGCACTGGTATTCTTGACTTCTCTGTTACAGCCAAAGCCACTGCCCAAAAGCCTAGCAGTGACAGCTGATAATCCTATCCAGACAAAAATGATTTTTACTCTCTATTTCTAACAGGAAATCACAAATCCATGCATCCACATGCAAGCTTACCTGTGATTCTCTCTCTTAGTGTGCGTGGGGTGGAGGGCCAGTAGGTAAGAACAGTGTGGTGTTCAAAAACTGGAGGTCTCTGGAGAAAAACACAGAGAGAAAGCAGGAGAGAGGGGGAGGAGAGAGAGAGAGGGGTAGATGGAGAAACGGAGAGGGAGGAGGGGAGGCTTCTTTAGCAAAGTGGAGTCAGGTCGTCACATAAATTGAAGGTGTCATCAATATGAATGCCTGGGTGAGCATCATCCAAAAACTGCTGTTTACTAACCAAGAGCAGGTGCAACAAAGAAAGGGAATATTACCAAAAAACTTAAAGAAAAAGTATGATGCTCTTTCTCACGCCCACCTTTTTCAACACCTTTACAGTCACTTCTTCTGGTAATTGTCCTCCAAACAACTACCTTAAAGTGGGTGCAAGCAGACACTTAAGTTAGGGAGACTGTTTGTGGAAAAGTCCAGAAAGCAGGAGACGCTATGTGTGGAAAAATGTGAAAACGATCTCTGGCAGCCATTTAACCCAGACACCGGTTGTGAAGAGGAAGAAATTCAGCCGTACCTCTCGAGCCGTGAATAAGGCTTTGGAAAATCTGACAAAAAGGTTATGAGACAGCCAGAGAGGGCTTGCATAACACTTGACGCAAACATTTCTGTTTTTGAACAAAGGCATGGCACAGTAAAAGGTGAAAGGTGGGTTAAAGCAGATCCAATTCATCCCATATGTCTTTTCATTCTTGCGCCCCAACATTTTTCACTCCCTGTAATATACTTCTTTACACAAATAGAGAAACAGAGGACCTGGGTGGGGTTTGACTCATCTGATAGGTGCAGTTGAAGATGGGTGCGGGGGAGATAACAGCCAAATGTTTCTCCCATTTGTTGGTGGACGTCCATCACACCGTCACAGCATGCCGGGAATTGACGCCTGGATTTAATTGGTCGCAGTGCGGTCTGTTACTCTACTCACATACCATTGTTAAAGCCCATCTTGGACGCATTTCTTGTGTGTGGAAAACTTTCATTCTTCACATTCTCATAACTCAAGATATCTGATATCCCAAGAGTTTTCTCCCAAACCAGACAATCAGTTTGACGAAATCTGCCTTTTGGTTTTTAGAACCGTGTCCTTGCTTGCATCTGCAGCCTTGCTTGACCCATTGAATCTTCTTTTTCATTGACTTGTAAGCATTGGTAAGAAAGAACACCCCCAGACTCTTAGATCTTTAAAGATTTTCTCCTTTATTTTGTCCATAGCTTTAGCCTGTTGGCTTTAGATCTATTGATGCTTCAGTTTTGTGAGTCATTTTGGTTTAATGGCCTCCCATGCTTATTTTACCCTGAATACACAAATACAGTATAACTAAATGATAGAAGAATGAGGCATGAAGGGAGATCTAAGCTTGCGTTGATTTGCCCAATGGATGCTTTTGCAGCTCCAAAATCTGCAGAGCAAAACAGTGTATTTAAAAAAGAACGCAGTGTTTCTTCAATGTAGGCTGACTTTTCAAACATTGAAAATTGGATGAAAACAGTACAAAGACCAAAGCATCAGTTTGTCCTGTAAGTACACAAACCATCTCAAAACCTCCACAATGAGAAAGTAAGTAGCAATTTCCAACAGTTAGTCATCTAAGCAAACTTAATGCTTCTCAGATTTTTGCTGCGATAAGTTAAATACTGGCAACTATTTCCTCTCTCTGTAGCCAATTTCAACCCATTCAGTGACTCTGTATTTCTCTTTCTCTGACTAATTTCTTAACAATATAAAAAGAGATAACTCCCTCTTTCAGCTCCCCCATGTGTGTCACAGATAACCAGTGATGGATGACTTTAGAGGAACAGTAAATACCCCTAAGGCCATGTGAGCAAGTCATTAGTGTTGCTGGGTCAAAACCTTCAAAAGTCATTGGATGTAAACACTAGTCCAAGAAATAAAGGTGGTGTTTAGCATGCACCAAAACCACCCACTTATCAAGTCATATCATTGTCTTAAAAATGATCATGTTCTTTAAAGTTGTTCTGGATCCCTTTGAAAGAACCAAAGTCTAGCGAGATTGGGTACATTTTAGTCTACATGCATTAACTCTTTAAAGTTTTTGACAGTGGCGATCCTTGGGTACCATTGCCCAGCTGTATAGTAACCACAGTTACAATCTTTGAGAATTTCTTTTTAAACCAAAGTGGGGAAAAAAATGCCACAAGTTGAAACCTGTTTAAAGCTGATAGACAGTCCATTGTCCATTAACATTTGAAACATTTGAAAGAAACCTCCACTGTAAACTCTTCCGATGTGGTTGTAGTAATTTTTTGTGACATTTCTTCAATGAATAATTGATCCTTAATCATATCAAAATCTGTAGCTTATTGTTTACTTAGATTTAATGGCTGGTCTCTGGAAACCAAGACAGTGCTGACTGAGAAAACCAGAAGAAGCCAAACAAAAGCTTGCAAAGGTCAATTGTCCCAATTCAGAATCTGAAACCCAAACCAATGATGTGTTTCAATGGCGAGAACAAACATTGGAGTTCATATATTTATCTACTGTCGATTTATTATCTTAAAATCTGACTGGTGCACAGTGAGCTGGGAGGACTGCGGAGGATGCATCAATGTTGAATGTATTCCTCCAACATGAGAAAAAAAGAATACACTGTCAAAACTCTGAACCTTATGGCATAACTGTAAGGCCAAAAGGCATGTATGAAGCCTCATTTTAAAGCTAACAAATTATTGTTTCTGCAGTTGGGCTTTTTTAAGCATTTGGGTAAAACACAACTGAAACTATGTCAATTTAAAGATGTTTTGAACTGAATATATGGTGCAAAGGATTTGCAAATTATCGCATTTGGTTCTATTGACTTCCACCAAGTTCCATGAAAACTGAGCCATCCAAAAACATGATCTCCTATACAGAAAAAAAAACATTTTGCTGATGAGCTAATAATCCTGTATAGCATTGCCTTGATGGTGAGTATGGAGTAGTAAATAAGTGAATGTTTTCATACACAACCCTTCTCTACTTTCACAAGTTTGGAAGGCCCAAAACCCCCATACACTGCAGTCCACACTATTAGCAACACTCTTCAAATGACACATTTAATCTATTGTTATCCGACTAGAGTTTGGAGGCACTTTAAATATAGGGGTTCACTGATTTATGTGCACAAATGACCCCTGATGCTTGCTGCACCTGCACATTTCTTAGTGCAAACAATATAGAAACCACTCATCCTGAATAAAAACAGTGTCCCATTGGTCCAGACACTGTTCACATTTGTTCCCTTCATCAGAAAACTGCCAAAAATATTTATTTCTTTGAGGTTGGTGTGTTTTTACCTCCGTTACTGGCAGTGTTTTTGTGAGAACCCAGATTTAAGCGGTTCCAGACTGTTCATAGAGTAGAGAGGCTGGAAAACAGACATTTTGTCATTTTGCTTAGTCACTCTTCTTCCTCCTCCTCCTCCAATGTGTTGATGTCTGCCTTATGCTCTCACATCCTTTCCATTAGGCCAGATGGCAGACATTGGCTTTCAGCTCCGTTTTCCTAATACTTTTGTTTGTACTCAACTGTAACTTGTTTAATTTCCCAGAGTAATGCCAAGTAATGAATTATATTAGAACATAAATTCATGGAACAACAAGACATAAATACAACTGTTTCCCATGCACTGTAATTGTAAGAGGGGCCGAACAAGATAGATTTTTATTTTATTTTGTCTTTCAAAAGACAAAGTAGGCCATATAATAGGAGTCCTGATCATGACCCCAAATGGTCACAACATAATTAAAAGTCAGGGAATGCCATAAAAAACAATCTGTAATTTAGTTTGAAATACTAACAAACAAATAACCACAAAACCAAGTCTGAGCCAAAACTGATGGGCCGGCCAAAAGAAACAAAAAGAAGGAAAGAGAACCAGACCAGCTCTCGAAGGACTGTCAGATCTCTGACCTTAAACCAGCATGAACTAGACCCAAACAGAGATAAAGCCACGAAACAGGAGCCATTAAGAAAACACTCAACAAAAGCAGAGACTCAGCTGTGACTGGGAGCTCATATAGAGACTGAACCCAGGAGCCCGCCCCCTTTTATCCGCCCCCTTAATCAGGCTCAAAC
>CAFUXE010000673.1:148789-162689 GCA_903364295.1 Serranus cabrilla
AGCCCAAACTCAAGGCACCTGGGAAAAAGAGCACAGAAACTATAAGGAAAACACATACAGATTATAACCAATAGGGAGGAAGCATGCAACACTCCCACCCTGAGTTACTTACTGAACAACCCATGCTGAAAGGGGAAAACAATGTCAGCACAAGAAGACACACTTTGTTCAGGAATAAGTGTTTTAATTTGAGATAATGCATCAGCAAAAACCTTTATCACTGCCATGGATGTCTGAATTTAACATTAAAGGACTTTAACTCAACCGACGCCTATTCTTACACTGCATTCTACAGGGGAAAGCCAGAAGGTTGTGATCTGCATAATCAACCGCACTTTGGCAAGCTTAACAACATAAAAAACTTCAGAGCCTTAACAAAACAGGACTTACGACCTTACAGAGAGGAAACAAGTCTGAGAAATGATGGTTCAACTCTCTCAAACCTCAAACAAATGATACACATGAGAGTGATTTCTTTGCCAAGCAATCAACTGTCCACAAGGCCGTAACACATGTTCAATTGAGCGTTTTTGTGGGTCCACTCGTGTTGCATCTGATGAAAATGAGCCACAATCAGTCAAATCAACTTTATTATACTTTTTAAGGTTATATCTAGATCAAGGGTCAGCACAAGCTGCAGAAACCCTGAAAAATATGGAGATTCAGAACAGGAACATGTGTCACTTCAGGAGTAACCAGCAGCTTTAACCCCAAAGTCCAGAACTGGACCATCAGAACCAACAGCAGACTCATCACATCGCAGAAGTGTCCTGCAGCGTTTCCAGGCAAAGATTTAATTCAAATATTGATTTGAACATGTGAAATTGATTAATTCTAAATTTGGGACAAACACAGAATTGGACATATTTATCTGCTTTTATATGATGCTTTTATGAGTCCAGAATATGTATTTTTGCCTCCAAAAGTTAAACTGTAAACACAGTCCTGAGATAAAGGGGAAAAAATAAAGATTTCCACTGGTGAACACCCAGTTCCACATGTGCCCTTCATGTGTAACTTGCCCAGTGTTCGTTTCTTTGAGGGTTGGTGGCCGTTCACTGTGTTCCTGGCAATGTTTTTGTGAACCGGAGTGAAGTTTTTCCAAACTGATCGGATCCGTAAGAGGTCTGACAGTTTGCACAGTCATCCTCCTTCTTCCCCTCAATTGTGTTCTGACTGACTTTTATCACTGTTTTTCTCGTAATTTAGTCATTCTATTACAGTAATTTTGTCGAGTTCCTTGTAAAGATGCCAAGAGGTTTGAGGTTTGAGAACAGTTAAAAACCCCCTCATGTTTCAAGCCTGATTATTGTCATCTTTCCTGAACAGATAAAGAATTATGCTCACGACAAAGCAATTTAGTTAAATTTTCCGATACATATTTAACTGCAGACTTTGCATGTTATAATAACATCTGGTATTGATTTGTGCAAGATTTACTACACTGAGGGCAAATGAAGGGTAAAATTAAAGGGACAATGTCACTGCAAATCAAAAATACATATTTTTCCTCTTTCCTGTATTTCTCTTTATAAATAAGAATTTCTTTGGAGCGAGTTGCCAAAGTGTTGGAGATGTTGACCGTAGAGATGTCTTTTTTTCATTCTCTTGAATCTAACGTTAGCATGGGTGGCTAAGTAGCTAACTATACTTTTTTTTTTGCAGTTACAGGTTATGTAAAAAACATTAAATTCTTATTTAATTTGACCCATGCAATATTTTTGTTGAACTATATCTAATTAGGGAATGCTGGAAATGTTCTGATGTGAGGTTCAAACAGCCTGTTGTGAAGCTGAATCTTTAATCTTTAAGAAATTGAACTTTACCACTCAGTTAAGGTTTAGTGATAAAAATCTACTATCCTGCAATACAAGTATATCAATGAATATTCACATCATAGATGCAACATAAGATAAAAACTGACATGACAAACAGTCTGACACGTGCAGTCCAAACTATCTACACACAGACACATAAATACGAGCAAAACTTTACAACTCAGATGCACACACACATGCTCTGACAGAGGTACACAGATGGAGATCCAAGCAAGCATATTAGCAAACAGGATATTCTTAGACGTCTTGGCACAGACACACAGAGGCTTCTAATAAAAACTCAGACAGCACCCAGACACCACCTTCTGTTCCTACCATGTGGTCATGGTAAGCACTGCGCTTAAAACCAGGGAGACTCATCCCGAGGCAGGCCAAGTGATTTTCTCACCTTGCCTCTCATGGGCGCGCATGTGCTGCGGAAATCAGACGAGGAGATCTGCTTTTACACAACAGGCCTCTGTTTGAATCACCTTTAAATTAGAGGATCGAGCTAAAGCATATTGTTTTCATACAACATCTCATGCAGGTAATTACAGGGTTTAACGCAGTGTTTTGGTGTTGATAGGAGGATTTGATTGAAGATTTTAGTGTGATATGACAGGTATAAGCCCAGGTGTTTGTGTGCAGGCTACATTTGATTAAAGTAGTTTGGATTTGCAGGTTGAAATAACCTTCTGGATAAATCTGTGACACATCTGCTCTCCGGCAGGATCTCACCAGCCTTTGCTTTCGACACGGTGCAGCAGCTCAGCTTACTTTGGTTGCATAAGCGCCACAGGACAGGCACTTCACACACATACACACACACATACACACTCGCACGTACATGTGAAAACACACTAAGCAATCAGTGTACAGTATGTGCAAATATGCTCCGAATTAGGTCGATGGGAAGGAAATGTATTTGCACACAACTGATTTTCTCCAAAGCTTTTTAACTGAAATCTTGCAGACAACTGCGTCCACATGCACACAAACACTGGCAGCGAGCCTGAAGCAATAAGTCTAAGTGCTTATGGTCTGGAGAAGATAGATGTCTGTTGGGATCAAGTTGCACCGTGCTTTTTGCAGAGACAAAGAATATAAAGTGCTGCACTAATATCCACCACATGGGGGCAACATGTTGAAGTACATTCACGTTCCTGCACTAAACTGAGTGCTGGGAAGAGAGCCAGCGCTCCAACACTGATGCTTTTCAGTCTGTCCTCGTCTGAAAAAAAAAAGAGAAAGACCCAAGTCATATCAGAGGGAGAGCCAATCATAACTCCTAAATGTTCTTTTTTTTAAAGCTTCTTTTGTTGGGTAGGCCATTTGCATTATTTGTAATTAACACCACACAGTTAAGTGAGGGAAGCAGTTTTCTAAAGAGGTCCATATTAAACTTTTAATTATTTATCTCCTTCTGCACACATTATATACCTATTTTTCACATTTTCCTCACAGATATTTCCATTTTTATATCTTGTTGCTTATATGATAATGAGAATTGATGGCTGATTTAGTTTTGTGTCTAAAAATGGGAGAAATTAGTACCAACTGCTCGATAATGATAATAATACACATTTTGGGGATACTTAGAATTATATTTTATCCTTTCTTTTATATACTACAAGGAAATCCTTCTTCAGAAGATAAATGTGATTTCTGAGACTAAACTCGAATAAATACAATGGAAAGTTGGTGAATAGATGCAAAAAAGTGAGGAAAACTAGTCAGCAGAGATACGACCTAATCATTGTTTTTCAAATCAAAAGTCATTCTCAAGTCTTTGCATTCAAGTCCAGAGTCAAGTCAAGACACACAGGTCCAAGTTTTAAACTCTGAGTTTTGAGTCCTAAACAGGTTTTTAAAGTTCTCTTTATCAAATGTAATGCCAGTAATAATATCTTACATTTACAAAGAAATGTTTTTCTAAAATTGTCATTTCTTCTTCATGCAGCTTGACTGGAGGCTGTCAGATTTGATCAAACAAAGTCAATAACAGAAATTAAATGTCAGTTTAATATTAATGCGAATGAATAGCATTAACATTAGTTCATTCAGGAAATGAACACATTTGTGTCACGATATTTAAATAACATGTGTTTTAAGTTTTGGGCTTGGGGGAATTATTTCCAAATCCAAAGTCCTTGTAAAGTCACGAGTCGCTGGTGTTAAAGTTAAAGCAGAGCTGCAGATCTTTTATGATTTTGTTGAGTAGAAAGTCATCAGATCTGTGTGTGGAGACCATCACACGTCTGTTAGAGCACAAACTGCTTCCACGGGCCGACTCTCCTCCACCACACGTCTCCTGGGAGATCCATTTCTTTTTTTTCCTTTAACCTAAATATTCCCATTACAGTCTCTTAAAACACTGAGGAATTATAAATCACTGGTGGCTCAGAGGCCAGAAATGGTCCTTGTGCAAATATTTCTTTTACCTCAGACCACAAAACCCATCAATATGAGTTAGAGGCTGCAGAGGGCAGATGGAAGCAAATTAATCTGCCATACGTTTGATTATTTTTGGAAATAACTTTATTTAGAACCCCGACCCGTCTGTTTTCACTCCCTGCAGGATCTGCGTGTGCTGAAACTGCAGCTCATTGATTCACATTGTCTGTTATCAAACCTGCTCGGTGTCAGTCTCCCGCAAACCATTCGCACGGTGGACTTGAGGCTCTAAATTGAAAGCGCTGTCAGTCTATTTGTATATATAGATGCATATATGTCCTGTAAATGTATACAGTACATTCTGTTATGCACGCTGACTGTTGGCCAATGCATGCTGGGAATGGCTCCACCCCCCCGAGCCCTGCACAGGATAAGGGATTATAGCAAATACATGGGAGGCTGCACTTGGAACAAGGCCTGTATGTTGCAACCCACTGGTAATATAGTTTAATCTTTAAAAAAAAAAAAGACTTCTTAGAGGCTTGGAGAGAAATTAATTGTTATTTTTCAGTGCAGTTTGCAGATTTAATTCATAATGCTGCTTTAATTAAAGCCAAAAAAGTAGCTGAAACTGTAAGACTCTCTGCTCTGTGAAATCCATAACCTGAGCAGTTTAACTTGACGAATGGCCCCCATGTTACGTACACGAGACGTAGAAGAATCAGACTCATATTTGCTCTCTGACAGGAGTACAGCCTCGATGGGCTGTTGTAACATCTGTAATGTGACTTATTGTTACCAGATGACAAGAAACTGGTGCTTTGTTAACAGAAACCAGATAAAGTGTCTGAGAAATGTGAAAATGATTTATTCCTTTTGAAGGTGACTGTGAGGCAGACATTTTAAAAGCCAGATTCTTTTTTAAGTTTATTTCTTATTTGAGGAAAAAACATCATCAGCTTTAGTGTCTGAAATATCTGTTGAAATGGGAAGAAATAAATCTACTTTATGTCTGTTTGGGAGCATTTCTTTTCATAAATATCTATTGAATATATTTGAATATCTTTGATTGAGTCAACCATGGTGACTTTATTGGACATTTCTCAACTGTATATAAAGAGAGATGAACTTTATGAAAAACTGAAAAGTTGATTTTCTGTCTGGTGGTTTTATTCTTATTTTTTTAGTTTATAATTTTTGTATTATGATAACTGTTATATATATATATATATATATATTTTTAGGATTTTGAGGTGACACTTTGGAAATGGTGTCAGTCCTGCAGTTAAAGGACCAACATACCTGTTTGTGTGAGTTGTAGCTCTTCAACTAAAAATCATGTACACTTCATTTTGTATTACTGAAAATAAAAATGAAGCCAAAATGTCTCAGAAAGCTGCCATGTCAGGGGTTTGGAGCCAGAATCTGCACCAATCAATCATTTCTTGGCCAATCATGATATACAGCTGTCAGTCAGGATTTTAAACCCCATAAACATCAAATAATCAATTAAGCCTGACAAGAAGGAAAAACTACTTTTGGGAAAGATGTATTTGACGTGTACTTTGTTGTAGTTTGTTTGGCTCATGTTTGCGAGGGCGTGGCTAATAGCATGTACTGCCACTAACCACCAGGGGGCGATGTGTTGATGGATTTCACACCGTGTGACAGGACTCAAGCAAGAAACTTGCAAGTTTCAGGGTGGATTTAGAACAGCAGAGGTCAAGTTGAACCATCTTCAAACAGTAAAAGTTTGTATATATATATATATTTAGTAAGAAAATGTCAGTATTAACGCCTCCTTCGATGTGTTTCATGACAGCTCATTTAAGTGTGCAGACCCACTTTAATATGTACCTGCAGCACGGTCACCCGATATGTGTGTCTCACCTGTTTTCTGAACATTTTACCTGTGCCTCCTCTTGACCTCGTTCGCCAGGAAGCTGCTGCGCTCTTTGTTTTTGTGCTGTAGCTTTTTTTCTTTTTTTTTTTTACAGCGCCATCCAGTGACCGGGAGCACAAATCTCCACTTAAATCATTAAAAATTTATGTCAATTCTGCTTATTACATCCATCAAAAACGGCTACTTTTTCCATTAGTATTTTTATTTCATTCAGGACACCTTAGCTGGAGCCCCTGCTCCGGAAAAAAAAAGAAGGAACACCTTTTGTTGCCGATATATTAAGTCTGAGCTATGGTAAGTGCTTGTGCCTTTAAGCAAATGAGAGGTTTTTTTATACAGCATTTATATACAGCGTCTATACATACAACATTCACACCAATATGGTTGCAGTGGGCATGCCAGTCCACATACACCATCCAATTTGACTTGACTCTTAAAAAAAGAAAAAAAACATGGAGAGAAATACATACACGCATTAACAAGATTCCAGAAAGCACCAGGTTCAAGTTGAAAGGAAAAAAAAAGAGCATGCATATAAATCTTTGGGAATGGCTTCTGTTGAAAACATATATGGTTTATTCTACATTTTTATAAGCTATTTTCACCTTGTTTTTTTTTGTTTTTTTTAAAAGGAACAACATACACTAGGAGAGGAAATGTGAAGAAAAACTGTAAAAAAACAAAACCCAGAACTAAATCAACACTGAAGTAAGCACAAGAAATCACAATGTGATAGAAGTCACGGTTGCTTTATCTCTACTTGAATTGAGTACAATACAAATAGAAACTCGGAGTCGTTTTAAGGAGTGCAGCGTGGTAATGTTACACTCTACTACACAGGTAATATCTAGTACATTCTAGGATACCAGCTGTTAAAGGTAAAACACAGGTTAACCCCTCGCTGCCTGCTCTACAGGCCAGCTTTCGTAGAATTTATACAATGGCTAAAGGTCGAGATCAAAGTGGGATTTACAACATTTTCCACTGAGTGAGGTTTTAATTTTTTTGGTTAGGGATCACCTCTGAATTTCAATTTGCCCGCTGGATGAAAATAACGTTACAGCATGAATGTGAGAACATATTAATGCTTGCTTAACTGCTTCTATGAATGATGTGCTGTGTGTGAGAGCATCACCCTGGTATGCTGGTGTGTGCTGTAAGCCGTGTGTACTACTGCTGCACCAACCTTGAAGCTAAATAATGAAAATGGTATGTTGTGTTTGAGGTCCATGTCCACTGAAGTTTTAAAAATGAGTGCGTGGGTTATGTGGGGAGGCAGTGTTGGTAAGGGTCAGTGTTGTGGGGCTGCGGTCAAACACGCACACTTAGAAAACTTTCACACACTCATTTACAAACACACACTTCCTCGCTGGGAGAGCGCGCCGGAGGGGACGCTCTACTTCTTCCTGTAGTTGCCGAGCTGGATGGCGGAGCGGTCGAAGACGCAGCGGAAGGTGATGGGCTGGACTTCCCAGTAAGGCACGGGGTTGCTGAACAGGCTGATGCCAGAGTACATGGCCTTCTTGTGGTTGAGGCCAGGAGGACAGAAGTCCCCTGTTCCCACAGCAGCGATCTTGTTGGCGTGGAGGTAGACCACCTAGAGACGGGATTCAAATAATGACAACCTCTGGTCATCCAGTGGGACGTGCATGGCAATAATTTTCCAAAATCCAGCAGATAAAGATAATCATAAGTCACCAAATGAATAATAACAGCCCAGGAAAGCCAATTTTTTTCTCTTCAGTGTGTTTAACTAAAACATTTAGAGAAGGGCTTCCTACATCATGCTTAAAAATAACAACTTGAGAGTTTGACATGCACATTAAAAGCATCCATGAACATGAGAGTGGCTAAAAACAACATGCGGCGGAGCACAGCAGCTCTCATTACTGAGGGGGATGAGAAGGATCCTCAGAATAATACAACAGAAGCGCCACAGACTCACTGGGACAGACGGTATAATGCTAATTACACATGTCAAAGCAGCTTGATCCCAAAAACACCAAACTACACATGGAGAAAAGTCACAATGAGCTACAGCTGTCATCTTAGAGAATGCACCAGGCAAAGGACAGAAGACAAGGA
Organism: Serranus cabrilla; assembly: GCA_903364295.1. NCBI lineage: Eukaryota > Metazoa > Chordata > Actinopteri > Perciformes > Serranidae > Serranus > Serranus cabrilla. Next base: position 156,989 of record CAFUXE010000673.1, read on the forward strand.
ACAAAAAGGAGCTAAAAATATTTTAAAAAATCCCAAAAATGTGAAAAACAAAGCACTTCATCAAGTCTCTCTGGGTAGTTTTATAAAAGCCCCACAGGACACTTTGTCCTTTTCTTCTAACATTCTACTGTTATGTCATTTTATAGTTATTTTTTTCAATTTAGTATTCTTTTTATTTCTTACAAACTTCTCATATTTAAAAGTGTTTTTTTCAACTGCTGCTGGGAGCTTTTTCTCCAAGCTTTTGTCTTCCCTTAGTTTGGTTTGTTATGGCTGCAGAGAGTCATGCCATTAAAACTTAGATAACAGCATAAAGATGGCTGAGAGGTGCAGAGTGCTGCGGTTTAGGTTTTATGGGGACGGGTTAGACGAAGCAGCTACTTAGCCTTGAACAGCCTAATGAAATGATGAAGTTAAAGGGCCTTAAATCAGGTCTGTTTACACTCCCCCCTACTGCCAAAATCTGGAACATTATAGTATGACAGGCTACCAACACTCCACTCCATAAACACACTAAATGAAGCCACATGGCTTTTGTTATGGAAGCCTTGGTTGACTTGTAATCGGGCAGTGTGAACCTAAACAAACCAAATGCAAAAATGCAACAAAGTCAACTTTTCCAGTATGGTTCAAATCAGAGAATATGAGCTCTGTGTGATCACACTATAAGTAAAATGAGAAACATAACTACAACGCTGAGCGGAGTTAATTTGCTGGAACTAAATGGATGCAACAGCAGCCTTGCTGTGATCCTGGTGGGGATCACTGAGATGCACAGAAACAGCCGTTTCTGAACGTGAAATGGGAGCAGCGTGTACCTGGATGTACTTGTGGTCGGGCAGACCGGCAGGAACGCTGGTCAGAGCGTTGTTGTCGAGGTGAAGCTCTCGCAGGTGGGGGACGTTAGCCAGGGTGCCGTTTTCCACAGAGCTGATCTCATTGTAGCTCAGACCCAGCCTGCAGGGAGAAGCAGCAGCTTAGAAGACATGGACATGTGCAAATGTGTGCACCAAACAAGGAACACATGATAGTGAGTTCGTCTCCGGCTGCCAAAATGATTGTTGACTAGCAATAAAAACGAGCTGAGGAAATGAGGATACTGTAAAGAATCCACACCTGTTGTTAAGGTCTTTACTGTCCCAGTATATTTCTTAATTATGAGCAAATGAAAACAGAAACCATCCCTCTAACATACCCTCCTCATGATGCATCAAAGACTCTTTGTTCAAGTTTGGTAACAACCTGAGCAGTGATCTTATAAACACGGTGAATTCACATTTTATGAGCAAAACGGTTATTTTCATTATCCAGAAACTACTGTTTAGGCCTTAGGTTCTGTTATACAGTAGATCTGTTAAAAGGTAATATATGTCAACCAGGAAGCAAGAAAACAGCTTGAAACAACGTGAAAGAACACGAGAAACATAAGAAATGCATGTTTTCATGTTTCCAAAGGGGAATTTTAAAGCAAGACTCTAATTTGTGAAAGATTTTTTAGCAGCAAAAAAAAAGTTGTGGCATTATTGAAGCATTTAATGGGTCAAATTTCTAAAAATGGGAAAGTATTTGGTAGTTATGATCACTACAAAGTCAGTTAAAAGATTATTTACCTCAGTGAAAGTGCAAAATTATCTTCATATATCATTTTATGACAGGTTTTTGAGAGAAATTACATCAGAGTCTTGCTTTAAATGATACGATTAATAAGGGTTATCGTATTACTTGGCGAGGTTCTTCAGGCCCTTCAGGCTGCTGGCTGTCACTTTGGTGATCTTGTTCCCATCCAGGTGGAGCTCAGACAGAGAGCTGGGCAGACCTGGCAACCCAGAACACCAAGATTAACACCACGGACAAAGTGATGATTTACAATATGAAGCCAGTTCAGCTGGTACAGCTCAAAAAGTACAGATGAGTTCTCAAGGAGTGACAGTTTCCAAGTGTTCCCACACAGTGTGTGTGTTTCACATTGAGCCCATTGTTTTGCTGCAGTCCAATCCGATCATGCATTCTTTTGATGGTTGTTTTTGGCTGACCCTCTCTGACTGGATTAAATCTGGATTAGGCCACATTATTTGGTGGGAACAGACGTCAGGGGGGTTCCTACCTTTGGGGATTTCTGTGATGTTCGTGTCTGCAATGCGAATGTAAGAAACCCTCTTCAGGTCAGCGAAAGCGTTGGCCTCAACTCCTGCACTCTTCAGAGGGTTGGAGCCGAGCTCTAAAAACAAAAAAAAAAGAAAAAGAGAGAGAGAATTGTAACCCTGGACGGAAAGAAGGAGAGAACAGCAGTAAAGCATCACGTCTATGAAGTTAATTCCTCTCCTGGTGTGTTACGGGAACACAGAGCTGAGTCATGAGTAAACAAAGTCTTGGGCAAGAGAACGGCTCGTGTTTGCAGCCAGATCCTTCTCATTTGTCACACATTATAACTCTCTTATCACTGCATTTCAAGTGATTGAAGCCACACTTTGAGCTTCAGTCGAGCAATGACACTTTAATCTGTGGAACAGGAAGTTAGAGATAAGTTATAGAGGAAAAGGAGGATGAAGGACAAATAATCCTACAAGACGTTTGCTCTTTAATCAGCAGGATCATCATCTCGTCTCAACACTGAAATGCCAGGATGAAAATTTCCCCTCTGCTCTCTTTCTTTCCAAAACCAAAATCTATCAAATTCCCATGCAAGTACCCACTTGAAAAACAAATACAATGACTTTTATTCATCCTCAGGAGTGAGACCGCAGGCAGGTATTGTGTTGGCAAAACATTCTCCCATCAAGTGGATCCATTGTTTCCTTGAAAGATTTAATGAACCACTAAGATTATATGGATGAATACTTCAATAAACATTGAACGAAAGCTAAAAGAAGAGCTTGTTTTTTTAATAAAATTACTAGAAAACTCAGCAACAACTGTGGAAAAAGTAGCTTTAAACGCTGGTTTCACTCCTGTAAATATTTTCATCCCTCCTGCTGGACTGTAACTCTCCGTAAAGTCACGGACGTACCATCCAGAGATGTGACCTGCTGCTGCTGAAAAACAAACCTCACACCTTCTTCAACCTGAGCTGACACACCGGATGATTTATAGAGAACCGTCTGAGGAGCAGTCACTGGAAACTGTTTGTTAAAAGGGCAGACAGGGGCAGAAAATACTTGGCAGGTGATTGGATGGACCATCTGTCTGTGATCAGGGAGAAAACATCTTTTATTAAAAAACAAAGCCGTGAGTGCAGCTCTCAGCTCGATCAGATTTATAGATACAGATGCCGATGGTCATCTCTTCTTCTGACATTGTTCTTTTGAACGAACAGTCGCCTCTTTGTGTCCTCACACACACTCAAACCACACGTAAAGCTGCCAATAGCTCCTTTCAGGATGCTTATTGGTCTGCACCACCGGCGGGCCGGACACAGACACATTACGTGAAGCTTTGCAAGCTGGATTTTTGTATAATCTTGTGTAATCTGAGCAATGGTGGAAGAAGTATTCAGATCCCAATTAAAAAGTACTAAAACCTGACTTTTGAAATGACTCCACTACAAGTAAAAGACCTGCATCCAAAACTACTAAAGTATCAGCATCAAAATGTACTTAAAGTATCAAAAGTAAAAGTACTCCTTTTGCAAAATGGCCGCACTAAGATTGATTTAAGATTTTTCTCAAGATAAGGCTAATTTTAACTACTTAATATGCTGTTGTGAGGTTTAATTTAAAAAAGTCCAATCACTTTAAGTGTTTTTTATGTTAATTTTCAACCTAAAAAGTGACTAAAGCTGAGTAAAAAGTACAATATTTGCCTCTAAATGCAGTGGAGTAGAAGTATAAAGTTACATAAAATGGAAATACTCAAGTACAGTACTTGAGTAAATGTACTTCCAGCTGCTGTACGACGTCATCTTCAACCTGCTTTCTATCCAAATAAACATCAGCACTTTTTAAACTAATCTGAAGTCGTTTCATGGTTTCTTACCCATGACGATGATGTGGAACATTTCCTGGAAGGACGACTTCTTGATCTTGGTGATGTCGTTCTCGTGGATGCGCAGCTCCTGCAGGCTCTTGGGCATGTTGGCCGGCACGTCCTTCAGCATGTTCTTGGACAGGTAGAGGCGCTGCAGCTTGGTCAGAGGGCTGAGGGCCTTGGCGTGGATGATGGTGATTTTGTTGTTCACCAGGATCAGAGCCTATGAGGAGGAACCCCAGGGAGAGGAGACACGAGTGTTAAATATTGTTTTTTTTAAAGAGCTTTTGCAATATTATCTCCCGTCTGGCATCTTTACAGCTGTTTTCTTTCCATGTTAAAATTCTACTGTTATGGAATTTTATTCCAAACTTTACAAATGCACCATGGGACGGTTAAAAATCTGCATTTTCCAGATGCGATTCTATGAAAACAACACAAGAGTTAGCAGCTGTTTCAGCCAGGTGTCAAGACGGAGGTCCAAGTTCAAGTCCAATCTCCCTGATGCATATTCAGAGGAACAGGCAGACATAAGGCAATGTGAAGTATGTGGTCCATTTCCTTGAGAGGCCAGTTACGTTACAGTGGAAACAACTCTGGCCGTCAGACGGAGGTATTTATTGCAAGCTGAAGGCGCGAGGGGGCAAGGCCTTCGGGTGAATAGTTTCCATGCACCTGGTGGCTGGGGGAGTGGAGGATATATACGTATGGAGGAGGGTGAAGAGAGTTTGGGTATGGGAGCAAAGTGGGGTCCAGGATGAGCAGTTGCTCCAAGATTGGTAATATGTTTCAGTATTATACACAAAAGTGTGAGTCGCTTCAAAGCCAAAGAGTTAATGCATCATCTAAACCAAACAACTGCATTGAGGTTTTAAAGGCATGTTTTCTTCATAAAATCTCCAAAATTACACAATTTCTTATAGATAGAAACTGTAAAAACAGAATTAATCATCAGATTTCCAAATAACAGGCAGTCCTTAAATGAGTCATGTGATACACATGACTCCATGAGGAAAAATCCCCAAATATAAGATTAAAATAGGTAGATTTCTTAATATTAAATCACTTTAGTTTCAGTTAAAATTCTGCCAAAAATTCACTGTTTGCACGAACCACATCTGGTAAAAAACATTAAATTCTGCCGTCTTCAGTGAAACTGGGATACTATAAAAGATTTGGCTGAGACCAACAGGCACATGACAAAAATTCAGTAAATCTTCAGCTGAACTGCAGGCTGTTTACACGGAGCAGAGAGGAGAGAGAGGTTTTTAAAAAATATAAATTATTCAATAAGTGCAGCATGTGGAGCTGTCATTTCCCTCCAATATTGGTAACACTTGTGGGCACTTGGAAAATGTTTTATATGTCATATATTTTTTAATGAATTATCAACGAAATTCATTTCTTATCATTATTATTTATGCCTTTATAAACTTATTGTTCATGTATTGTTCCGTTTCCATCGGCTTATTTACTGCACTGAAAAGCAAAGCCACAGTGAGTAAAATGTGACGAAAGGAGCAGAAAAGAACATAAAAAACCCCCAAAATGTCCTGAAACCGTTTGGGGCTCAGAGGGTTGAGAACCAGATATTTTCCCATGTGGCTCATGGCTCATATTAAAGAAGTCCGTGTCAGAGTTACACAACAACACGTTACATAACAGGAGAAATAATTGAGACATGAAGCGCTGCAGTTGGAAGTGAAACGTCTCTTACATGCAGCCCCTTGAGGTTCTT
>CAFUXE010000673.1:163796-199195 GCA_903364295.1 Serranus cabrilla
TAAATATGAGTTGCAGGCAGAAATGGGTCACGACCTGTTCTGACAGGATCAAACCTGGACGAGCAGGAAAGAGAAGCTGCGTTTACAGTAGCGACACTAATAACAAAGTCTGCTTTGTTAGCGGTGCGCGGTCCATAAAGTCCCGATGAAAGGGAGCTGAATGGGTTCATAGTGACATTCCAAAGGGACCAGAGAAGTATTTGATGTGCTCTGAGGCACACATGGTGGAAATGGACCTTAAAACAAATTTCCTTTGGAGTAAGTAAGGGACTGCATACCTGGACCCTGAGCTCACGCGGAGCCGCTCTGCTTGGACTTTATCGTGGCACGTCATGGCTAATGTGACACAGAAAATGGCATCTGTAGTGAAGACTGTTTAAAAACACTGAGCAGAGACAGCTGGGAGTCGTGGCGTATATGCTCCTCTGCATCCGTGGTAACCCGAAAAATACACTGTAATGGGCAGTTTACATTTCAGAGCAGGAGGCGTAGAATAAACTGTTTAACAAAAGAAGCTTACTTTGTGCATCTCCACTGCACATACGTGTGTCTGGACGCTTTTTGTGCTGAAAGCTTGTGTCGACTTCTGTTCGCTCACCCAAACATTACGTCCACAGAGATTTTGCTTTTCTGTCAGCGTTTCCAGCTCGGCAGCGGACGACCCACAAACCGTCACAGCTGTTTGTGGTCACCACCATCATGGCAGCAGCAGCACACTGTACACCTCTTTATACTCATACACACTCTTCTTTCTCTAAAAGTCAGACTCTCAGCCTTTACTGCTCCATTATAAATCCTCTTTTTAATCTGTGATGCACTGCAAATCTGCAATTTCTAAGTATTTTAAAAAGGCCATTCAAGCATTCAAACACTTTTCAAATGGGTCTGTTGAGGTTTTTTTTTCATTATCACCCTATTTTCCCTTTTTTTTTCAGTTTTACAGAGAAACAGCAATACTTGTTTAAAAGAAATGTTAAAATGTATTTAATTCAATATTTTTTCACATTTTTCTACAGCAAATTCAATTAAGTATAAGATCATCTGCTGCACAGATAAATCCTGCTTTTTTTTTTCGAACTTTTTCGAACTTTTTTGTCGAACTCCCCTGATACTTCAGAGAGGAAATCTTGTTCCAGAATTAAATATTCAAATAAATACCTAATAAAAATACAAAGTTATCTTTTAATGCATCCATCCAGGTGTCAAATGAACTGCACATAAAAACACTCGGCCAGATAAAATAAAATAATTATCTCTGTAAATCAGTGCCATGAGGATGACAATAACTTGAACTGACTCGTCCAAATAAATGATTTGGACGTCACGGTTCGGTCGGCATCTCACTTTCCAGCTGATCGCCACTTGGCAGGAAGTGGACAAGAAAAACAGGAAGTCTCTCTCCCACTATTACAGTCACCATTAATCACTCAGTGAAGTGATTGGGAGGTGAAGCGTGTGATTGCTTTGGACTCGTTTTAAGCAAAGCATTAATGACAGGCCTTTGATGACGCAGACATGAGGAGAGAGGACATTACATAAACACTGATTGCCTCATAGGATATGAGTAAGTCTGGGTTTATTTCTGTGCACCTTGCACAATTATGGTTTATAAAAGATTCATTTTTTAATCAGGACGCTGCTGATTGTGCCATTTAAAACCAAGAACAACATGCAGTTGTTCCAGTCTACGGACAAGCCGAACTTCTTTCAAACAGAGCTGCTGAAAATAATCACAACTCATCTGAACCCGAGGCTAAATCTTCTCTCTTGGATGTTTGAGCTGTCAGCCCGCCAGCTGCAAACACACGCAGAAAAATCCACATCTACAAAAGCAGGAGGGTGCTTTGGGATGGTGAGCAGACTCCTCTGTCTTGTCCGGGCTTGTGTGCCCAAATATATACATATAAGCTTCTAATCCTGTGTGTTTGCGTGCAGGCCAGCAGGTCTGGGGAGCAGATGGAGGCAGCAGTGCTGATGCAGGAGTCGAGCTGCGTCTCTGGGGAAGAGCTGCTGCTGACTGGGGCCCCGGCCGGAGGACTGATGTAATGGAACCGCTCTGTTCCTGAACATCACTTTCTCCAACGGTCTGTCGCTCTCACTGCCTGTCTGTCTGTCTGTTCAGCCAAACTGGGTCTGCCTGTCTGTCTGCATGCTCTGCTTACACTACATCCTCAATCTATAAACACTCATTTCACCGTCTAAACTGCAGGTGAAGAGGGTAAAATCTGATTGAATAGGTACCACCATGAAACTTTCTCAGTTTATTACCAGTGGTGGAAAAAAGTATTCAGATCCTTTACTTTCATAAAAGTACTAATACCACACTGTGGATTTTAAAAGTCCTGCATTCAAAACTTACTGAAGTTTAAGTACAAAAGTATCAGCATCAAAATGTACTTAAAGTATCAAAAGTAAAAGTGCTCCTTATGCAGAATGGATCCACTCAGATAGTTTTTTATATTCCAAATATATATTATTGCATTTTTGTTAATTGAGGGATTATCTAATGCTTACTTTTGGTGAAACCTAAAGAAGCAAATAGACAAAGTTTAGATAAGAAAACCTGTAAATTTGTATTTTTTTTAATTAACATGTGTTATAGAAGCAAAGAACTGACCAGTGCATGAGAAAAACAACACTTTTTCCTCGCAGTGTCCCACCTTAAGCTGACTGAACCAAAGTCCGGAGCTGCTTGTTGTTCTTCTCCTCTTTTTATTTATCCATCTGTGTCACTCCTGTTCCCTTTCATCTTCCTCCTTAAAGCTTATTCCCGATCCTTTCCAAATAAAACCAGAGCCAAGAAACTATCAAACCCAACTGAAATAAATGAGGTCGGGGACTTTTTTCTCTGACGGGGTGCGAGACGAGTCGCGTATATTCTTTACATCCGATAAGACAAACAGAGTGGGTCGGATCCAAACATGGAAGAGGAGAAGCCAGTAAACTGTTGGATCTGTGCTCAATTAAAGAGCTGACTGAGTGGTGAGTAATCTTTACATTGAGCAACAAGTTTTGGAAGTTTTCTCCAGGACTTTCCAAATGCCCAAACTAACCTTTAATCTCCCCCGCTGTTTGAAAAACACTTTAGCCAGAAAGGGCAAATAGTATAACTGTTACAGGAAATGAAGCGAAATAAGACCTGCAGCATCTGTGAGTGTTTAAGGTGTCATCACGTGTCGTGTTACTTCACAGTAACGTAGTGACCCTGTGGGTTTGGGTGGAAGAGCGTTTGTTAAGTCAGGGACTTTTTCTGCTCTTAAAAAAAACATTAATGCCACTCGGCACAATAAAAGTACAGTAAAACTGCAGCAGACACCCATCTGACCTCATCTCATCCCTTCATTAAAGTGAGCTCATTTGTTTGAAATCCAGGCCAGGACGAGGAAATCAGTGTGAGCCGGGAGCTCGTTGGACCCTGTTCAGGTGTGAGAGATCAGTCAGACCACGTTCTGAGGAGGTCTGGACCACATGTGGTCATGTTCTTTTAACACTGTGTACCAAAGTTAATGGGTGATGCATCTACACACACCTGCCCGACCAATTACAGCTGTCAGTCATGATGTTACACCCCATTTTTATTGAAATAAATAATTAAACTCGACTCCGTCAGCACAATAAAACTACCGAAATTGGCAGAAAACAAAAATGGATTCGATTTCTACTTTGAGTTTTATGTCCCATGAGTCATGTAACTAAATACATTTACTCAAATACTGTACTTAAGTACAATTTTGAGGTATTTTATACTGCTACTCAACTACATTTTGAGGCAAATATTGCACTATTTACCATCTTATCTTATCTGACAGCTTTAATTACTCTTCAGGTGAAGATTTAATATAAAAAACATGATCAATTTAAAATGATTGTGCATTTTTTAATGAAACCTCATGAGAGTATATTAAGTAGTTACATTTGAGCAATTTGAGAAGTCATAAGGTTACATTAATGCACCAATAATAACAGCCTAATCCAATAATATGATTAGAATATATACAATAATCTGAGTGATATTGTTCTGCATAATCAGTAATTTTACTTTTGATACTTTAAGTACGTTTTGATGCTGATATTTTTGTACTTAAGTAAGTTTTGGAGTAATTTCACAGTGTGATATTAGTACTTTTACCTAAGTAAAAGATCTAATTAGGAGTTTTTTGTATATTTAAACAGTAATATTTTGAAAGTATTCATGTCACAGAAACCACTGCGAGTGAATCTTTTGTTTCTGCACAGGAATGGAGGTCCCAGAGGACCACCAGGAGACACTGACCTCAGCTTTAGCTTCATAAAATGTAATAAAATAAGTCAGTTAAACAAAAACGTGAGTTTTGATCACAAGTAGTCACTTGAGATGTGTGTGGAAACATGTCTAATGCCACATGTTAACTGGCATTCTTGTTCTAATGTCTGAACTGAATTTTAGGGATCGTGAGCTTCATGTGGCACAAATGATCGCTGTGTCTGATTCTCAGTGGAGGAGTTTTCTCTTACCGAGGTCAGAGCACTGGATCACCCGCAGGTGGCACTGGCATCTGAAGGGGCACTTGGGTCCCTCCGGTGCGCCGGCGGCGGGCACTAAGACTGGAACCTCATCCAAACCCGATCCGGGCTCATCCTCCATCATGAAGTCCAGGAAGCCAGACTGGCGGAAGGGCAGAGCCCAGCAGGCCGTGACCAGGAGCAGAGAGAGACAGGCTGACCTCATGGTGCTGCTATCAGGGAGCCTGCAGGACGACAGGACACAGGTCAAACATCTGGGTGGAGACACTTTCAAAATAGTCAGTCTGTGATTAGTTTGCAAACCACCATAGTCGGCTCAGCAGGAGATTCATTTTCTCAGGGACAGAAAGACACAACAAGAGACACTGACTGAAGTCCAGAGGTGCAAAGGTCAAAGGTGAGAGCTGGAGGGCAGGAAGGTTAAACACTTGGGTGAAACAATTTAGTGGGGCTGGTCAAATGAGCTATTTAACTGGCCTGTTTTAGACACAAGGTGAAAGGTGCCAGAGCAGGGGTCAGCTCAAACCAAAATGAGAAATGACACAATAGTGCTCAGGCCACAGGGCTCCAAAATCATGAGTTAACTATATACAGAGAAAACAAAAAACTACTTATTTGAAAAGTACTCGTACTGAGGTCTGCAGTATCTACTATAGCAGTTATAGCAGTGAAGCCTTCTGTTTTCCTCTGGGTGAATGTAAACAGGGTGGAGAGCAAAATGCAGCCTTTAAACCAACTGTCTGATCATGATTCAGCTTAGTTTTTGGAGCAAAACTTTGCTAAACTGGCCACTTGTGAAACAACTAACTAACTCCTCCATGCTCATGTTAAGTTGCTGATCAGACTGTAAACCTCTCCCTTATCTGGATCTCTTTACTACTGTAAAACAGTGCTTGCACCTACATTTAAACTGGAATTTCACACTTAATAATATAAGCATGAACATTGTTACAGTCATGTTTTTATATGGTTGAAATTGCAAATGTTTCGGTCTGTTTGCATCATCACCATGTTGGATGTTCCAACCGGTTATCATTTCACATTTACAGTTTCTTCTACATTACCACTTTTAGCTAATATTTTAACTATTTATAGTTATTTCAACACACTCAATTTATCATTTAGTACTTGAAGTGAACTGTGGGTGTATTTCTTTATTCTTTTTCTCTTTTTTTCAGCGAGGTACTCTACAATCTGTTTAATCTTAAATACAGTGCTGTACATCCCTTAACAGGGACAGAGCACTGATGTTTCAGTTTTGGCCCACTGATCTAGATACCATTAAACTGTGTGTGTATGTGATTTTCAAAAGACAAAGAAACTGCTCTTCCTGCTGCATATGGAACATCTGCATCAGCTTGTACAGGGATACACGGGGGAGGCTTCACGGCTGCCACTGTGCTTCATTTTCGATAAATCACAGTAATCATTTGTTTGCCATTAGAGTCCTTTGAGGATCTTCTGCTCCAGCAGAGTCTCTCTGGGAGAATCCTGCTTCCTTGTGCCGTCTTCTATTTCTAAACACAACCACAAACCAGTTGACACATCCACACACTCTCTCAAACTCAAACAGTGTGGAGATCCACAAAACTCCCTGACCTTTTACACAGCAACACACACACACACACACAGTCGAAGGGACCCAGCAATCTGCTTGTCATGCGTAAAGCCAAACGTTGCTCCTTCCCTCTTGGTGCCACAATAATTGAAGGGCGGATTTGAGCCACAGCTGCTAACAAATGATTTGGGAGAAGCTGGTCTGCAGCGGACCTTGACCTGAACATCATGACCAGGATGATGAAACTGACCCAAAACCATCAGTTGGCCCGAGCTGAAAGGGAATCTGGGCTGATTTATATGGTTTGTGTGCATGTGTACGGAGCTTTCATGCTGCATCTTTGCTTATTTTGTCACTTGAGTGAATATTTGCATGTTTTTTGGTGTGAATTAAGCCATAGTTTGTGTATTTTTAGATGTTCTCAGTGTGTGTCTCTGACAATGAGACAGAAAGCCAGAGAAAGCGCTGTACTGTTGCAGTGTAAATCCAGGTTAGGGTTACACCAGGTCACGGGATCACGGCTCACAGGGACTCTCAACACAAGCAGTAATTATAGTCTCTGTCCACAAAACTGCCACCACTCTGACACACTGTACAGCTTCAGTCCAGTGGTTACAGTGCCTGCATACAGTATGACCAAGCTTGAAATCACTTCCATTCAGGAGGGATTGTGTTGGATGGGAAAGCTCTGCCTCTTAAAGTCACTTTTTTATATAGTCTTGTTCTGTTGCTACGAAGCGGAAAAACTTGAAAATCATTCAAAAGGGTGATTTCATAAGTCGGCACTTGGAGCCTGGAACTGTGTCACACGATGTTTGATGTGTAGATGCAGTTTTCCATGCAAAACTTTTGCCATTTTGTCTGACTTGGAAACACGGAGTGGGAGGCGTTGAAACAAAGAGCTGTGCTCTGAACATACAGTAGATCCAGAGTACACGTTGTTCCAGTCTCCGACAGACTGAGTAATCTTGGCCGTGTCAGACTCTCTTATCTAAGCGCAGCTGAAGCTCAATCCAACGAAAACCTTGTCTGCAGACTTGGCAGCACCGTTCTGCCATCATTATGGATTTAGGGATGTGAAGCACTCCTGGATTTAAAAAGTGCTCGTAGAAGCCTTTGATGGCTTGTTTTCATCCTGCTCGGATGCCAGATGAGTTTGTCCCGTAGTATGATACATTAATTGCCAAAACAGGAAAGTATTTGAAAGTCAGTTTATCACTTTTCAGAGGAGGTTCTAGTGTTTTGAACTCCTCACATCTGGCACATCTTGCAGACTGGAACATTCAGATTTATCTTCAAAGCCGGGCTACCAGCTCCGTTTAAAGGAACGGCAACGCACACAAAATAACACAAGTTTCACGGCCGATTACTGAACCTTATCTCCCCGAGTTGACCCGTGGCCTCGAGCACATAAACAGATATACATGCACATGTGCAATGGTGCAGGATTTCAGATGGCCCTCCATGTGTGCTGCCATCAATCCATCAACCTTTGCTCATAAACGCTTCAGCAGCTTTTAATGTGAGCCAGACAGGCAAATAGAAGAAAAGAGTAATCTCGAAAAAATAAGCTGTATGGGCATTTAATGGCTTCAGAATTACTGCTACTCTGAGTCATAATCAAGCCCAGGAGCTGTTGGTGATGTGACCAAAACAAGGTTTTGAAAACAATCCAGGAAAAGGAAATATAAGGGATTTTAAGGGATTATTGTTGGGGACGTTAAATAACAATTTGTAACCACAGCTGCAGTATAAACCATAAGTGGCATTAATATTGATGATTTAGGGGATTTTGGATTTGGAGATAGGGGGCTGTACATTGAAGAGATTTATTACCTCCGCCAAGGAGGGTATGTTCTCTGTGCAGTGTGTCTGTCAGCAGGATTATGGAAAATCTACTGGCCTCATTTTCATGAAACTTGGTGGAAGGGAGGGCAAAGGAAGATCCAAGTCACTGAGCAGATGCACTAATTATTTTCTCAATTTCGTGAGAGACATTTGTGCTGCTTTTGGAAAAATTAGTTTAGCTAAATCAGGCTCTTCTGATTAGTTTCCTTTGCTCTTAAACATCTGTAAACCGCCCTCAACGTGTTGTTTAGTGCTCTGAGCATTAAAATACAACACATCTCATTTGCAGCATCTATGCATTGGACACTTCCACAGAGCATGTGAATGCACCATTGGTCTGCATCAACATTTAAGTAGTGAAATAATGGGAACACGGTCAACCAAGGTCTGTCTGTGAACATGAAAGTCGCTCTAAATTCAAAACACAGAACAAGGGATTATGGTCAGATGCCATGTTTTTTAAAGTGTAAATCCAAGGTTATTCACAGCTTTCACAGCTGGTATGAGCCTCTGAGGATGATGCATGAGACAACCTGCTGCGCCTCGGGGCGTTGCTGCTTTCATTATGCTCAGATGTGTCCACCAGCCCTGCAGGATGGCCTGCTCTCAGAAGATGCCCCCACCTCCACACACACACACACACCTGAAGAATCTACTGAACACATGAAACAAGCTCCTCAAACACACATGAGTGTGTGTGTGCACGCTAAACCCAGAGGGCTGCCAACGGAGCGTGCTGGAACATGACTTGACCAGGCGAACGCTGCATCTCACCAGAATCAGCACTTCTAATCCCTCAAAGAAGACTTCTGTTACGGGATAAAAGATATTCCCCTCATCATTTTCATGTCCAAAGAGGAATCTTAGTGATCACACCAAAGTGGAAGTCACACTTTGATGTTATAATATGATTCATTTAGAGCCCTGCAGCTTAGGAAACAGGATGTGACTTTTAATGACCTTTTTCCTAAACTTGATACACTGAGATGAAACTTTGATATGGTTAATCGTGCTCAAGCTATAACTCACTGAGGGCAGTTCATCCCCAAAGCAGATTTACACATGTTTCACCTTACCTGGAGGGATATTTATCAATCTAAACTGTTCATGAAGGAACTACAGTATCTGCATAAAGCTGCTCACAACAAGATCTGTTGATTATCTTGAGTAACTGAATCATAATTTCTGGAAAGACACGTTGCTGTTGTGTTGAGTATTTCTTTTGCATTTTGGGCACCACAAAGACAAGACAGACCTTTATGGCAATTTCTTTACCAACGAAAAACTCTTAAACTTTCAAAACAGTGCTGTAAATATGTTGGCACTGGGTATACCAATCGCAGAATCAAACATTTGTATTATAGTCGAATCTCTGCTTGGTTCTTTCCATAATGTATCAGTTCAGTGTGGCTTCACTGGGGGAACATAGCCAGTGTCTCATCATGGTACGGCTGTTTGCCAGTTTACAAGATGAAAATGGGACAGGCTTTATTCACAAGAAGTAGACTGACACTAATCAGTGCACATTTGGCAGGATTTGGTACTCACTGCAGTAGTTTCCTACGCATGGAACTTTAAAAAAATGATGAAGTTTTATTTTCGAGTTTGAAAGGTCTTTGAATGGTCAGCAGATGCCTGTTAAAGCACTGCACATGGAAGTATTGTGGGTAGAGAAAAGTTTATCAAAAAAAAGCACAAACAGCTGTGAGAAAGTTCACTGTATTTGCGAAAGATTTACAATCTGCACATCCCGGACGTGAGATTAAAGACGCACAAACCATCTCAATCTTCTTCTCTTGTGTCTCTGAAACCTGCGATTCATCATCCCATGCCTGACCAAGAAAAAATGGGTGGAGGTTGACATTTCCTGCAGCGGCAGCGGCATCCTTGTCAATTCGCCTGTGTCCCTCTTTTGTCTCATCCCTCTCTTCCCTCCCTCCCTCCCTCCCTCCGCTCTCCCCCAAGTCTGGCCCCAGCATTACTAATGATTCCCAGACAGGAAGCAGAGCTCGCATGAGGGAGTAAAGTAATTTTCCCTCCATTGCTTTGTCACTTTCTCCTCTTTGTCACTGCCTTTCACTGAAACACTCGAGCTCAGAAAATCAATGAGATACCCACGGAAACATTTACCATATCAGCAAATGTTTCACTCAAACTTCTGCAGCATGGCAAGCAGACTGAAGCAGCACCATGGTGTCTTGATTTAGCAAATCAACCCATGTTGCAATGATGAAAACAATATAAAGCAGACCAGCTACCATCCTGTCCGCTACCTCCCCCTCCGCCTCTAACTCTCCACAGGCCTGCGTCTGCCTCTGCAGAGCGTCTGTCAGCAATGAATCACTGGAAGGTATTTACAAGGCCACAGGACGCTTAAAACACGTGTGGCCCTTTTAACCCATCAGCAAATAAATGTGAGTTCTCCTCCCACGCAGTTACATGATCAATAATCATGCTGAAATGTTAAAAAAACATGAGTCATTTCATTATCTCTTCCCTTAGCAGTGGTATGAGGAGTCAGTGGTCATTATTTGCAACAAATTTCTGATATATCAGGGGATTTTGTGAGTGAGAACATGTGTATCTGAAAATATGCAAAGACGCGGCCAACAAACAAATCCGAAGCCAAAACGTTGCTGTAATATCGCCAAATCAGTGTTCTCTGGAAAATAGCCGCCCGTGGATGTTTGCATGGGACGTTTTTTTGGCTTTAAAGAAAAGTCTGAAAAAAAGGGAAAAGTGTCAGAGCTGTAACTATTATTGAAGGATCATTTTAGGGTCTTTAAAGCATGCCTGTTGTTTGGAGCCATGGCATGAGAGCCAGCGAGTGGTTAAACCACATTTCAGCTGTTCCATGAGAAGAGCTGTCGGCCTGCCATCAACCTCAGTCCCATTATCAACAGTCTGCGCTGCACAGACGTGGACGAACTGCCCAACCTTCTCTCCCTTTCTTCTCTTTCCATCTCCTCCTCCCTTTTTGTGCTCTTTTCCTTCCTTCCCCGGCTTCTCTCCCATAGCTTATGGTATTTTCTTTCTCTGTCTGACCCTTAAAACTTTGGCCAGAAAGATTGACATGTGGAACTGAGCAAAGGGGGGAAAAAAGTCTTCATGGCTGATGTCCATTCAATTCCATTGTTCTTTTGCTCTTTTTGACCCAGAGCGTTGAATCCAGATGGAAAAAATGCAGCCCCTGAGTGCAAATCTGGGCCTTGTCTCCTCCTAACCTTCCATTCACTTATTTCTGGTTGAAATGTTAAACATCTGCTGAGCTGAACTCAGAAGTATGAACTGCTGAAGCCCTTTTATTGCTCTGAGTGTATTTCTGTGCACTGTTTATGCCTCTTTTAGCCTCCATTCTATTCTGAGTCCCACTTTTCATTCTGTTTTGTTTGTCTCACTTTTTCCCTTGTTCAGTTTCACTTCAGTCCACTCAATGCAGTTCACTGCAGCTGAGCCTTATTAGGTTTTTTCCCTGCTGGCAAAAAGGATGTAATGAGTTAGCTGAGAGTTGTGTGGTGGCTTGCCGGGAAGACTTTAGACCTCTCTTTGATAGAGGAAGCTGTACCATTACAGGATTAATGACACTGTGTGTTGCCAGGTACAGCTTTTTTTCATCTCCTCTTCAAAGCCTCTCACTTTAAGTTGCCCCTAGCAATTTGGGTCCTGTTCCGCTCCTGTGAAAACACCAGCAGCAAATGCCACTGTGGGCAGAGAAGGATCACGTTGAGAATAAACAGGGCCGCAGAGCAGACAGATAAGAGATTGGGGTTAAAACGGTCTGCTTGCATTCTCAAATGAACTGCTGGAATGGAAACAGTGACAAGCAGCAGAAACAACTTTTCCAAATCAAAGTCCTGACAAGCATTAATGGGCTGAATCAACACAGAAATCCTCATTGTTGTTTCAGCGTTTTTTTTCAGCCTCATTTGTTTGTAGACTGCCCAAATGCCACAGGGAAAGAAAAAAAGAGAGAAAGAATAAAGGAAAGCTAAACAAAAGAAGAAAAGGAACAAATTAGTGCAACAAAAGCATTTTCCACTGACGTTAGCAAATGTTGCCTGAAAGAAAAAGCAAACAACTTAAGCAGAAAATCCAAATTTTCTGCCCTTCCCATCATTAAAACCTCTTGTCTTTTATGTAAGCATTACAAATCTCATCCACTTGCCATGTATAAAACTAACACACTCACAAAACTAGCTTGAGGAATGCACTTCCATATGGGTTACATCCAAACCATCAACAAACAAGTGTTCAAACACTTGCCACGAAAAGCAACAAAGTAAAAAACTGCAAGCTGAAACTGTAAACTGAGAAAGTGCTGAAAACATCACATGGCACTCAGTGGATACTTCGGAGATTAACGATGGGCCAGGAGAATAGGGGTTTTTGGCAGAGGACTGAGGTACCAGCATCAACTGCTCTACCACACCCCCTTCGCTAGCCGCTGCTCTTTTCACTGAGCTGAATGCAGATTGGACTGGAAATGATTAAAGGTCTCTCATCACAAAGCCAAGAGAGCTGTGGGAACAAGATCTGGCAACATATCCGGAATATACACAACACACATGAATGTATGAAGAAGTGAATCAAATGTCTTCAAGTATTCAGTTTGACGAACGTACGTGCAAAAAAAACAAACAAACACAAGTAGTAATCTTATCTTTATAAGATAACATCATCAGCAAATAATGTGACTTTTTAATCATGATTAGATTAAACGATTGAGAAGAATTACAATCCAGCAAAAAGAAAGCTTTTCTATATCTCTTTAAAAATGAACTCCTTATTCCTAACCTCACTTCACCCATAATTACCCACGTTCCTCCTTTCTCAGAGTTAAAGTATTAACCTACCTGTTCTCAGTAGAAGCAAGGCAAAGAGAGTAGAAGTGTGCGAGATGAGCTTGACTCCCAAAAATCCAGTCGAGTGGGGGGATGAGACTGAAGTGGCTGCGAGGGCCTATGGGGTAATTGGACTCGGAGCGCGTGCAGCCAAGATCAAGCAGGTGTGCTCTGTCACAACAAGGGGAGGAGAGAGAGAGGGCGAGAGAGAAAGAGAGACAGAGGAGAGAGAGGGGAGAGAGATAGAAGGAGGGAGGGTCCGACCGCCGAGCTCCTCTCAGGACCGAAACAATTGGTGGAGAACTTCCCCCGTTTCTCTCTGCGCGCTCCAAAAACAGCTGGAAATGGAGAAGGGAGGACGAATAAAAAAAAGGCAGAGAGGGAGAGGGAGAGAGAGAGCAGGAGAAGGGAGACAGGGAAAGGGAAAAGAAGAAAGGAGGAAGGAGAAGAAGAGAAAGAGGCAGAGAGTTGGAGTTTAAAGCAATAAGCAGTAATTCGGCTGGCAGCCACCCTCACTGTGACATCTGGTAATGATAGGTCCTGTGTGGAGCTGAGCAGAGAACGCTGCACACAAACTCTTTCTCCCTCTTTCACACTCTGTCATTCATCTTCATTCAGCCTCTATACTGACTACCCCCAGGAAAAAACAACACACACACACACAGTTTTGTCTAATCTATTCAGATTGGCACCTCCTCCCAGTAAACCTCGCTTGGTTTTAACCCCATTCCCTAAATCTTGATTAGGGCTTGCCTTAATAGAGTTTTGGGTCTATTGGACTTTATTGAACCAGAACAGAGAAGGAGGCACTTTGGGGACTATGTGGGAGGAAGAAGGCTCCCAATCTAAGTCCTTATGGTCTATTTTTCAACCTTATCACCAGAAAAGAATGCCAATATTGGACATTTATGGTTAAGGTTCGGGGAATATAGAAGTTACAGTTAATATTAACTGTACTGGAGTCTAAACCCATGCAAGTCGCTCTGTGAATCTGTAGGCACATTGGTGTACTGAGCCAAGCTAGCACGCTAACAATGACAATGCTAACACCGTAATTTTTAGCATATTCACCAGCCGTTTTCTTGTATAAATTCCAGACAATGTTGGTAGAATAAACGTCTGGGCATTGTCCAGATTTTCCCTTTCACACATGTAGCACACAACTGCAGATTGTCTGTGTCAGACGCATTCTCGCTTTCTTGAAGTACTTGTTGGTAATTTGACTTTAGACAAATTCATGGTACAGGAAGAGACTTTGGTTTTTGACGACTGGAAAATGTTCTTCAGTTAGTTTCTTGATTGACATCTTCATGTAAATGACCTTTCTTCTCCATCAGACAGTTTAAAACCAGCCACTTGACAGAAACGTCATTAACATGCCCACTTGCTCGCTGTGAATCCTCTGAACAATGACCTGCTCTATTCACACATGGTCTAAATCAGACACAACACTGGCCGGGTAGAGTCTGTGTAATACCAGTGTCAGAAACTGTTGCACACATTAAACACAGTTCCTGTCGAGATAAGTTCGGGGCTGCAGTTCATGTGTGACAGCTTAGATGGTAACTTAACACAAAGTACATCTAGTGGTTGATGGGAGTGTCCTTAGTTTTGCAGGTATTTATGAATAAACCAAAGTATTGGAATTGAATTAAATTCTACCTGATAATGACCAGACAATGTGGTCCAGTTGTTGTTGTTGTTCTTTATAACCATAAATTGTGACAGGGGAGGAAAAGTCAGGAGATCAAAGTCATAACAATTTGTTTTGACCACATTTCAGTGAAGTTATTCAGTAGACGCTGAGATATTTAATTGGCTAAGTGAAAACTTTGACCTGCTGGTGTCAACAGATGACAGTCATACATCTAGTTATGTTCAGGAAGTATATCATGGATTCATAGCAATACTTAGCTAAAAAATTACTATATCTTATTTTTCATTCCCTAATAAGCAATATTCCTTTAAATCTGGGCAGTGTTTTGTCTGGGTTGGACCTGCCAAAGCTGCATCTCATCACAGCAAGGGGTGGAGTGAGGGGCGAGTGTTTTTTAACCCCAAGTGAACCTCTTCTTATCATCGTGACAGGAAGGCGTCAGGATGGCTAAGTGTTTAGAGAGACTGTGTCATGCTGTTGCAGGAAGGTCACAAGTTTAACTTCTCCATTAGCCAATGTCTCCATCAGCCGCCATGTGTCGGGTTGGCGAGCGAGTCTCGGCCTCTATCTGCTTCCGAGTTGTAATTCCCTCTCGGTCATTAAACCAGCTATTGAACTTTGGATTGGAGCAGGAATAGATATTACTGATATCCATGTATCACCATTTCCATTCAGACTTAGTTCTGCTTTGATGCCTCTAAAAAAGTCTGTAATTTCCACACAGTCAGCAGTCTTAAATGTGTCATAAACTGAAGTTAATGACCGTGCAGCCCCAAGATGAGATGTCCAATTTGAGTGACATCTTTCTAAATCATATTCGATCTGAGAAGTTCTGATCAGTTTTTCAGCACTTTTCTTCTTGAACTCTTGACTTTGATCACCGCTCAGATCAAAGAGGACAATAGCTGCATGATTTTGCAAAGAAGAAAGACCCTCAGCTGCTCTCTCTCTCTGCTTTGTCTTTTGCCCTTTCTCCTCCAGAGTAAAGAGGATCAGATAGCAGAAGAGCAGGTTTCATCCTGTCTTGCTTTTCCTCCCTCAACTTGACAGTCTTTCCCAGCAGAAGGCAAAGGGCAGACCACACAAGTGGCGGCCTCAAGTGTGTCGAAACTGTCCATTACTGTCTCAAGAAGACTCCTCTTTTGGAAGGATAAGCACTTTGCTTTTTCAGGTTTTTGTACAAAATAATGTCCCTAGCTGACACGCATTTTGTCGCCTGGGGTTCATAATAATCCTTACCAGACTTGAGCTTGAATTGGGTCTACAGATGAAAGGAAGGAGGAAAGAAGAGGAAAATACTAGCATGGAAAGAGGTCAGAGGCCAGGATGATTACAACATGATGTGAAGTATTGGATAAAACCAGGTGTCCAACACAAACTATGAGATCATACCTGGCATATTTCACAAAAATGTGATAGAGAGGAGAGAAATGTGACTGCTTCCTTCAATATCTTGCAGATGATGAAAAACAGGCCCCTTTATGATAGAGTGAGGAGGAGGTTTTGCCATGACACGTGGCTGTTTCTGAGGATAGTGGAGATGTAAACCTGTGACCTCCTGGTTACCGGGTGGCTAGTGCAGCTGAAACTGATGTCTGATTTTCCTCAGGTAGACAATAGCAGAATACCATTATGAGTGTAATACAGCAAATGTGTTAATTAGAGCTACCCAGCTAGCTTTGCTCTTAATATCTCCACTGCAAAAGCAAAAGAAGAAGAGAGGAAGTTTGAAGGGAAACAAATACATCTATAAAAGGAGCAGGGGGAAGGAAATGTACTTTCTTAAAAGTGGGATTTCAGGTTTAAACTGTGTGTTACGAAGAGAGAATGAAAAGTTGTGAGCCGGGCCTAGCAAGTGTTATTACCTACACTTTGTAGAAAAGAGGTTTCAGAGGGAGGTCAAAGGGTCCGTATCAAGCTGTGACCTTGGCGTCTCTTATTTTTGCTGTAAACCTTTAGAGGATTTTCCAAAAGCAGAAAGGCAGTGCAGTGATGTCGATGCGGACAGCTGTGATTCTCTTGGCAGAAAATTGCCTTAATCTCGCCTTGAGAAAGTGACAGGGTCGATGTGTGTCCTTCATTTTAGGAGGATGCTGTTTGAAATGGTCTTTAAAGTGACAGAATTGGGATTTTTTTTTGCAATTTACTGCAGCTGCAGTTTCAGTGCAATGCACTTCTACATCAGTGTTAGAACAAACACACATCTACAGCTATTCACATTCACTCAAAAACTAGCTGCTAACACAGCCAAACATCAAGTGCAACAACACATGACATAGCAAGTCGGCTAATATCAGTAACTAATCCAACCCCTAAAAGCCAGTCCTAGTCGTCTGGTGGCTTCTTGCTTGGTCACTTTCTCCTTTTTTCCTCTTAGTTTCCTCCATCAATGATCTGTTTGGTCTCTTTTCCTATGCCATGATATTTTTAGAATCCAGTTCTGTTGTCCGCTCGCCTGACTCCGGTTCTTGCACGGCACCAGCTGAAAACATCATCCTCCCATTGGTCCAAAGCT
This sequence comes from Serranus cabrilla, assembly GCA_903364295.1. Classification (NCBI taxonomy): domain Eukaryota; kingdom Metazoa; phylum Chordata; class Actinopteri; order Perciformes; family Serranidae; genus Serranus; species Serranus cabrilla. The sequence continues at coordinate 180,719 of CAFUXE010000673.1, forward strand.
TCTGTGCCAGCGGTGTAAACACACACACACTCCCTTGGTGCCCTGGCAGCACAGCTAACTGACGGCAGCTACAGTTAGCGGTTAGTAAAGCGGAAAGTAAAGCTTTCTGTCCATCAGTAAACTCTGTAAATCGTTAAGAGTCGAGGCAGACGAGCCAGAGTGCATCAGCCAACCAAAAAAGATTTTCTCCAAGAAAAGTGACATAGCCGGTGGTGTGTCAGCGCCATTAAACCACTTCTCGCAGTTACAGTCGAAGAACAGGCGTTCAAGGCACAAAGTTCTCTCCAATACAAGTCAGTGTCGCAACAAAAGTATTTAGATTTATTGGTTAAGTAGTTGCATAATGTTGCTTTAAGTTCACTACAAGATCACTTATGAACAGGATTTCCCTAAATCTAAACCAATTGTTGGTTCAGTCCGATATTGAAGACCAAACTGGTGATTAGTCACAGCATGAAAGAAAAAAAAAGAAAACCTATATGGGAACTTCCGTAGGTCTGTTGGCCTGTGCAGACATGCTCGGTGAGGACTTCATCGCCTCATCACTCAACATGCAAACACACACATATACACCGTTTTCTGCAAAGAGCTGGAGGCTACATCTACGCTCTGTTTCACCTCTAAATATCCACTGGATCTCTGTGATTTGGCACTCTGCCTGCCATTTATACATTTTCTTTTCTGTAAAAAGAGACTTTTGTTTTCAGTTTTGAAACCTTCCTATACTACAGGACACCACTTACTACAACTCTCACGCAATTTCTGTCTCTACTGGTGTGTTACGAATGATTGGGCAGAAACAAAATCATTTTAGGGTCATTAAAGTCAGTCAGTGATGCCCTAAAGTGAAATGAAGCATGGGAATGTTAATGACAAAACATTTATGTTGATGTAAAAATGCCATTACGGGTTATATCTTAAGGTGCGGACAGGTTTGATGGATGGAAACTCTTTGACGGGTGTGGTTCGGATAAAAGACGACGCCTCGGGGGACGTCTACATAAACATCTTGCCCTTTCTTGCTGGGACAGCAGTTCAGATGTTGAAAACGAAAGAAATCTTTATCAAACATAAATTTTCCTCTAATTTCATGAAACACTTCCTGAGCATTTTCCTACTGCGATGGTTTTTGAGCTGAGTTGGACAGAGAAAACTGAAGTGGTGGCCTCACTGCCTTGCTCAAGGGCACTCTGTGGTTCTCCCATTATTATAACTGGCCTCTTCTTCAATCAGTAGCCGCCATCAAACATATCAGCTGCTTGTGGACAGAAAAGAGCAGCATTTCCATCAAAAGCGCTCTTCTCTCTCGCCGTATAGTTAACATACTGCAACAAGACAACCGTAAAACCCGCAGAGTCACCAACTGTGGGAAGAAAATCCTCGTCATGTTCTCATATACCGAGAACGACCCGACATGCAGTTTGTGGTCAGCTAACTCCACTTCACCATAACGAGCTAAAATGATGTTTCATTTAGAGAGTCAGTGCAAGGGGAGCCTTGATGTGGCTTGATTTACCAGTGAAGGGTTATGTGATGGACTCTGGACTGCTCCATGTGTGAAACCGTGAAGCCAGATGGCAGATAATGGAGTCTCCAGTGAGCAGTATGGTTCAATTAGTTAGATTTTGGGGAAAAAATGCCACAAAATTAACATTTTGCATGCTTCTTTTTAACAACCTTTCCAGATGTAAACATTAAAATACCTACACTACCTGTTCCCTGCATTATATCTTTATATTAAACCCACACATGGACAACATTCCTCTACAAAGAGTTCGGTCTATCACATGCTTGTCATCCCGCTGTCGGACCAGCGGAAGCCTTTAAAGTAGTGCAGGACAGTACGCACTAATCCCATCCCAGACTCTAAGTAATTCACCAGCAGTGAGGTGGAGGAGCTCTGTCATTCCCATCTCTGATGGGATGTCTCAGCCCTGATGAACAAAACAGACTCTGCACACGCATGCATGCTCACACACACACACACAGATTCAGAGTAGAAGCACCAATGATGCCAGTGACAGGCCGACAATTGGGTTTTGTGCCAGTGGTACTGTGGGAAATGACCTTATTTGGACCAATCAAAGTGAGGCAGTGTGTTGATACGTATTCATATGATAATCACACTGGTGGAATCCTGTTGGTTTGGTTCACTGTTTACAGCCTTTCCTTTAAGTCATGAGGGGCCACACACAAACACACACCCACAAGTTTGGCCAGTTAACTGCCAGCTTTAATGGGTATTTTTCATGTTTGAGGTGAGATGAGTGCCACGCTGCCAGTCTGATAAACCATTACTGAGGAATAAAAACCAGTCCCTCTGCCATTAGTGGCCTAGTGAACATTTTTAACAGGAGAGTCAAAGTATTGAAGGCCGTGCTGTTCCCATCGGCAGACATTAATCATCCAAAACTTGACCCTTAGTGTCCTTCATTCAAAGCTTACTTTAGTAAAAGTACAAAAGTATCAGCATCAAAATGCACTTAAAGTATCAAAAGTAAAAGTACATATTATGCAGAATGGCCCCACTCAGATTGTTTTATATATTCCAAATAATTTCAGGTTTAATTTAAAATTAATCATATTTTTATGTTAAATCTTGAACTGAAAAGTAACTAAAGCTGGCAGCTAAATGTAGTTGAGTAAAAAAAAGTACAATATTTGCTTCAAAATGTAGTGGAGTAGAAGAATAAAGTTACATAAAATGGAAATACTCAAGTAAAGTAAAGTACTTGAATAAATTGACTTATAGTTAATTTCCTACCTTGAGGCTTGTATAAATATAATAGTTATCTATTAACTTGACAGGAACGGGAGGAAAATTGTTATATGGAATGAAACTAAAGCCGTCAGACAAACATTAAGGACCAAAAACGACATAATTTGTCTCCAGGATGAAGTGGAGTAGATGAAAAGTGTAAAAAACAGAAAGTACCTCTGATTTTTACTTAACTAAATGTACTTAGTTACATTCCACCGCTGGAAAACACACTGAATGGATAGCAGATAGGGTGAACATAATATTGGTGCTTTAACATGTTTGTTCCTTTTGTTTATAGGAATTTACTGCAAATGATCCCCACTGAAGGACTGAGAAGGTGAATGACAACAATTCTGAATAGCATCTCCATAAACATTCATCACCTATTGTCATAACAACGTACAGCCACACAAAGAGAAGCCTTTTCAGGGAGGCTACTCCGTCATTCACTACTGCTCCTCACTCGCCCCTTGGCCCCACATGGCTCGAGAAAAAAAAAGAAAAAAGGCACACAGGCGACGGAAACACTCGCTCAAGTGGTGTTTTGGTATAAACGTGGCCATTCAGTGCCGGCAGGACTTTTGTGTCTCCATGGTGAGAGACTCCTGCTCGGCAGAAAGCAAAGTGAAAGAGGGAACACTTCCCAACGGGCCAAGTTTACATCGCACCCTGTAATAAAGGAGAGGGATATGTTGAAATAGGCAAACACAGCTGCCTGGCTGGTGAGCAGCGTTAGAATTAAAACTGATTAATTGTGATTGCATGGTTTAAAAGAAAGGGGAAATATCTGGATTATTATACATCTGAGCATTTATGAAGCTCGTCTGCTGAATGAAAGGTAGAAAAATAAGAACAAATAAGTTAATGTGCTGTCCTCAGGCAGTGCTGTCTGCCCAGTGCGGCCTTCACATAATAAAATCTTTCACGTAGTCTCCTTATAAATACCTAGTCAAACACAGCTGCCTGGCAGCTGATTATTATGGCATTAGAGCACTGATTTAATGTGATTGCATGGTTTTAAAATGTGGAAGTGGGATTAGGTTTATGAACAACAAGAGCCGTTTTGCAATGTGAAGTGGAATATTTGCAAAAGCATAAATGTATAAAAGGAACCTTGCACACAAATGAATTTAACCACCTCGTTATTAAAGGGATCTTAAATGATTTTCAACCAAACCCCACTCTTTTATCAGGGATTCTCTGGTCTTTGCAGTGAAACCTTTATGCATTTTGAACTTTATCTGCAGGGAATGAGTGGGTGTGCAGCCTGAATGTGCTGCAAGGCTGGGCTGGAATCTCAGTCCACACATGCCGTCTTATTAACACGACCAGAAAGGAATGCATTCTTCCTTTGCATCCAGTCATTAACCAAATCACATCTTGTTAATGTGATATGAGCATGAATCAATAGGAAGTGGACGGAGTCCATTAATGATTAAGTCCACACATACTCAGGAAATGTTTGCTTTCGTTTGATGTGATTCGATGTGTCTCCGGTGTTGGATTGGGTTGTTTTTTTTTTTATCCAAACTTCTTGATTCTTTTACAATCTCTCCATCGAAATGACTGGAATTATTATTGCAGACGGCAATTCTGGCTTTATTCAAAACAAAGCCATTTTGTAATAGGAGCCATTTTTACAGGCAACCTGCCTGTAAAAATGTGGACCTGGAATAATCCAGTCCACCTCTTCTACAGTTCAGCAAGTGTGCAGCAGTGAAGGCAATTTTCCACTTCGACTGTTGCAGTTTTCTTTGTCAGTTATGTTTATTTTCTGGGTATTTGAAAGCATTTTTTAAAAATTCAGTAGTTTGACCTGCTGACAAATGAGAGCCAGGAAAGGGCCTGAGTAGAAGTGAGGAGAATGAGGACTCACAACAGTTTAAAGTTTGTTTTAAGGATTCAAGCCTCGCTGTAAAGACAAACACAGCCAGTTTTATTGAGCCTTTTTACACCTGGAAGTCGAAACAATTTACTATAATTTACAATATATATATTAAATCTTAAAATTAAATTTTTAGCAGAAGACGTGTTGATTTTCAAAGCTTTTCTTGATCACTATCATTTTCAAAGCGACCCTCTGACCTCAAAATATGAATGAAAATTGGCTCTATGAGTACCAACAAGTCTCCTCTTAGGTTGAGGAATACCATAGATTAACAACAAAAAAAGCCACACTTTCTTTCCAACACCCTCAAGCAGCTATTCCCGAAAGACTGAATACATTTTATAACATATTACACCACAAAAGGCTTATATCGAAGACGTATAATTAAAAGAAAGTCAGTAAATTGACACTAAAATATCGTGAGAGTGCTTGTGTGGAGGTCAAAGTGACCAACTGTTTTTCTTCTTTAATTACATCATTAACTTTAATTCTAACCAATGTGGTTTGAGGTATCAAACTAATTGTAACCTTGACCAAAGCTGCTTAATTCCTCCATAAGCTCAGCTGCCAGTTAGCCCTTTTTATACGACGAACACAAACATTTGGTGTGGAATCTGTGCTGCTGTCAAATAATCCTTTCATTGTGGCGGGACATAATTTTCTCATTACTCATGTCCACAAATCTGCAGCAACCAGAGTTAGTGAAGCTCTGCACCATAAGTTGCTGCGAGTACAAGTGTTCACTGGGCGTTCGAGGGACTTCATTAATCTCCTGCATGGGTCTGGATGTGTTTGGTGGGCATTTTTCTCTCTTTCCATTTCAGTCTGTTTCTCATTTACTGGGCTGAGGTGAGCAGCCAAGCAGCTCTCTTGTCTGCCAACAAAGCGAGCGCGACCCTCCCAGAGACGTTTGGGTTGAAACAGCACCTACGTTAGCTGCCAGGTTTTTAAATGAAAAGAACTTTGAGATCTTTATATCTCCATTTTTCCCTCAATCTTATAATTAGAAGTCATGGAAACAAAACAAAGTGTAGTGTTAACACTATGGTCCATTTACATTTGCTGATGTCTCCCCAAAACTGTGTACCTGCCAAAATGCTACGCTATATGTCTATATGACGGTTTTATAGGCCATCACTGCCAGAGCCGTTATTAATAACACACAGGAATGGAAAAATAGGCATAAAAGCCTATAGGGCTTTGGAAAAGTTTTACATTGTATATTCATGAGGCAAAACAACTGATTCTTTACAGATCTCTGTGGTGGAAATTATTCACTGACTTTTCAGTTTGTGGTTCTCTGTTACCTAACATCAGACGCATGTTTTGTAATTGTACCTTCTGTGTTAAGTAAGCTGTTGAATTCAGAAACCATCAAAGCTCCCAGCGTCGAGGCAAAACGACAACAGTTCATCTCACAAAATATTACAAATGAGAAGCTGGATGCAAATTCTTTTTCAGCTGAAAGGAGTCAGTTTTCTCCACATTAAAGATTCCTTTAATCCTGCTTTTATTGATATGTTTTCTGCTTGTTCACTGTATTGAGTTTCAATCAACTCCGGGAAAAGTACAGACCATCGTGTCCACATTTGTATACTTCTCTGTATTGCAGCTCATTTCTTTGCTTACATAAAGTTATGTGTATTTCCTCTGTCGGTATGTTCAAACATAAATTTTCCCCAGTGTCAGCAAAGCGGACATGATCGCTAATGGTCCAGGCTTGAATTATGGTACCCCATTGAGAGGTTGCATTAATCCATCATGACAGAGCATATACAGTTAGCAAAGGCAGCACCTTAGTCAGCATTTTGCGAGGGTGGGGAATCCTCCAAAACAGGACAGATTCTGTCAGAATCACTCACGTCACATATTATAAGATTAAAGACGGCAATGCACTTTGACGTGCTGCAGGAACTCTGCACGTGAGCATTAGACACAAACGTGTTGCATGAAGGTTTTTGGTGATAGCAGCAGCAGTTAGTAAATAAAGAAAACGTGCAGTTAATATGAGCGTGAAGGTCTTCAAACAAGCAAATCTGTGCATTAAGATGGTATAGTGTTGTTGCAGTAAGCTAATAGTAATGTAAACTGGAGAATCCTGGCAAAATGAATTAATTTATGAGCAATTAGTGACCTTTGGACTTTTAAAAATTGGCTTTATATCACATTAAACACTTAAAACAACCATCCCTCCACTTATCCAGGGCCGGGTCTTGGGGGCAGCAGGCTTGCCAGGATATTCCAGATGCTCCTCTCCCAAGCAATGTTTTCCAGCTTTTCCTGGGGAACCCTGAAGCATTCCCAGTCCAGACAAGATATATAATCTCTCCATAATGTTCTAAGTTTATATTACAAGGTGGATGTGCCCAAAAAACATCTCTGATGGGATGCGCCAAGAAAGCATCCTGATCAGATGCTCGAACTACCTCAACTGGCCGCCTTGGACCACTCTCTCCTGATGTCCCAATCCCCTTATATCCATGATCTCATTCTTTTTGGTCACTTCCCAAAGATCATGACAGAAGGAAGTTCTCAGGTCAGAAAGCAGATGAACTGAGCCAAAACTGAGGCAAAACTAAGTCCAACACTTTTAATGCTGCACAAAATCGCCTGTGCACTTTAATGTCCACTTTACCTTCACTTGTAAACAAGATCCAGAGATATTTAAACTCCTTAGCTTGGGGCAGCAACTTACTCCCAACCCAGAGGGGCAATCCACCATTTTTTGGCATAGAACTACACCCTTAGACTTGGCTGCTGATTGCTTAAGGTCAAGGCTTGATGAAGCCAACAGAGCTACATCATCTGCAAAGAACCCAAACCGTCCCCCCTTGGCTGGGCCTCAAGATCCTGTCTATGAAAATCACAAACAAAATTTATGACAAGGAACAACAGATGTTTATGAGGACAACACCCACTGCAGAGTTTACAGATTTAAATGTGCAGCCAAGTCAAATTAAAGGGAGTGTCCAGCAGCTCTTCCGCTCCATCTATTCAAATTGTGCTGTCCAAGTGAATCTGTCTGAACATTTCAGTTCATATCTAACAGCTATCATTTGACAGCTTCAGCAAAAAAAATGTGATATGATTTCAAGGAATGTTGGTGCAGTAAATGCTTGGATGGCATTTATTCTGCAAAGCTTGGCTTGACTCAGGGTGCATATCAAAGACAGCAAGTCTGAGATGAAACAGACTTCACAGATTCGCTTGATTTATGATATTTCCCTTCCCTCCAGGTGTGTTTTGTAAAAAAAAAAAAAGATGAGTCGACATGAACTAAGAAAATGCCAATTTTGTATCCGCCTTTATGCCCTCAAACCACAAAATTCTCCTTTTCAGATGTTGGATATTGACTTGAGTTTCATACATTTAGAGTTGTTGACATGTAACTTTTGTGTGAATGTTGGTTTTATTTACACTAGACGCAGATTTACGTTCTTCTGAAATATGGTGAGAAAATAAGAGTTCTTTCGTGGAAAAACTCAGACTGGCTGTAAAACAGGTGATGTCTTCACCAGGCGATCCAAAGCTCCCGGGTGTCATTTGGCTCGCCGAAGCAGAAAGTGTCTGACTGGTAAAGACATTACCACCTAAGCCTCACCATGGCACCATCAGCTCAGCGTGGCAGAGACACTAACAAGCACCGGTTTTTGTGTGTGATGTGCCACTGTGGACGTCCGAGTGAGTGTTTATTGAGGTAAAGAGCGCTAATGTGGTGATGATACGAGGGAAAGAGTATGTAAAATATTGGTATGTGGCAAGAAAGTGAATGAAAAGAAGAAAGTCAGTTTTTTGAAACATCCTTTGAAATCAGTCAAATGTAATGAGTTATTGTCCATTTGGAGCTCTGTTATTTTGGAGGAAACACACCTGCCAAATAACTACATAAACAGGTGTTGACATCACACACACTCACACACGGACTGTAGTATTAAGCAATATTTAATGCGCTGTTCCAACAGAGATAAGTCCTGTCTGGCCAGCGCAGATGTTCGCATTAAAGGCCAGCCAGTTGTTTCTTAAAATGTCAAATATCTTCAGTATTTTTCAGTGTAGCAGAAATGCAGCATTACATAAAATACAGTATCTCCGACAGCACATGTCCGGAGAGCAGAGAACATGGATTATAAACAAGCTGTCACAAGATGAGGCCCAAATGTTCCAGGATCCGAACAACAGCATACGTAACAGCCATTTATTTATTATCCATTTGGAGAGAGGATTCTACCAAACACAGCAGGAGGAAAAAACACTGATTGTGCAAATAAACACAGAATCAGATCACAAAATGGAAAATAACACAGCATCACCCCCGAGTCAAAAACATAGTTTCTCTCATCTCATCATTTCCATGACACACACTGGATGTTTAAGATATTAGAAACATCGTTCGGATAAAGTTTGTTTTTGACAAACTAATCCAAAACCTGCTAAATTTAAAGTCAGCCCGTGAATTTGCAGTATTATAAACTGGTCTGTGGCGCATTTCTGGGAAAGTGTGTTAGTGGAGAGGGTAGAAGGAGCTAACAACTGATTGCTGGATGTATAAAGAGAACAGGTTACAGAGTTTGAGGCGGGACCCTGTTAATTCCTATGAAAGTTGCTCTGTGGTGCATGAAGCCAAAAAAGTTTGACTTCTGTGTATAAAAATCATAATGGGAAGTCCACTGATTTCCAGGCACATCATTCACAAAGTAAGACAATGGGAAAAATATCCTTTATTATTTTCTTTGGATAGATCCAGGTCCGCCATTTTTCTTTTTGTCTGTCTTTTTGATAAGCTAGGCTAACTGAGACCAGCTGTAGCGTACAGAATTCCAAACTATTCCTGTTTGTTTCTCTATTTATCTTTATGTCTTCCACTGATCAGATTTTTGACAGAACCAGTTCAGCTCACTGGTGATAATTTGTAAAAAAGGCTTTTGGATCCCTGTTTTTTCCACTTCTTCCCTTATATAAGTATCTACAGTGGATCTCAGAAATCACAACCACAGCAACCAACATTTCCAGATTCCAGGTTTGAAATCAGCTGAGCATTCAGGGGTTTTATGGATACCTTCAGTTTTTTTGGCCTTAAATGTGCTGCTGCAGAGGGATCCTTGAAGTTGGGTTTCTGTGTGTTCATGCCTGGTTCTTGCAGGCAGACCACTGCAGTCCCTATTGATTTTAATCACTAACTTGGCAAAGTTTTTGCTTCATTTGGCTAAAATCTTAGCAGATCCACTGGAAATTCTTCACCAAGCATGTTGAATCATTATACATGTACAGTGAAGTGAAGCCTGACTTGATCTATTCATAGACCTAAAGAATTGACTCTTGAGCTAATATCATTAAAATGTTGCTCTCAACCGTCAGTGTCTTTAACGACTATATCTAAACTTTTAAAACTGCCCTTGAACCTTTTTCTGCCTCTTGTTCAGACATACCAAAACACTTAGATGTGGTATCTGGCCTACATAAGCCATCATGGTGTCCACACCCTGCACTGGCAGCAGCAGCATGTGTCAGGGCTCTTGGTGAATAGAAGGTCAACCATCTTTCTTCAAATCCAGGCCAGATGAGTCCAAAGTGCCAGCGTTGATCGGAATTGAACAGAAAGTGCCGGGTAACTCTCCTCACCAGACAAAACACTTCCTTTGTATACGTTGGAGGCCCGTTTCCAGCCAGACTGACAGCAAGACAGACAGATGGCATTGTTTGTGTCCTGAGAAATGTTCTCCCGTTTCATCCACATTTATCATTGTGTGTGCCAGAGGAGAAGCAGGCCAACATCCCTTTTTAGCTTTTAAGTTTATTTCTTCAGAGTGTGTGGTAGGAACCTGTAGACTTGTTACAGAACAGTTTGTGACTCTGGGGGGAAAAGAGAAGAAGAAAAAAAAAAAACCCAAACAGGAGACACTTGTTTTTGCTATTTCTGTTTATACAATTTCTATCTTATGGCTCATTTGTCACAGCCCAACTGACAAAATGAAATAAAATTTGTGTATTTTGGTTAAAGAGCAAGGATTCTTCATTTCCTTCCCTCTCTTTCTAATACGATATGGCATGCTTACTTTTCACTCCCAATTCCTCAGTGACATCATAGCATAGCTATGAAGCCGTATCGTATCTCACTTACTGCTACACATGCGTCCACGCTTCACGAATTCCACAACTCATAAGGGGAAGAAAATGGGATTGGTAGGAACCCTCGATATTCCATGTGAATGCATTTCAGGTGGTAGGAACAGTTTGTGCAGCGACACAAGGGAACACTCACCAGAGGATGGAAAGAGCTTTCGAGTGCTTGTAATGTGCAAGACACATGTTAAGGTCAACAAAACAGTGATGGATACTGCGCTGATTTCTCGGTGCAGAGGAGAAAGTGAAGCTGCTGTTAGAGGAAGAACAAGGAGAAACAGGAGGGGAAAAAGGATAAGCAGACGGAGAGAGTGTTGGTGGAGCCAATTAGGTGTTGGCCACATCTGTTCTCTCCCAGACTCTTGATAATTTATCTGTGGTCAATGGCAGACCAGCTCTGCATGGAACGGATGAGATGTGGTCAAAGTTTTCTCCAGTGTTCTCATGAAGCTTTCCAAAACGCCGTGAACACTCCAAAACTTTTAAAAAGTCCATGTGTATTTCAGTGTGAGATGAAATTAAATATTCTTGGAGCAGCCATCTCTGACCAACTCGCTGCTGCTGCAGCAGCCAACGTGTGGCAGGGAATCAGAGGGTCTGAAGCCGATGACTAAGTCAAAGATTTTACTCCTTAGGCCCAGCGTTTCTGATCCAGAACCTCCTGCCTGACTGGTTGAATCTGGATATTTTAGCTCTTAAAAGACCAGCAGACCAGAGGATCATTCAGTTGCTCTTGGATCAGTGTGAGTTTACTCTAGCGTCTGCCCCCATTCTTTCCACATACTTCACATTTTCACATCCAAGTTTGCATGTCTTTGCAGTGTCTGTCCTCCTTATAGTCTACTACTGATGGGAAAGATGACCACACGAAAGAGGTGCGGTCACGATGTTTCCACCTTAGTATTGTCTGTATTGGTAACCCAGACAGGATTCACTTGAAGTGCAAGACCTGGCTTTAAAACACTTACACAACAAATACTCCAATGCAAGAAGATACCTGATGATTTTTGTTAAAAATAAATGTTTTCCTTGTTCTACATTCTATCATTTTGCAGTCACCCTGCCTCAGATGTCTGCCTTACGAGAGGCCTTGACCATAGATGGTTGGAGGTAAGTTATGGTACTGGAGCCAAGTCAGACATCATGTTCTGATTAAAATTCAAGGAAATCAGGAAAGGTACATGAGGTAGTTAGACAAAACAAGATGCTGTACAGATGCTGCAAGTGTGAGAGCACCAAGTTTATTAAGAACACACACTTTGCCAAAGAGCGAAGACAACATAAAGCTACAGAAGGAATTTGGTGTGAATCCAAATCATGTAAGATTCTGCAGTATTTAATGGACGAATAACTAGCCCTCTGTTTGCTAACATGTACATCTTAGATGTTATAAGGTGATAATGTCAATTTTGTGTTTACAACTTGCCTCCAGATGACCCAAATAAACAATGATTACTGCAGATTTGTTCTGAACATTGTCAGGCTCAACCTGCACAAACTGAAACACACAGATATTTGCAGCCAGAAAAACAGATCTTCAACTGTTGTAGAACTAAAAACAGACAGTATGTCATAAAGGAACATGGCACCAATGCCATCAGGACAAAACCATATATAGTGCCTGTTTTTAGACACAAATGATGTCTGATGAAAGTCTCCAAAGTGAATTTCTGTTTCCACAGATGTGAATACGGAAAAACAGACAGTAAAAATTGTAAATGTTTGGACTTGCACCACATTCACAGTCAAGAAAACTAAATGATCCACTGGCGTGAGATGTAAGACGGCCAGGTCGCCCCCACTGGGGTGTTTTCCCATAATCCTTCGGTAGCATTCCTTTACTGAGGAGTAAAATGGGCAGATGTGAAAATTGGCTATAGCAGTTCAACAAAACACAAATAAAATATTTATTTAAAGAACATTCTGTACCTTAAAGTATGTACAAGGTTTAAAGTGTTTCACAATACCTGGAACAACAGCTGGTGTGTCCGTGAATGCATACCAACTCAAAATGTGCTACTATTTATATTTAGTTGGCAGTTTTGCTTCAAATATTAATTTGGAACAATTATAAATCAGGTTTTTAATGTAAAAAATGTGTATCTCAGTACCATGAGATGTACTGATTGTGAGTTTATAAAAACAGAAACATTAATAACTTCGAACATTTCAGTCGTATTTTATTATCTGAACAGAAATGATCTGAACGTTGATGACATGCAGTTACTCCACTTGTTTTTAGTGGCTTTTAATCATTTCCTCAGATTTCCATAAACGTGATATTGTGAAAAGATGCTGAAAATTAAAGGCAGCCTTCAATCGTTTCAAGGATAAGACATTAATTGCATTGGAAACACACTTCCTTTAATGGAAGCAAGCTTGTGCTCTCTGCTAAATAAAGTCGACTTGTTAGAGTGGATCACTTCAGTTTGAGACACCACTCACTGGTCTGGCCTTTTGTCTATGAAAGTTACAAGTCACAAATTTGACACATCTGTTTTCTGTCTCCCATCTCCTTTCTGGAAACTTTTCCCCTGATGAAGAGTTAAGTGCATTATGTTGTTGCCAAGAGTTGCTTTAGTTGCTGATGCAGCAAGAGCAGTGAATCTTTGAAAGGGGATCAAAGTCACCATGACACTGGGTGAGTGTGTGCAAGTTGGGCTACAGTGTCAAATAGAAAACAGCAAGGAGTTATAAACAGGAAACTGGGAGAAATGATTGTTAATTATACGGTAAAGGTGCCAATGTTTGTTTAATAACCAGATGCAACATAAAATTAGACAGGATTAGGCAGGAAACACCCAAATGTGACTTTAAACAGATGTTTTGCTTTCTTCCAGTGTTAAAAATATGACATGTTACATTTATAATGTTACATCTAATGTTTAATCAATTTATCATTTTGGTCCAAACTGCAATGTGGGCAAGTATATTGGAGGAATCGCCATGAAATTTCTTAAAGACGTTTTCCACCTCAGGATGAATCATCTAGTGCATTCATCAAATTTGATCCTGACATTCCTCTCAGCACCGGATATACTTTGCATTTAGTGCTAATTAGCAAATTGCTAACACACTAAACTAAGATAGTAAACACTCAGGGTGCAATCCAATACCCATACTACCACACTATATAGTACACCAAGAAAACCAAACTGCAGTATGTGTGGGAAATGTGGTATGGCAAAATTACCAGGATATCCAACTGCAATCTGGCTATATTTGGCCATCCTGACTTACAAGCCAAGAAGATAAAGACCTATTTCTTCTTATTCCAAGGTTGTCAAACACCTTCTCTTTTACAGCCCTTTGCATCTAATACTGGTTCACAAGGTATACATTTATTAGATGCTCAACCCAAGTACTCCAGAGATACCAGAGTACCATTATAAAGAGCAAAAAAGTCAGTAATAGTAACATTGTACCTGCAGAACATCCACTTGGTGTCACTATGAGCATGTTAGCATGCTAATGTTAGCATTGAGCTCCAAGCTCTGCAGAACTTCTAGTACGGCTGCAGAGTCTTGGTATTGGGTCTAGATTTCACCTTTGTGTGACTTGAATATACTGATATAGATATTTGCATCATGTCTTTGAGGCACATATTTTATTTGAGCGCCTGTCATGTGTGATCAACTTTATAATCAATGAAAAGAGGAAGCTGACTAATTTTGCTGTCATTAATATTCAGATAATCAAACTGCTCAGTCATGTGTTAGTTTACACACACAAGGCAAATGTGTGAATGAATGAATTCGCCCTGACAATCTTTTGGACAAACTCCCCGATGAGTGTGATAACACACACCACTTCACTTTGTATCTCCTTGTGTCGAGACTTGCCTTCGTATCAAAGCATCCAGCCGCCCGTGCCTCTTGTTTGCCAGCCTGCGTCACTTCCCTCCCCTGCTGCTCTCCATAAAGCTGTGTAATACCCGCTGTGATCAGAGAAAGAAATCACCTCTAATTTGTTGTTGCCAGCGCTACTAATTCACTTTATGGCAGTCAAATTAGAGGCAAAACAGGAAGTGCAGCCAACTCTCATGTCAGATGTTTGGGTGCAAGGTGATGATGGAAAATGATTTGTGCTGTCAGGTGATTTGTTGAGTGCTGTATAAAGCCCTTTTAATGTTTCTGGGTCATGTAATGTGGTGCTGCAGCAACCGAGGTCCAGGATAATGGTAGCGAGTGGCCTTGGAGAAGTTTTAGTAGTTCTTTCCCTACATCCCCTTTAATGACTCTACTGGCTTTGTCTGCCTCGCTTTCTGCTCATTGACATTCAAAACAGACATCGGTAAAAATGGGAGTCGAGGAATGATTGCTTAGGTAATGTCTGCTGCTTAGCATGGAAAACCCTTTGTTCAAGTCCTAATAGTCAGCACAAGTGAAAACTCCTTAATTATTTATTTGAATTGCTCATTGTGCTTCACTTTATTCCACTATTTTATGCTCTTTGTACAGTGTTTTGTTTTAAGTGACCTGGCTTGCCTCATACTAACCTGTCTAGACTTTGATTAAGGGGGTTTCTATGGTAACAGCCAACACAGGAAGCAGGGGAAGCGCTTCCTGCGGTCACCTGGTTTATAGTTTTTAGAGTGTCCTGTGCCTGGGGCGGACAGATGGCCGAGGACAAAAACAAATGAAAAAGTAAGATGCATGAGACCACCTGACCTGCTGACAGCTTGCAAAGTGACAACTGATCAACACAAACTGACTCATTCAGATGCTCCAGATAGAGATAATAAACGTTTGTTTATGCGATTCTCAGACAAAATGCTCTTCCTAAATAGGAGTTAATAAAAGTTGGTCCATTAATGAACCCTATAAAATTCATTACAAGCACCAAGTGGAATGCCAATAAAGCCCGTCTGTGGTTTTGACTTTGTTTGGTGGACACCTGAAGGCTTAAGGGGTTTTCAGTTTCACTGGCCTGCCACATTACATGACCCAGCAAGGAATTTTTAGGAAGTTAATAGGGAGGATCGACCTTAAAATAATGGATCAGGTCATCAAATTTAAACAGAATATTTATGTTCATATTATGTGTTAATGGACGGATGTTTCAGATGGGGTTTTCCTGAGATGAGTCAACCCCTGAACTGAGCATGAACAAATAAAGAGTTTAGATTCAAATCTAGAGATTTGCTCCTTGAAATAAGGAGTGTACTCCCATGTAAACTACACTCTTTTTCCGTTGCGAAATCTTCCAAGTTATGAACAGCCAACACATTTACAAGCAGGTAATTAGAGAGAACAGCCTTGAAACTACAAAGATACTGATTCTTAAGTGGTATTCCAGATAATTCCAGCAGAAAAATTATCCTTTCTAAATGAGCTGTATGAAATCATTGATTGATTGGAGTTAATAGACCAGAATTCTTGAGTTGTAAAAAAAAAAAAAGATAATATGGCAGGGTTAGGTTATAGCTGATTACATATCCTACTGAAACTCCTCAGACTACATAAATTCAGATGGATTTCAAAGTAAAATCCTTATTATTGAATATCTCTGTCTGGGATGACCAAATGATACATTCATGAATGTATATAACACAGATATATTGTATAATATTCCTCAAATTGAAGAAGTTAAGAAACACGATACAGGACAGTATCATCTGCATAAAAATGCATTTGGCAAAACTCGCACTGAAGAATATTTGTACTGTAAATGTTGAGCAGCACAGGAACCAAAATGGATTCCAGTGGCACTTTTAACCAGCAGATATTTAAGACTGTGTCCCTAGCTGCCTTTACCAACTGTTGATAAACTTTATAAACATTTTCCACCAAATAAATATGAATTAAACATTATATATTGGTGGATAAAACAAATCCTTTTAAACTAGAAGGACACTAACAGTGCAGACCTCCACCAAGGGCAATATCCCCCAACAATTAATTGGTCTTTCCTTGGCTAATGATACACCCGTTAGATCAAATTGAAAATCCCTTAAAGAATTTACCCAGAAGCAGCTCAGAGACACTTTGGTCAATATATAATGATACATTTAATACAAATGCATCCAGTTCTTTATTTAAACTTCTCCTTATACTCACTGTCATGGGTTCAGTCCTTGGGCTAATACAACATCTAGCTGAATGACCTTAAGATAAGAAGAAGTCCAATTTTCTGCACGCCTACACAATATCTAAAGAAAGAAATGAAACCAGAGGGTGATTTACAGTATGTCGCAAAACTGTCTGGAACACAGTGACTCTTGTCTAGCATCTAATCGGGTCAAAAGGTCTTAACAAGCAAAATTCTCTTTACAAGGACAGTTTTTCTCTGCCTTCCATAAAGTTTAAGCAAATATTGGACCAGTAGTTGATCCTGTGATTCTACTGAAACAGACAAAACAAACCAAAAACATAACCTCCTTGGCAGGGGCAACTAATGTAACAGAGACGATGCTTTATCTGGCTCAAACCAAACTGATGTAAAGTGATCCAAGAGGACGGATGATTCCAGGATTTCTGAAAAACAGAACTTAGAAGTTGGATCTTTTTTTCTTTTACAGGTCACTGCAGTCAAAATGAATGCATACACATGCAATGGAAAGATGAAATATAAATGTACAGCCAGTAATAATTGGACGTAGATAGACAAAAAGGATCCAAGATGTCCTCAGCCTGAACAAAGACCCTGCTGGCTCCATGCACACAGTAATTCCTGTTTGCAGAAGTCGCTGTGCAAACAGTCTCAAACAAATGACCAGCAACAGCAAATCTGGTCAAATCTAAACAGATATTGACTTAATGATAAACATCCATCAAATTTAATACTTGGCGGTTGAGAGCTGGCGGCTTTATTTTATGTAAATATAACTGCCATCTAATATTCAGCTTGGTCTGAGATGGACCCTGTGAACAGGTCCAAGTAGTCTTCCAGACTTGGCAGGGCTGACTGTTGTGGATTTATTCCCTGAATACAAACAAGTTGAAAATTATATATATATTATATTTCATTACTTATTATAATACAACCTCGCAATTAATCTTGCATGTGGGGATTTCGACTGAGCGTACAAGGTTCTCATGACATTTGAAAGCCTGTTTCCTCTGTCTGGCAGGTAGTTTACAGTCTTACATTTATTTGAATTATCGTGCAACCCAAAGAACAGTTTTAATAGGAAAGCAAAGAAGGAAAAGGCTTTTTCATACAGTGGGACAGCGTCTCCTTCCCCCTGCAGATCTCTTTAACAGTAGCAGTTGTCATTTCTTTATATGGCAGATTTAAGTATTTTGGATCCGACTGAGAAGCTATTGAGACTAATTTTGTCTGCTTGGTTCAGGCTTCAAAGCGAGACGTGCTGCCTTTCTGCAGAAGAGGAACACTGACTGCAGGCCCCCTTGTGGACCCCCTGAATAACAGAGTGCACATGTGTACAACATGTGCATGCATGTGCGCAATAGCAGTGAAGAGGCTCGACTGGATATCTTCTTTAAATGGATGTTTGTATATGCAAAATTGCAGCAAACCCAGCATGGCATTTTTGCATATCATGTGCTTGTGCGTGACTGAGTGCAGAATCTGTGAAACTTGTGCTCCTGCATGTGTGCGTGTTGTCAGTGCAGGTCCAGACCAGGAGCAGATGATGGGCTGTATGTGTGTGTGTGTCTTGAGGTCCCTC
Source organism: Serranus cabrilla (assembly GCA_903364295.1). Taxonomy (NCBI): domain Eukaryota; kingdom Metazoa; phylum Chordata; class Actinopteri; order Perciformes; family Serranidae; genus Serranus; species Serranus cabrilla. Next base: position 199,121 of record CAFUXE010000673.1, read on the forward strand.
TGGCTCCCATGGTTTCTCTCTCTATCCCCTCCTCCCTCTCACTCTCCCCTCCCTCCATTCCTTCTCCCCCTTCTC
>CAFUXE010000673.1:199993-212279 GCA_903364295.1 Serranus cabrilla
CAGAAAGACCAGTTTCATGCACTCTTTAGAGCTGTGCCATCTCCCTCCAAGAATTACAGTGATGGCTGATTAATGGCGTTGTGGTTTTGGCTTAATCATTTAATCTGATCGTGCAGCCTTATAAGTCATGACAGAGAGAAAAAGAATCAGAAAAAGGCCATTTTTTAGGCAGCAAATGAGACCCAGAGAGGATAAAAGTTTACATAACAGTGTAACTGACACAGGTAACTCTAAGCACCCTTACTACTACTAATCCTGCAAACCTCCTGTCGGGATAAGCTTAAATATCAGACTGCATCCAGCACAGGATACAGAGGTACACAAATAAATTCACCATCTGCCAAACTACTTAAATGAGCACATGGGCTCAGACGCTGTCAAGGGAGCAGTTCACATGATCATTACGTATACGACTCCCACGCACAAACACCAGACGTCTAGGTGGTGTGTACACATGTGCAAGTTTGTGTGGGTGAATCGTAGAAAATATGCAGAAAAAGAGAAAGGAAGAGAGAGAAAGAGGAGAGGAGGGTTTCCAGTGGATCCAGGTGGACTTGTGGTGTTGTGATGTGGGGTCAGGGTCCTGCTGGACCGTAGGGAGGTGCTGGTGAGCTCCCTGCCCCGTCGAAGCTCTTCCCTTCTGGACACGCGCTGAGCCAGTGGAGCCTGGATCCATCCTCCCTCCCCTTCTCTCCCCCTCCTCCTCCTCCTCCTCCCTTCTCCTCCCAGCACTCCCTCTCGTCCCCCTCCTCCTGCTCCTCTTTCCCAGGCCCTATGGGTGCAGTGCCACGTCGCTGAGTGAACTTATTAGAGCGAGCGAGAGAAGGGAGAAGAAGAAAAAAAAGAAAAAGAGAAAAATGTTAAGCACCTCCACGTGGGCTAATGCATTTCTCCACTTTTTCTGCTTCTTCACTTTCTTATGCATTCCCTTTTTTTCCAGGCTTGCGGTCAAGTCGAATACTGTCACGTTATTGCAAAAGAAGTCCACAAACATCTCCGCTGCTCTGTGAAAGCCTTGTGACTCATGCCTGTGTGTTTCAGTGCTTGCATTGCTGAGTCTCTCTCGTGTTTAAATATACCATTTCCCCCCCACAAGATAAACTTCCTGAAGCATATGCATTTTAATTTCTTATTTGTCAAGTGGAGACGAGCCAAATTCAAGCTCCTGATTTATCTCATTTTACAGCTTCAAGAAACAGAGGTGGGAGGCAACAACACTATTTTCTTATACATTACTGCCACCTAGTGGGTATTTTGTGAACAGCACATTCAGGTTTCATCACTAAGTCTTTTATATTGGCGTGTTTACTGAGACTCTGCAGGGCAAACATAAGGAGCCACCACAGCTATAAGCTGCACTGGCAAACAGGACACGTTAGTCTTGGCAATAAAATCATCTGGCACATCTGTTTTTCTTGTGTATTCATGACATAGGGAACAACATAATTACATATTCCTGATTGTTTTGGCTTTTTAAACCTCAGGATAATATTTTTTTATTCATAAAAAGTTGTTTAATTGACCTATTCAGGTGTATTCTAGTCTTATGTGGATCATCATGTCACCCGTTGTTTGTTTTTCCACTTTTCTGTTAATCTTTTCCTCTTTTTGACAGTTAATAACATTCCTGTTCTCATGTGAATCCTCCCGGGAATCATCGTTGCACCAACACACACGCATAAAAACAACAACCTTGACTGATTTGTTTGTGGAAAATGGAGGGCATGTTCTTCAGGGGAACATGTGGGCCAGTGTTCATTTATCAGCATGGGAAAACTCACTTTGGAGCTCGAAACTGACACTGCTGCCAGTTTGTGTTTTCCACAAGTTTTTTTTACAGGCCAGGGGTTGATCACACAAAGGAAAACTCAAATAAAACCCAGCTTGAGGAAAGTTAAAACAGCTAATTTGAATTAAAAATTTGAAAGAATTACGTAGGATGTATGGGGAAAAGATTGGACCTGACCCTGAAACCCCAATCTAAAGCCTAGTAAGTTCAACTGAAATCATTCCACTGAGACGTCTGATGGTGACATCTCAGGGTTTCTGAAGCACTAAAGGGGAGAACTCTTTTTTTGAGGAGCTTATATAGAGTGAAGTCCAGGTGATCCTAATCAGTGAGGACACCTGGTAATCAGCAGCAACATAGATGTAGAGTCCATAGATAGACTAACTTTCATACGTCAATTTAAAGTTGTAGTAACTTGCAGTTACAAAATACATTTAAATAAAAAATAGATACTTTATATATTGGTATCCAGACTTTTTTTTTCACTTTAAGAAAGAAAACAAAGCACATATCAATCACATGCAACCTGGTCACACAAACAATTTAGAGTTTCTTAAAGAAAAAAGAAGAAGAATTTAAATATTTTGAAGGCTCAAACTGTCTGTAAAATGTTCTTGTTTCTGTGACTTCAAAAAGGAAATAAAAACGTGCTCTTTGTGATTTTTAATGCAGTTCCTTTCTTTAAATTTACTTTAAGGACTGTGTTAACAAACTTTCTTGTCTTTTTCTCACTTTAAATCAAAGTTTTTAAGTGTATATTTATTGTGCTGTTTTGACAGGGGTGCATTCATTTCATATATAAGAAAACTTTAATATTTATACAATTTACAAACAATTTTTTAACTTTAATATAGTTTGACTTCTCTTCTTTGCTGTCAACTTCTTTTGTTATTTAATGTGTGCATCCAGGTGTTGCCATTATTTTCAACTTTTAAAAGTTTAAACTATTGTTTTAACTTTAGTTTTCTTATTTTCTGCAGTGTGGCCATGTGGCTGATGGTCGGCTCTGTGGACTTCACTTCTATGTTTGAGCTGATTGCTGTCTGATCAGAATCACCTGGACTTTGCTCCAGATAAACCTCACTCTGAACACTTGCTCTGGCTTGCCTGAAGCTGACACTGTGTGGGGGAACTCTGAGACTGAAAGGGAACATTTTAAAGCAGCAAAGATCTTTAGAAACTCAAAGAAATATTTTCTCTTGATTGAAAAGTCAAGACACAGAAACTATTAATCTTGGCACTCAGATGAGTGAGATGAGTTTCTGTTGTCAGAGAAACAACCAGCAGAGCATTTATCCACATGAGCAATTATAAAGAACTTTATTTCCTGTTGCAGAGAAAACCCCTAACCCCATCAGAAAGTCCCATTATGAAGCGAAACATTTACCAAACTCACATCACAGTTTTCCCATTATCCACATTATTATAAGAACTCTGTTGAAAAGAAACAAATGACAGCTGGCAGCAGCTGACTCCTTAAATCTCTCACTAGGGGGTGGATTAAAGATATAAAATAAAGATAGATGTGTCAATGCTGCTGCAGTGAGTGGAGATGAAATGTTGCCTGGAAGTTATTCAAAATAATGGAGAAAATTAACCATAATAAATAGAAGTTTGGCAATCGTATCTGTTTGGTTACGGATATCTTGGTGAGACTTTTCCTGTTGCAGGAACAGACTTCTATTGTTCTTAAACCCTTAAAGCATGTTGAGAAAAACAGTCTGTGGAAAGATAATTAATGTCATAAAGACAGCCAAACACAGGCTTGGGTGGACTGCACAATAAATTGACTTTCACACATAATAAATATATTTTTATTCAGTTTGGTTCTGGCAGAACAATCATTCACCACAGGTTTGGGTAAAGCATACAGAATTAGGGGGCAAGTTTTATAAAAATGCATATATTTTGTGCATAAATAGTCCCAGTAGAGTTATTTTATCTTTTTAAAGTTTCAGTAGAAGTGCACCACCTGGAATCCCCGTAAGCACCTGAACGCCTGTGCATCCAACTTCCCCATATCGATTAAATTGTTTTCCAGCTGCACTCGTACCAGCCCGCTGAGACTCAGACTCTTATTACCCCAGCAGAAAGCATCACGAGGCACTGATTGAATCTTGTTGTGAGTGAGTACCACTGAGTGCAGAGCCTCCGGCAGCTGTCTGGGCACCTGGCGCAGGGTGTTGTGGCACAGGTCGAGCTGGTGCAGGGCGGGCAGTGTCCTGAATGCCCCTGGTGCCACTTTAAAGATCTTATTTCTTGCTAAACCCAAGTGTTCCAGGTTTTTTAAGCTGCCGAAAGCTGCTTTCTTTATGGACGATATGAGGTTGCCCTCCAGATTTAGGGTTTTGAGCGAGCGGGGAAGGTGTCGAGGGACTTGTTTCAGCCTGTTCCCCTCTAAGTTGAGGCTTTCTAAGCGAGTTGCGTTGAGAAGCGACTCCCTGAGTAGACCTTTATTCGTCAGTTTGTTTGCACTCAGATCCAACACCAGCAGCTCTGATATCCCATCAAAGGCTCCTCCTCTGAACTGCTCAATGAGGTTCCCTTTGAGGTACAGCTCCTTGATGGACAGCGGTAAGCCCAGAGGAACGGACGTTAACTGGTTGTGATCCAGGTTCAGAGTGCGCAGGTTGCACAAAGGCGAGAGCACTGCATTGGGAAGAGACTCAGATCCGTTCCCCAGGCTGTTGTTGCTGAGGCTCAGGACCAGGAGACCGGGACACCGGGCCCAGGCGGCCTCAGACATCACACTCAGCCGGTTATTGTCCAAACGAAGCTCCTCCAGAGACAGCGGGAGATCAGTCGGCACGCTGTCGAGGAGGTTCCTATCCAGGTAGAGGCGCTTCAGAGCCGGGATCCCCTCAAAGGCCCCCTCTATGGTGCCATCTGTGAGCCGATTGTTGCTCAGGACAAGGAACTCCATGGAGACGTATTCATTGAGAAGATCCAGCTGGATGCTCTTGATGTGGTTGTTCATGAGGAGGATGTAGCGGGCGTTATAGGGAATACCGTAGGGAACATTGTCCACACCTTTGTCTGAGCACTGGACCACTCTGGAAGACAATACATAAAGAGAATAAGTACATCTTGAACCCTTTCTGAAACCAACGCTCCCAGTCATACTTAGCGAAACGTTTGGTATTCAGTTGCTGAACAGAATAAACCACAGAGGTCATTTGCTAAAGTCAGACAGAAAGTATTACATTTCAAATGACATGATTGAGTATCATTATTGTCTTACCTTCCATAGCAGGCACACTCAGGAGGACAGTAGTTATCCTTAAAGTAAGGAAAGTAGGTTGGCGTGCTGACCTCCTTCTTCTTTGGTTTTTGGGTTTTATTGTCCTTTTTCCTTTTCTTTTCATTGGACTTCTTAAGTGTTTTATTCTTACTACTTGTGTTGATTTTGGTTGGCCTCGTTGAAGGTGTTCTGGCAGTCGTCGGGCGCGGCCTGGCTGAAGATTTGATCAGTTGTGGTTGAGGAGGAGATGCTTTATTTCGCTTCACTGTAACTTTAGTGTCATTATCCATCAGTTGGACAGTTTTGGGCCGGCCTGTGGGCTGAGTCATGTTTGGTTTGAGCTCGACTGTGGGATCATTTTCATTAGATTTCGGTGCATTGTTTGGCTCTTTGGTTCTAAACTTTGCTTCTTTGGGTTCTTGCATTGCTGCTTGCACCTCGGGGATAAATTCAGCACCTTTAATGGTGGTTTCTTGCTCTTTCTGTGCAGGTTTAAACACTATATTAACCATTGCATCCTCTACATTTGTGCTCGCTTGAACTTCTAGCTCATTCTGCTTGAGAGGATGTCCAGGACTCTGCAGCACCTCCGTGAGGAGATCTTCAAGCAGAAATACAGACTTCACCTCACCAGGAAGCGAAGTTGAGACTGAGGAATGACTGAATGTTGTTGGATTGGAAACGGTGACAGATGGAGGGAATAAATGAGCACTGAGTTCGGCGTCAGGGGTGGGAGGGTGAGAGGAGACTTGTGTGGGTGATGGAGGGACATTATGACGATGAACAGGAGGAGGAGAACCGGGAGGATTTGGAGACTGAGTGATAATTTGAGTTGTGGCAGGAATCACTAATTCTTCCCCCACTGGAGCAGAGGATGTGCTTAGAGGTGTGAGATCGCTAACTACCTCTTCTCTTCCTACTAATTCACTACGGTTTGCATTTTTTATGCTCTCTCCCTCTTCTGCTTTTCCCTCATTTCCTCCTTCCACATTTTCTTGATTTACAGTTAACACATCTTCTCCGTCCTCACGGGCGTCTCCTCTAATCTCCTCATGAAGACTAATCCCTGCAACCAGCCCGCTCTCTCTTTCCTCTGCCACCTTTTCTTGTTTGCTCTTAAATTTCCCGCGTGTCACGTCATCCTTTCCCTTCTCTGGTACCCGTGCATTATGAATACCTATTGTTTTTGTGTCATGTGTCAGTGTAGCTTTTACTGACTCTTTTTCTGGATCTAAATCTGTCAGCATCTCTCCCCTTAAACTCTCCGAAGCCATCTTTTTCATCTCTGGGTTTGTCTCTGGAGTCAGGCCTTCTTCCTCTGCTCTCTCAGTGAATTTCTCCTCCATTGATATCAAAACATCTCTGAGCTCAGACTGGGCGTCTCTGTCCAGCACAGCTACCGGACTGACTGTCAGTCCTGCAGTACAAAACAGAAAGCAACCACTTAGTTCACTCATGCATCAGTCACAAATTCTGCAAAATAAGTTTTTCTTAATGCAAAACGACGATTGCAAAAGTTAGCATTTCCTTTTGAAAGGCTAATTAAATAATTATCATGTCAGTGTCTATGTTCTACCTGTTTGTCGGACTCTATAAGAGATTATATCTTTTTAAAGTCAAACTGTTATTAAAGTACATTTTTGTTGCATGCCTTAAATGCGCGAGGCCTAATGTTAAACTTACTGGGTTGCACCACATAAGAATATCCAGAAACTGTAAAGAACACGAGCAGCAGTGTGAGAGCGTCCATCGTATCTGTGGAAAAAACATGAGAATAAAATAAGAAATTAGGTGAAGGACAACATTTTCTGGAAATAAATGTCTTTACACCCCCTTGGGGGTAAACAGTGCTTTATTTGATCTTGCATTTAATCTGCTTCATAATTTATGACTTTTACTATTTTAATGAGAATTGCTAATAAACATGATTTTGAACTTAGCAGGTTTAAAAAGTGCAGTGCTGCAAAAAAGAAGCATTACTGCTGTAAAACAGAATTAAATTCAGTCCATCTGCTCTCTGTATGATGAGTGATGACTGGACTATTTTTGCAGATTTTGGATTTATGATGTTGGACTTTTATTAAAATGTATTAGGGTCAAACATAACAAAGGTCTAATGTACATTTCTTTGTCTGTGAATTACTTCTTTGCACACAAAAGCAGTTTACAAGCCGCCTTTCAAAAATGTTGGGCTAATGAACATTAAAAAATTGATGTGTATCTTGTGGTAGTTTCCCTGGTCCAACACACCTGATTCAAATGATCAGGATCGTTATCAGACCTCTGCACAGCTTGGTGATGAGCTGATCATTTGAATCAGGTGTGTTGGAAGAGGGAGACATCTGAAACATGCAGGATCGTGGGCACCCTGCTCTACAGCATGTAAACTGATTTACGCAGTGTTTTGTCATTTTGTATTAAGTTTGTCATTGTTTGACACAATCTTTCTTCAACCTTTTACATGTTCCTAATAAAATTTCAAATGCAAAATAATTGTAATTTCTGTATTTTGTCAACTGTGCAAAAAATGGGAAAGGTTCGCTGTTCAATATTGAACTACATATCGTTAAAGATGAAAAAAGATAAATTTTACAATTACCTTTAAATATACAGCAGTAGGTGTGTTGGATTTAATCCCAATGTCAATTAAAAAAGTGATAACAGACATTAGAATACAGCCCAAACAAAGACATGTTTCAGATAATGCATTCAGTTTGATTTACGAGTCTCTTACCTGACGTGTTGTTCCTCCTCATACGTCAGATCGGAGCTCCTGCACACGTGCCTCTCTGTTCGGACTGAGACGGTCCAGGAGAAATGGATGCAACCTTTGAACCGCACACAGACTTTAATGATAGAAAAGCCCTCTCTGTATGAAGAGTTTTCACATGCACGCTCTGGCCGAGTCGCAGGTAATGACTCCTTAAATGACTTTATCTGGAAGAGGATTCTCACACTTACCCTCAACGTCAGAGGAATCTGCAGGATCAATAGCGGGAAAAAGGGGAACGTTTAGGGGAAGAGGGGTCAGAGGTGATGGCTGGATTTTACAGTGGCTACTGTTTGCTCCGCTGTGGGGAGACATTAACATCCCAGTGGTTATATGAGGGTGACAAGTGGCTCCTGGAAGCTGCTTGGCCTTTGACCCGTATGCTAATAATCTGCTGAATGTCAGGAAGTCTGCGGCTGCTGATGCTAATGAGAGCCTTTACAAAAATGGGGTTCTTGTCGTGTTTTATTTTGGCGTTTCTCATTTACAGGTTTGAATTAGTATAAGGTCTTCAGTTACTTTGGCAGATGCAGTTAAGATAAGATACTCCTTTTATTAGCCTCAGATGGGGAAAATTCTATTTTTACAGCATCAAAAAGTGTATAGCAAAACTAGAAAGGATCATCAATAAAATAACCAAAAAATTGAAACCAGCAATATTAACAAGAAATATCTAAGTATTAAGACTTTAAACCAGAAGAAATATAAAAGTATTAACACTGTAAATATGAAAATGCACCGTGATTATATACCTGATTGAAGTATTGAGTTAATAATATAATACTGAGTTGGTATTGAGTAAATAATTAAGCTAGAAATTTAATTATGACCCTTTTTAAACAATAAAAAATAACTTATGGGATGTCTCAACCAAAGCAACAACAAAAGATAGTTTGCTGACCTTGCACAGTAGTGTGGGATCATGGGATTTGTTGTCCTTACCACCGTTTGCAGCCACTGCCGGTTAGACTTCCCTCAGTGTTCATCATTGAGGTTGTAACAGGAGCTGAATTATCCACAGAGGTCTCCTCTTCTGTGAAACAAACAGACAAGGTGATTTAAACCAGTAAAACACTGAATAAATATGTTTCATGTTAAAAATTAGTGTTTTTCTGATGGGGTTTGGCAGACAGCTAGTGCTAACATTTGCCCAGCTTGTTTCTTTGATAACTAAAATCCTTTAATCCGGTTAATATACAGTTAAGAAACAGCAAAGATCTAAATATTTATCATAAAATGTTGCTTAAAACTTTGACAGCTTCTGGCAGAACAAATTGCTGGTCTATGCACAAATAGGACATGACAAACATTTAGTGGTTTCTCTTCATTTTATCACACTACTTAGATTTGCTATTCACGCTGTCCTTCAAATGCATTTATATTTTAAAAAATGCATCTACTTCGTGACACTGCAGATGTCACATAGTTTTCAAACATGTTTTCATTCCTGTTTAGCTGCATTATCTATATTTACTCAAAGTGAGCATCTTGTTCCAGCGATCAGATGTTTTTTTGTCCGCAAGCGGCTGCGTCTCCGAATATCACGTTGTTATCTGTTTTGTTTTTGTAACATCGTGCATCATGTCAGCTCATACTCAAGGCTCAGCGTTCCTTTTGAGACTAACCCAAGGTCCAACTCAGACATTCTGCATGGAGACTCATATCTGTACCACAAACACAGATACACACCAACAAAACAAAGCTGCAAAAACACATTTTTATTCCCAGAGTTTTCTTTTGTCATCAAGGTGTAAAATAAGCTTCTTAAAATGAGATTTTAAGAAAAGGAAGCAGGTTTAAATGATCTGGATCACTTTGCTTTGGCAGCAGAAACAGCTGGTTCTTCTTCTTCACACACACACTCTAAATGCTGACATCTAGTGTAAAAACACATGAACTTTGAAAAGAGAGAAAAAGCAGAACTCTAATACCTTCTCAGACCACAGAGAGGCAGCATGTACCCACACATGACTGCACCAGTTGCCCAGAGAAAGGCTTATATTGCATAACATTGCATGGGAAAATACAGCAAATGGGTTTTAATGTTTTGTCTGTGTGTGTGTTTGCCCAAATCGATTCTGCTCTTCTGGAGCATGGAGAAGAAAAATCACATCCATATGAATAGAGGATGGCAGGATCCTGATTGAAATAAAAGCCCTGAGAAGACGTCTCTTAACACCTTGAGCTGTGGCATCTCATTTCCTGTCGAAGGTGACGTAATGTATAGGAGAGGGGGTGTGAAAAGCAGCAATAATGGGAGAAACAGAGAGGTGGGGGTGGTTTCTTATTAGACCTGCACCTGTTTTAGGGTAAAAATACCCCAGTGTTTGTTGGTGCATGCAGGCCTATTGCTCGCGTCATTTTGAGGGATTTAAAATGGCCATTTTCTCCCTCTTTACCACAAATAATGACATGCATCTCCTGTTGTTGGAGGGAAATTGCAAGAGAACATTGCTTTCTTTTAGCCGCCCATCAACTTTCCAGTAAAACAGCCACTTTATGTGTCTCTCGGGGCTTTGAAGCCTCATCTACAGCTTCAAAATCCATTTCACAGACAAAGCTCACGATATAAAATCTGTCTGTCTGTCTGGACTTCTGCCTTCAAGCTGAATCTCTGCTACAGTTGAATGATTGTTCCCCAGTGCGTCCAGATGCCCTGACAGCTGCCCAGCAGCCTCACCAGTTGCCCCAGTGGGTTTTCTAATTCTTTGGCAAAGCCCCAAAATCACTTTAAATGATCAAAGAATAATCATTTTTTTTCCAACTGGGTCACAGATTTGAATCCGTACAGCGTCTCTTGTGGCGTTTACAGATGTGGTTAAAAACTAGGATTTGGGTTATGATTATTTCTGCAGTAAAAGTTAAATTAAAGTGCTGTTTTCTGCAGCTTTGGCATTAGATTTTTAAACCTGTATGTCTGGCTTCACTGGACAGTGACCTCAGTGGTGCAGACAAAACTTAAAGTGAGGTATGTGTCATGAGTTTGTCACCTAAAAGCCGAGGTCAGGGCAGCTAAGTGTGGAATTTGCATGAGGTTTTGGACTGAATGAGTGTTTCTACTTGCAAGTAAGAATGAGTAACTGTGAGTTTGGGTGTGATTGCAGTTTTGTGTGCAGAGCATTATCGAGCATCTGGTGCACATTATAGACCGTAGCAATATATTCTCATGAACAGTTTTGTATGATTTCTTATGAAAACCTTTGCAGCATGAATCATTTCATCCTATGAAATATGACCCATTATTGCAGTTTTAAACATGTTGCAAACATGTGACGAACGCAACATGTTTTTACCATGTGATGAACCCTGTTTTAGGCAGAACAAGAACACCATCTCCTGGTTGAAAGTCCTTTGTTAGTGGTGGACTAATGCTGTAAAGCTTGTAGTTTGGTATTTTAGCTGTCTGCAGAACAAATCAGTCAACCTGTAGAACGCTAATGCTAGTGCTAATGCTAAAGCTAATCCTTAAATAAAAATTATCACACAACCCCATTAGGTTATCCTTTAGTATATCCAAATGCTGAAAGACGTGTTGAGGATACCAAAATGTTTGCTTTGTTTTTCATGAACTGAAAACACACTGTGCACTGTGCAGTGGTGGAATGTAACTAAGTACATTTACTCAAGTACTGTACAGTACTTGAGTAAATGTACTTAGTTACACCTGCATACCCTGTTTGATCGTCTATTTTACTCTAAATGGGATCACAACTTATTAAATGAACATCACACTGTACTGCGGGACACTTGAAACTAGTAATTAAGGCCATAAACTCATGAAAAATGCTTAATGAGATAATGAGAAGTAGGGTCATTGTCTTATAGACTTCAATACAGCTTCTTTTGGAGCCAGAGGAGTCGCCCCCTGCTGGCCATTAGAAAGAATGCAGCTTTAAGGCACCACTGCATTGGCTTCACTTTTCAAGCTGGAGGTTGCAGCTTAATGTGTATCGATGTAGGTTTTGGTAATTGGACATAAGTCTTACTTTACAGTAAACACAACAAACATCAATACTGTGTAACTAGAAGGCATAAAGCCAGGAAAGGAGGAGAAAAGAGATGTACAGGCGGTAAAAAAAAAAGGGCTTGAGTGACAACACGGCTGTGCACAAATAAACCCTCCCCCTCCATCAAACTATCCCATCTGCCTGGAGTCTGACTGCTGGTTGTGTGGAGACGGCAGCGGGGGGTTAACAAGGGCAAAGGTCACAGACTGTGATAAATTTGTTGGCTAAGAGCGTCAGACCCACATTTGTGTGCAGCGCGTGACTCCCTGGATAAACAACAACCAACCCAAACGGCACACAATGGAAGTGGACTTTCATCCTTCTGCTGTAGGAGCCAAGCGTCCGTTTGTGCGTCTCAGCTGTGATTTCTTTAAAAGTTGTCCAGTGAAATGAAGAACAGTTCTTCTGTTTGGTATGTTAGGATACAGAAAACATTAACAAACATCGACTGCTGCAGTTCAGAGGTATTTGGCAGCAGA
>CAFUXE010000673.1:215178-234607 GCA_903364295.1 Serranus cabrilla
TCCTACGAAATCTCGACTGCAGTTTCTCTTGAAAACAAGACCTGCGAAGAGACAAAAAGACGGTGCGGCCTGTGTGATGTGGTAACAAAGAAGGCTATAAACTGCGTACTTAAAAACCATGTGCAAACACTCCTGTAATTGCAGATGGATGCACACCCAACCCACACACAGGCACATCAACATCAGCAGGGTCAGGACGCGATCATTTGTCACAGTGTAAAATACAGACTGGAAGTTGTGCTGACATGGCAAATGTGGTGGGTGACTGTGAGTCACAGTATATGATAACCACCAGCAGCAACCACGGCATGATGATACAGCTGACACAGTTCACACAGCTCATAGTACACACTGTACAGAACTATCTGCCACACATTTAGTCAGAGACCTACATTTCTGCACACATACTTGTAATGGGATTTTATTTTGTAGTGGTGCTGAACTGGACTACCTGGCCCAGCAGTCCAGAAAGACACTATAAATCAATATCTTTAATGGTGATGAGAGATGGTTGGGTTTAAGCACAAAAAACACTTGGTTAGGGTTAGAGAAAGAAATGTTTTTCGTAACTATTGGGACATTGGAAAAATGGCATGGCACTGGTTGATTTACTGCGAAGTCATTTGTCCAATAAAACTTGCTGAAGTCAAAATAAAGCTTTGACTTCCATTTGTTTAAATTTGAGAATTGGATTTTCCATCACCAAATTTCTATGATTTTCATAAGAAAAGCCTGATGAAAACATCGAAACTCGATAAAACTTTTGAAAATGCGCATAAAGGTTTGTATATTAGCTTGAGGTGGTTTTTGTGCTAAACAGCAGAAGGAAACTCTTAACTTAACTCACATGACTGATCAGCTGTTTCCGAGTTGACAGGAAAGTTAAGTTGCCCAACTGAATCCAATTCCTAAAGACTTCTCTCCATTTTCTGTCATGGGTGGCCAAAGTTGTCCGATTAGCAACCTCTTTTTTGTGGCATTTCTCCCTCGTAATCTCTACTTTTCCTTCTGTTTACAACTGATCATGCAGCTTTGTTTATTTGTTCGAAGCAAGTTTATAGAAATGCCCCTAATTCACATTTTCTTTCATCTGATATTTCAAAATTTCACTTCAAATCTGCTTTAACTTTTAATGGAAACAGGCTGAAATTTGGGGGTATTTGGGTCGTAAAACACAAAATGTGAAGACACCACCTTACATGAGAAAAAAATCCAGTAGATTAAACATTAATGGTGGTATTACTGTACTGTACTGTATGCTTTACTGATTACGTGACTGATCACAGAAAGTTCTGGCGATATAAAGTATTGTCATCTGTTCTGCACACAGCAGACATGCTCTGACATGCAAAAAGATTAATACACTAAAGCTTTCCCTTTCGCACACAGGGTTGGCAGTTTTATTAGGCAGCTTGCCTGTGGCAAGTAATTTTCACATTGAAGTAAAGCAAAATTTACCCCACTTGTCAGCGAATGATTGCAGACTAATGAAACCTCAGGCCTGGGGGGCTGCAGCTGAAAATCCCTCCATTCCTTTTTTAAATGAAGTAGATAGGAAAGTACAGTGGTCTTTTCAGCACAGGGGCAATTATAGGAATTTAATTTAGACTTAACCTCTTTAAGGATTACCTATTGTTTCATTCATACCGGTTTGACATTAACATTTCACACCAACTTCTTGCATCAAGTTAGTGTTTTGTGTTCCTGCCCTTCCACAAGGACACACTCCAACAGTTGTCATCCATCTTGATGAGCTGTCTGTCTGTGAAATGGCAGCGACTGCAGCCCGAGGCTCAAACTGGCCCTAACTGTAAAGTCACCACAGCTGTTAAAGAGGGAGACAACAAGTGCTGACAAGCTGCTATAAAACTAGTAATGCTGGTGTTCACTGGGACTCTGCTGCCATGTCATGCTTGTGTTGTTGTTCTTCCTCTCTGCCAGTGTTTTGATGATTTTGGTCCCTGAGTCACAGTCTACGGTATGACTCAGTGTTTACCATCATTATTATTTCTTAATTTGTCTTTTCTTTGACATTTAAGGGTTAGAATGATGGTTAGATTTCATGCAACTGTCTCAAATGTAGCAAAGCACAGACTATATGATAATTTAACCTATATGTATGGCTGCTTACATTAAAGTCAGTGGGTTATTGAGAATTACTAGAAGATATAAATCATCCCTGCAGCACTCTGCAGTGTATTTGTAGGCCAACCTGGAAGTCAGCACTGATTCCCTCAATGGGATTTTCCCATTGGATTTTGGATTTCTGCAGAAAATAAACTTTTGTTTGCCAGAGTTTATGATACTTACATGTTTCCTTTGGCAAGATTGTCTTTCCAATTGAACACCAGTAGACTTTTTTACTTGGATTGCACTTATGCTTCAAAAGTCAATTATAGGCGATAATCAAACCACAACATGGACACAATGTCAACACCATAGCTGATGATTAATGACTCTGGGCGCTTTCACAACCCAAGTCGGTTTGGTTTGTCCAAATCAGACTGAAATTGATACTTTGGTTAATTTTGTGTTAAGTCTGGTTTGCTTTCACATAATAAATGTAAGCAGTATTGGTTGGAAAGTTGGCAATGGAGACTGTAAACATGTGAATAAACAAAGCACATGGAGCCGAACGAAACAAACGAAAGTTGTTGGGTTTTTTTTTACCATCACTCTGTACTGATCTATCCTCTGCTTTGAAAACAGGGACGTGCAAAAACAAATGTTCTGCCTTTAGGACTGATTCCTACAATCGTAGCCCACTTCACTTCAGTGCTGCACTATCAGTGAGGTGTTGGCGAAGTGCTTTAAGTGGCTGACAGCATTTAAGTTACTGATAGCACTCAGCTAAACCAACATTCAACTCAAAATGATTTGTTAGTCACTGATGGCGCTTACATAATAAAAGTTGTTGGACCAAAATAATGAATCATAGTTAAAAGAGTCAGTAAAAGTTTAACCCTGTCAAAAGGATCAGTGAGAGGGCACCACACAGTGGGATGGTACATGCTGTTGGACATAAATGATCCAAGATTAATGTACTTCTGTGGGTTTTTTGTTTATAATGGCAGCACATTTGTTCTTGAAACTTTAAGGGATTTGACTATACTAGTGTGGTGTGTAAGCTCAGTTAATTTGTACCAAAATAAAACGGCACTTGGCACAGTTTGAGTTTGTTTTTCCAGAGCGTGGCCTGGAATCTCAGGGGCATCCACAGGACATCAACCCCAAATTGTGTAACACACAAAAATCTGAGGGGAGTTTACCCAAACTGACCAATCACAGTTCAAATCAATAATGACCCACAGCTCTATGTGTGAGAAAACAGCTTCAGCCTGCTCCAACTGTGCTGCCCAGACAATCCAAGCATAATCCACAGAGTCCAGTCCTGGATTACCATGTCTGCTCCACCCATCTCCGCATTATGGAAATTAGACAGGATTATATGAAGTCACACACAACACAGAGGGACACAGACTCCCCGGTGTAAAACCTGTGCAAAATTCCTCAGACATCTTTCTGTTTTCCTGAAAACAGTGAATACACCTGTCATTTCCTCAGATTAGTTGGCGTGGAGTAGATTTTTAAGAATCCTCCCCGTACCACCCAAACAAAACGCTGATTCCTTCTTATCTTGCAGGAGCTGGAACAGCACAGCAAATCTCAAATGCAGATTTGTTTTGTTTGGTGCATTGGAACACGTTGCCATAGTGACAATGATACCTATTTCTTGGTGGATGTGTTGTGCAGACTTGTGAACTCAAGCTCCAGCAGATGGTTTCAATTCAGAAGGTGTTTTTGAATAATTAAGAGCAAGTAGGTGAATGAGAGAGAACGTGGATTATACATTAGCATGTGAAGAAGTGTGTGAATGTTTTCCGTGCATGTTCGTGTGAAGTGGTTTCAGCATGTGTGTTAATGCTTCTGAATGAGCCTAGATGAAAGCCATATTATTAGCAGATGGTTCAGTGACCGTTTCCGAAGCACCGGCGGCTCCAGCAGAACTTTCATTAGCCATGTGATCTCTCCGTTGGTCTTGTTTTGGCTTCCATGAATCCAGCACAAAAACGTGCCCAACGACTGATGTGGTCTCTGTTCACACGCATCCCTCATTTTCCAGCCGCTTTAGTCCCTTTTTAGAAGAGCTCATGCAGAGCCTTTGAAATAAAACGAGGGAATGGCTGCGTGTTACAAATGAATGAACATGCAGGTGAGAAATTGCTGCTGTTGTGTGAAAATGTGGCACTCGGTAGGGAAGGCGCTCTGATGTTTGTGCAGCAGACGCACATGCATGGAGCTTCTTATCAGACTTCACTGATTGATGCACATCAAAAGCCCAAGTGTGCGCTCACGATCACAAGCAAAGGGGTAAAACAGCAGCTGTGCAGGTAGAGATACCTACTGGGTTTAAGCCAAGTACTTGGATGAAAAGAGTATCATCATCAGAACTTTTTGCAAGTAATAGTATCATCCAGGGACTATATACACGGTGGTCACACCAAGAGGTGCAGGTCTGGATCTGGAATCTTGCGGCTCTTCTGTGTGGAGTTTGTTCTCCGTGTGTCAGCGTGGTTCCCTCAGGGTCCTCCGGCTTCCTCCCACAGTCCAAAGACATGCAGCTTGAGTTAAATTAGTAACTCTTAATTGCCTTTAGAAGTGACTGACGTTTCGATATTTAGAGATACGCCTTCAGAGGTAGGATCAATGTGAGCCGGCAAGACAGAAAAAACGAGACGAAAGTTATTTATGTGACCAACACTTGGACTCAAGTGAGAGGCGTGTTTCTGATGATACTTCCTCTCTTATTACCAAACAGTAATCGAATCATGTTAAATGTCAAATTCAGAACAACTTGAATCTATAGAATCAAGCGAGAAACATGCAGTTTTTCCACCATTATTGTTATGAATGCACTCGCCGCTGCCGTCGCTAATTGTACACATACTGCCACTGCTCTGTTACACGCTACAACCGTCTCCTTCCAGTTTGTTCCACATTGCCAGATTACAATTTGAATGGACGCCAATATTACAATATTACACTGGTGTGAAGTGTCCTAACATGAAATGATGGCAGAGCCTGTTTCGGCAGTTTTGCAACCTGAGTTTGAGGTTAAGGACAATAAATGCACTCAGATGACTGTCATTAATTCAGTCAGTGTGTCAGTATCTGTACTTGTGATCCCCTCATTGTGTAGCTGTATTCTTTAAATAGTTGGGTTACTCTTCAAAAAAGTAATAATAAGCAATGTCTGATGAACCCATATCATAAACATGAGGGGGTCCTTGGTATATTCTTTGTTTTAAGGGTTCCTTGGCTGAAACAAAAGAGAACCGTTGTCCTAATTTTTGGTGCACTATGTCAGGTATTAAAACAGTAAATTAAGATAACTTGCACAGAGCAGGACCAACAGGCAGGCCCCAGTATATTAAAGGTCTGAAAGCATCAGCTGTAACAGCCTTAAATGAAAGATTTTGCAGTCATTCAACCACACAAAAGTGCACCTAACATTCCACATCATAAAACCATCCTTTCTCTCTCCAATTTTCTTATTATTGCTCCTCCTTGCGCTTTCCAGCCGTTTTGTGTTTTTTTCTTGCCATTATCTTTGAGCACAGCCCTCTGTAGAAGTGGATGATGAGTGGTTTAGTGTAAATGATCCTGACTTAAACAGTGATTTACATCCCTTGTTAAAGAGTCAGTGGTCCAGACACATTCCCTGGCTGCTCACAAGCTGGATTTCCCCCCGTTCAGTCTGCAGGCTCCTGCAAACCTCTGCAGGCAACAGACATTAAAGGGCAATGTATTTTTCTATAATTAGACAGTGAAATGGCACATTGAAAATAACGAGGAGTTTGTGTGCGTGTGCTCCTGTATATATGAACTCTAGTAGGATGAGTGGTCACTTTGATGGGAGCTAATGCTGATCCTAATGAAAATAAATCTAAAATGCAGGTTTTTCCCGAGAGAGGTTGCATATTTGTGTGTGTGCATGTACAGTTTTTCGAGTGCCAACCTTCTGATCCTCAGAGAAGGAGGCCTTGTTTACCAGATAGTTTTAGAGCAAATCTCAGCCAATTACTGTCAGAGTTAAAACTCTGGTGTGCAGAGAGTCGGTGTGATTTGTAAAATTGGCTGTGATCAAGGCTCATACTTGAATGCTTCTTCAAAGAGACTGGAGATTTAAAGTGTTGTATTGGACTTTTGAAGCAGAGTTAACAAACACTGTTGGGAACATGTACATTGGAGTCATTTGCCTCAATTTATGTACACTCAAAGCTATTCCTCGAGCTGTGGAGGTTCTATCTGGGGTGAAAGTTTCCAGTTCAGTGGTCTTATTCTGCTTACATAAATATTTTAATTTTTCTCTTGGATTAATTGGACCAAAGTCATGTGAGGAAAATATGCTCTGATTCAACTAATTGAATTATAAGGGATCCAAGGGGGACACTGGTCTTTTAGTTGAGTCCAGTATAATCCTGGTGAAACACTGACATGATATTAGGTATCAGTGGTGATACAAACTGCAACAATGGCAAACAGAGCCGTATACAGTATGTTATTGATGTATACATACTGTTTCTCCGGAGAGCAGCCAACTCAATACCAGTTTCCTCCACTGCTCTGTGGAATTATAAAGCAATAACCTGTTACTGTTTCCTCTGTACAGTCTGTCACCGTGTCAGGAAAGTCAACAGACTCGAATAGATAACCTACTGATATGCAAGCTTCTAAATAGGTCACCAAGCATGTTCCATGTTTGCTTTATATAAGACGATAAGTTTCTGTTACATAATTATTGCAAGGTCGGATAAAGAGAAACCTAGCAAAGCTTGATCAACCCAACCTCATTTTACTTGTATATTCAGTGTAACCACACAATACATGTATCTGATATGACAGTAATTCTTGCTCACAATTCAAGCAATTCACAGCAAGGACTTGTACTATTCCTGTTGGGATGCCAGACGTTGTGTATATATCTATATAAAAAAATTCTGGCTAAATGATCATTTAAGCCATCTTAAAGATGCCAGCAACCAACATCTATCCTTTTCCAAATCTCTTTAACATTACCACAATGTGGAGGCAGCAAACCTTTCTAACACCAGGATCTGACATTAGGCTAACTCCTTGATGTAGCTATACATTAGCTAACTAGTTGGCTAGCATTTTGCTAACATAAGCAATCTAAAAAATGATATAGTTAAGTGTAACTTTGACAGGTCGTCTCACCACATCTTTCCAACTTCTGCAAAATCCACTTTTCTTTTCACATGTTTAAGTATAAAAGCAAAGGGTTCTGCCAGTACCAACTGTTATTGGAGCACAGAACAAAACGGGCTTCAGCCTGTATAATAATTAATGCAAACCCCAAGACTAATTCTTGGAGAAAGTTTAATCAGGAAGACAATTCTTAAGCTTATCCGATTAAGATTTTACACCACCCACACACTAAAAAACACAATTATTAAATGACTTTACATCATCACATGCTCCATAATGTATCTCACAGAACACATGCCATAACAAATATTTGTAAAATAGAAACCAGAGCTAGTACAAATAATCTGTATTGTTTATTTTTTACCATGTTAGATCCAAATAACTTCAGGTTATATTCTGTCCCCATCTTTCATATCAGTCACAACATGCCATCCGAAAAAGCAATAACATAATCTTTAAGAATTAATCCTCACTAAAGATTATTTGATGTAGTAACCTGCCATATGGAAATGCGATTGAAACACGTAAATGGAGCAAATATGTTGACAAATTGTGAAAATCCTCTTAAAAGAGAATAGCCGGAACATATAGAGGGGGAGATTTTCGAGTTGTATATGGAAATTTAGTTATCTCTGGTTACTTAGTGACTAATTCGCCAAGCGAAAAGCTCCTTTAGGGGCTATTTGCATATGCAAAGTGCAGAGATAGGAGAATAAACAATCTGTTTGGAGAGGTGTGTGTTTGTGTGTGAGGACAGGGCTGACATGGATCACAGAATATGGAGGAGCGGAGTGCATCAGCAAGGCCTCTCGCTATTCCAACTGCTGTGTGTGGGGAGATAG
This sequence comes from Serranus cabrilla, assembly GCA_903364295.1. Taxonomy (NCBI): domain Eukaryota; kingdom Metazoa; phylum Chordata; class Actinopteri; order Perciformes; family Serranidae; genus Serranus; species Serranus cabrilla. Next base: position 223,251 of record CAFUXE010000673.1, read on the forward strand.
CATGTCAGTGTCTGCTCTGCAACTTTCATCTGCATGAAATTTCACTGTGAATCACTCAAGTGTGTGTATTTGTGTGAGTGTAGAGCACAAACATTTGGTAGAAGTAACTTTTTAATTAAAGATTGACTTGAAGAGTAAATAAGGAAAAACTTTGTAGGAAGTCGTCTGAAAAGTCACTCAGAATAATGACGGTGAAGAAACAGCATTGGTGGTGAGAGGTAATGTTGTATTAAAATATTAAAGTGGGTACAGCTCTGAACGTTGTCATTAAAAGCTGTAATTTAATTTAGAATTCACTTAATTAAGATTTCAGTCCAGATTTGGTGACGATTGAGTTTTAACAGCAAACACTGAGCAGCTTCTTCTGTCACTAATTCAATAGAAGAGCAACTGATGTATCTATTTACAATGCAAACCAAACAAACTTGTTTTAATTATGAAGCCAGTCAATAACAATTGAAAACCTTGGCCTGATTTCATGCTGAGGCGGCACACAGAACGTCTCATAAAGGTTACCAGCTCCTTTCACTATGACTTCCTCACAATTATTTTAAAAAACGATATGCGGAGGAAAGAAAATCCCCACAATGACAGTTGCTGTGTAATGCTGGAGTTTCATTTCCATTGAACTCTTCCTGGGGGTTACTGAACAGGTTTCAGATTTGTAGTCATAACAACAACAAAATATTTTCACTAAAAGGTTCATAGTTCAATTAGTAATATTTGAATCTCTTAGACAGTCAGAAAGATAACAGACGTTTTAGAAATATAACAGATTCTATCATATTTGTCGTGTGTCGTTCTTTCACATAATTAAGTGTAAAATAATTGGTCAAGTCAAATTATTTCATGGAGCATACATGATGGTGTCCCAGTTATATCTTCTATTTTGTTAGGAGCCTTTAACTAAATGAATAGAAGATTGAGAACCGCTGCCTTAAAGCTAGTGAAAAAAGTGTCAAACTCACATTATAAGCACCTGCATTGTCTTTTCCTTTATCCGTCTCCAGTAAACTTTGCCACTGTAGTTGAACCTTTTGGTTTTGTAGTTGATCATATAATGACTTTTTTTTTTTTTTCGTACAGTACAACAAGCTTCAACAGGTGCTCACACACTAATTCTCACACACTTGCAGTACCTGAGGGAGAAACTGAAAATAAAAAAACATGTTTGTTCTGTCTGCTCGTGGCTTTCACAGTACGTGCTGCCTCAGAGACACCACATTAAAACATGTATTAAATAAAGACGGAGCCAGAACATCCTGTCCTCATATCTGGATTGTGTGTGTGCATGTGTGTGTCAGTGTGTAATAACAAGAGAGAGAAATGGGCTGATAGACACAGAAGAGGACACACTGGCAGTTCGCTTGCATGTGTGTGTTCGTGCGCTTGTGACGGTGCGATCACGTAACTTGTGATGAACAGCAAACAAAGAGCTGAAGTGACAGATGAATACTGGCAGGCTTCACTGACTAAATGCTGGAACATTAGTGTTCGCCTGCTGTATAAACAGCATATGTAACTGCACTCCAGATAATAGATAATATTGTATGGAGCCGTGACTTCCATTATTAAAGGGCCTCTTTAATCACACAGAGTTATTTGTTCTGCAGCTCCACTTTCTTCCCTTAACAGGACATTTAGTGCAAGAATAATTTATCAAATGGTTGAAAGTTGTGGGAAGAATGGTATACATTCATGATAAACATTTATGCACAGGCTCTGCCTCTTCCTCAGCATTATATACACCAAGTGCAGGGATTGATTGAACCTTTGTAAGTCAAGCTACACTGATTAAAACCACTCACTGTGGTTGTTTAAAACATATCTTGGCTCAGGAGTTCATCTATCTTCCCTGCTCGCTCTTCATGCTTCACTGTCTTTCATATTCTGAGTTGAAGATGTCAGACTGATTGTGCTGGCTGAATGAATTACGCTGCCTTCAGGTAACGCTTGGAAACAGCAGCGTTAGTATGTGAGCATGCCTAGATGAAGCATATCACTATATCTTCTTTAAACATATATTCATACTGTGAGAAGAGGTGTCTGGGGCTGGTTGAATGTGTAGGACTTATTAATTATATTCAAGGTGAGAAAAACGTGTGAATTAACACAAAGGACGATAGAAAAGGAAACCGTATTGAAGTATTGTGATTGTTGTATTCAAGCCCTTGATATACTCTGTCCCATTCACGTGTTTGTCTGTGTACGTGTTTGCATAACCCACTCAGCCACCATTTCATAACCACGCTCATCTCGGACATTGTTACCTACTTCCCACACAGCTGAATATTGATGGAGCTACAGGGCCTGAATTACATGAACTGTGTATAGATGTTTCTTTGAAAAGCATTAAATGTCTTCCAGGAAGATATTAAGGCAGGGGCGAACAACAAAAAATGAATCTAAATGAATTGAAGGAGAAACGGTGCCCAGAATGATTTTCAAAATGAGAAATGCACATTTTATTTTATGACTTTGTTCATTTTTGTGTAAATCCTTTTTGTTCATCTCAGGAGAATGGTCTAGCTGCAAAGCTCCAGGCCCTGACCTACCTCCTCCATCACTTTCCTGTCCTGAGCTCGGATATGAAATTGTTTAAGTAAGAGACGATCATCAGGATACAAAAATATGCATTAATTTAGATGAAATGAGCCACATAAACTCCACCATTAACACCAAGAGGAAGAACACAACCTATATATTTGTGACTTAATGCTTGGTAATGTTAAGCAGCAAATTACTTTTACTAACAGTATGTGTTTACCAATGTTAGCTAGCAATGTCATTTGCAAACATTAGCTTTAGCTAAAATAATTACAAACAACAGAGAAAAAATGCAAAAAGCATAATGGTAATGACTGTATTTTTCATAATTTTAGTGAATGTTAGTTTGCTGATGACATTAGCATAGCTAGCTAATGTCGGCAAACTCAAGTTATTTGCCATTTAATCTTAGCTTGCTAACAACATTAGCATAGCTAGCTGATGTTAACAAAGTAAACATATGTGTTTAATCTTATTTTAACATTAGCATATATAGCTAATGTTAGCAAACTCAAATTATGTGTTGTTTAATCTTAGCTTAACAACATTAGCATAGCTAACTGATGTTAGCAAAAACAAAATATTTGTTGCTTAATCTTAGCATAACAACATTAGCATAGCGAGCTGATGTTAGCAAACACAAGTTATTTGTTACTTAATGTTACCTAACCATTTGAATTGCAAAGAACTGTGTATTGTAACCATTTCCGAGTTGCTTGTGTCGCATCTTCACTTTTACAACTGAAATATAATTTTTTTTATTCTTATCTGACCTTTGTAACCTTAAACCAAGATTACTGTGTTTTAGGTGTTTGGGGTGAAATAAAATCAGGATAAAAATCATATATGCCTCTTTTTTTTATGTTGTTTTTTTATTTCCGTTAAATTCATAAAAGCCGAAAGCCTTATTTTTGTTAATAGTTTTAAACAACAAAACTTCAAAATTGACCCTATGAACTTCTCTGACATACATATGCATAAACCCACAGGCACGAACAAGCTCTCAGTCCTCCTGGGTCTGTGCCCAATCACAGATTATACAACCAGCCCTGCAGTAGGTTACCATGTTCCACAGGCACAGTTACCACCAGCTGCCTGTGTGTTACTGTGTGTATGTGTCAGTGTGCCTGAGTGTTTGAGAGTATGTGTGCCAATTCAAACAACAGTTTTAAAACTGGAATGCATCCAAGTTAAGTTTTTTTTTCCGTGTGACATTTGATTTTCAAATTTTTGACCTTTGCGAGGAGTTTCATCAACACAAGAACGTGGATGTGACAGTCTATAGGGACCCAGCAGTTTTTCTCGATTCACCCAGAGACACGGCCCCCCAGGCGGAGAAACACGCTAGAGAACACCTCACAAATCTCACCAGCTGTCTATCTTATCTGTCTGTCTGCACCCAAGTGTTAACTGTTTCAGCTGCAGCAGATTTCTTATATATATAATACATTATCAATGATCTCATTCTACTGCTCTTAGAAACTGTCATTATAAGCTGGTTTATTCCAGTAAAGTAAGTGCTTTCTGTGAGGATCTGAGCAGCTTTGCAAACTGATTGCTGTTGTTTTACAAGTGGGGAGGGTTTAACACTTTAAATAATCCATGGATGCATCTGTGAGGCTTTTATGTCACACCCTTTCTCTCTATTTCTGTCTCTCTCTGGGCAACCGGTGTCATCTGCCACTGCACTGGTTTATGCCACACCAAAAAGACAGAATGCAGCTTTCGCTCCATTTCCTGTCACCTCTCTGCCTCGAAAATCACACAGCGACTCATTACCACCAGGAGAATTATGTTGTTTCACAGTGTGATGTGCGTGCTGACATCTCTTAGCGCAGTATAGCATATTTACCTCATCAGTGACGATTGCCGCGTGGGCTTGAGGCTACTGTCATGCTGTTGCCATGACATCTGGAATCCACAAAAAGATTCTGGCGTGCTTGGTGCGTAAAGAAGGGGAGGCCTGTTGACAGAAAAACACACACACACATGCCCACGCTTTAAAGTCAAACACATACAGACACGTGCAGCCATTTCATCAGATAAAAGGGAGATAATAACCCCTGTGACTGCGTTCATGAAAACCCACTGAATGATCGGACGTCATTACAACACAGCACGCTCTCAGGTAGCCAATCTGATTGCATCCCTGCAGCATCCGATGACAGATTGAGTGGCTTTCAGTCCAACTTTGTGTCAAAACACATTCCCGGTCCGTCACTGCAGGAGTCTTTAGATCTCTTCTGACAAATCTCTTGGATTCTGCCAGTAAATATTTCATACTGGGGGCTGTATGGAAATGTTGTGATGAGACATGGTGCATAAACACTTTTCAATGCTTCAGTAAAACTGGAGCTGTAGCTTAAAGCGACCTGAGGGGAGAGAGAAAGTAAAGGAGAACAGCGAGCTTCACTATAGATTTTAAGAAATTAAATGTATGACTTAAAGGAGCAGACGTCAGGTGCTTAAATATAATACATTCCAGTCAGCTAAGTTGGGAACATGTACCTCTACGTCCTACAGATTTTAATGGAGTAGCTGTATATGTGTGTTCTATGTTTCATGAAGCTAGCAGCAAGGCATGCAGACATCTCATGGTACAGAATGTGTAATGAGGGGAGAAACACACACACACATATACCGCCCCACAGGAGTTCTGCGCACTCACGCTTAAAGAACAGGATTTATATAAAATGCTTTTATTGTTAAAAATGAAAATATGTTACGAAGGAGAAGATTTGTTTTCCTACAGAGGCAGTTCAATATCGGCAGAAGCGCCATTTCAATGAACTTTTCTCCTTCACTGCCGTATTTCTAAACGCAGCCCACTTCCTGTGAACAATTCCACAGTAAAAACAGTACGACGCCACTTTCTGACAACACTGTTAAAGCCCTCAGTGGGAAAGAAAGGGTTTGATCGGCTGTTATGTAAGTGCTGTCAGCCGGTTGCCATGGTAATCTGTGCAGGACCACCACCTTTGAGAGGCTTTGACCCGCCCCAGTCTGCAGCCACATGACTCTGCTTGGCAGGATAATGGGTTTTACTGGACCCCCACTGGTGTTATGTTTTCATGTCTCTGTCAGGATTTGTACATGTGCTGTGGCAGTGACTATTGCAAGTTTACCATTGTATGGTTGAAAACTGATTTTTTTTTTCTCTGCAGAAAAACTGAAGAAAAAAAAACCCACCTTGAGACAGCAGTAATGTTTCCGTTGGTGTATGCCAGTCCAACCGAACGTAACTAGTTTGCATGGAAGTGCCGACCGAAATTGAAGGTCCATCTTGAGCTCTAAAAAGAAAAATACATTCACAAATTACAAGTGTGAAACACATGTCTGAGGTTTATGGATGCCCAATCGGCTTCAGATGCCAGTTTAAGCTAAGAAAGACATGGGGCAGAGGGTCAATATCAGTTGGAAATCAAAATCAGATATGTTAAAAACCAGACATTGGGTTGACATCAATCAACAGCATAGGATGAATGTAGAGTTTTGGTTGTAAATGGAAATCAGGTTTAACCTAATAGCTGGACATCCACATCCAACATTGGATGGATATTGGTTGGAATTCAAAACTGGATATCCATCAAAACCCAATGTAAACAACCTCCAACTTTGGATGGACGTTGAATTTAGGTTGGAAATTAAAATCAAGTTGATGTAAAAGAGCCACCATTGGCCACCAACCTCCAACTCCCGGATGTTGACTTTTGGGAGGAAATCAAAACTGGATGTCCATCAAAACCCAACATTGGGTTGATATCAACCACCAACACTGGACAGAAGTTGAATTTGGTTGGAAATCAAAATTGGATATCCATCAACCCCTCCTTGGGTTAACATCAACCACAATTGGATGGCACAAAAATGTGTGCACTGTAGCTGAATACTGGCTTTAGAAATGCTTGAAGAATAAGACATTTCTGCATTTGGGCTTAATGCTGCACAACACAGATATATTGTAACCAACATAGGTTTTAACTGCTCTGTAATGAAAAAGGTTTGTCAATCCCATTCAATCATTGTAAATATTTTCAAAGCACTGCCCATCAATAGAAAATCCTTGTTTTGCAGTGTAGATTCAAACCACATATAAAGAAGCCATGACACAAAGGCCGGGCTCAGAATGACCTCCATGCTCTTCCTCAATTTATTTCTTTGGATTTTGTTCTGCCCTTTCTAACAAAACAGTGCAATGCTTATTTTTGTCTTCCATCAAGACATTCCTTGGGTAACAATGCATGTTTGACTGGTTCACGTGAAGCTGTCTCAATAACAAGTGTCAACCATATTTTGGCTCCCCACAAAGCCAACATTGTGTCTGCAGCCTTGAAGTCCCGATGAGAAATAAATAGTTTGCCTGTGTGGTACTGGCCTATTGTCCAACAAACCAAACACAATCTGCTGCTGTAATCAGCTGCTGTCTTGCTCAACCGGCCCTCAGACTTGGCACGGTGCAGATGCATTGAGTTGTTTGTACCAGAAAGATTTAGCTGAAGGGATTAGAGGTAAAACCTTAAAAACAAATTAAGCCAGGTAGGCACCAATTCACCAGATTTATTTTATCAGGAACATGAAACCTTGGGCTAAACTCTAAGAATCCAGCACCGCGCTGATGATTTTCCAGCACGTAGAAGAGGGAATCAAGGTGGTTTCTGGTTATTGATTATCTTTTTCCCATTGTAGACATCAATATGGTGTCCTGTTTTCCCAAGGATTTTTAATCCAAACAGGATTTAGCTCAGTCTTTACTGTAACTACAACCGAACCAGCAGAGCAGAGTATTTTGGAAGAGTATATGCTTTTTTGTCTTTTGATCCCCTTCCTCTATATTTATTGTATAAATGAATTAATTTATTAGCATGGGGAAATGCTGAGGAATGATGTAAAGACATTGCAACTGCACTGCAAGTCAAACAATTCTCATCTTACCTTGTTTCAGTTCATTTGTGAAGTGAATTCTATGCAAACGTTTGCGGAAAAACAAAGCATATTAAGGCCTGTTTAGATCAACTGACTTGGAGCGAATAAACTAGGACACCAGATAGTTTCACACTATAAGTGTAGGTTCAAAATAAAGGCCTGTAATCCACTGGGAAGCAGAGTGGAAGAAGAAGCGGTTACTTGAAAAATTTAACTGGGCACTATATTTTGAATATATCAAAAGTTATATTACTTTACTAATTACTTAACCTCAAAAGTAGCTATTTAGCAGCCAAAACCTACACGTCACATCTGTATTTAAAGGTGTAGAAACAGTTAGAAAAACAGAGCTTTTTGAGGTTCATACACCTGTGAACAAAACCAGGTAATTCCTGAGTGTATGCTGGCTAACGCTAGCAAACCTAAGAGCACACAACATGTAAATAAGACAACTTTGGAAGCAGTTACCTTTGATGTTGGCTAACTGGCTGCTCACTCTTTAGCCCCTGAGCTAACACACACCTGATCAGATTTACTGCTGATTCTCCACTGCACACACAGGATCCAATCAACACGTCTGCAGTCTGCAGCCATGCAGCCTGGAGCACACCTGCCTCCACTCACTTAATTATCTGAACTGTCTTCACTTAGTTGATTTGCATCAGGTGTGCTCTTGCATGTTTGGAACAAAAACCTGCAGCCACATGACTTCTTTATGGATCAGTTTGACATTGATGCCCTAAACCTTTTAAATAATAAAGCCAGAAAGAAAAAAAATAGGGTGTAATTAATTAAATGTGTTGTCTTGAAATGTGTTTTTAATTAATGGATGTAAATATTCCACTCAAATTTAAAAGTTAAATGCAAAAATGGCCTTGAGTTCCCCTGACGTGTGAAGCGCACACATTTCTTTTTGTATTTACTACTTAAAGCTATCTAACAGCATTTAATGAGCGTTAGTGAAAATGTAAGTCCAGGGTCATGTTTATTATGCACCACAAGATGTTTTTCATTCGGAATAAAGGCTTTTTTCACACACTTGTTGAAATCACGACCTTGCAAGTACAAGCAGACACACATACTGCAGATAGCCTTGATGTAGAAACTACAGCGACTATCTGCACCCTTTTAAAATGAAACACCTACTGGTGTTGATCTGTAGGTCATCCTTTGAGTCTGCGTACGCCTCTATAGAAAAGGTAGATTTCTCAAGTAACTTATTTCCATCAGAGCTTTGACTTGTGAAACTCATTCTGTCATGAAAGCGCCGTCTCGCAGGCCTTTGTAGGCTAATCCATCCTTACTTCAGGGAATGAGACGAGGAGAGGAGCGCATGCAAGAAGCAAAACAGACCCAAGAAGTTCTGAAACACGACAGGAGGAGTCAGACCTAATCAGTGAATGCAAATGCCATCCCCGCATCAGCCCCGGGTGCCGCCGTGACTACGGATGCCGAGAATGTGTGGAACTAATCCCCAGGATTTGGTATGCTTCCCCCCCTCACCTTCCCTCTGCTTTAAACTCCTTCCCCATCTCTCTTGTCTGTTCTTGCTGCACCAATTTCTCCTCCGTCCTGATTTCTTTTTCTCCACATTTGATTTCTGTGTTTGTATACAATTGCAAACCGTGACCTTCTTTCCATTAATCTGTTCAGGGGCTCCTGCTTGCTTCTACCAATTTTCTAGCCGCTTATATTTCCTACAGTTTGATTGCTAGCCCCTTCTTGTCCTCATTTTGCTTGTCACTCACTCCCTCCTACTTTTTCCCCTGCCTCCTCACTCATTATCTCCATCCTCTATCCTTCGTACCCTGTGGGGACTTCAGGATAAGTCCCTGCTGCACTTCCCCTTTCCTGTTCTCCTTCTCACCCTCCTCTAGTTCTTCCCTCATCCTCTCTCCTGTGGTACCATGATGAACAGACTCACACTGGCAGGGTCCCGAAGTTCATTTGCACCTCTGCAGCAGACTCCACTGAAGCATTTCGAGGGTCATGGCTATGACCTTGGAAGAACAGTGCTACTATGGCAACAAGCTTTGAGCCATGTTGAGTAACCACCTCTACCTTGGTCCACTAACAGAGACAAGGTTGTTTAAGAAATGGCCAAGGCAAGAGATTTTATACAACCTTTTGTGGCCAGCAAATACGAGCAGAAGTGCAGCATGAAGGTCGTGGCTACATAATAGAGTGATTTTTCGTCGGGAGGTAGCGAAGGTTTGTGTGCTGATTATTTTGGGGCCACAAAAATTACTGCTCAGGACCACCCAAGGCTTAAGTCTCGCGCTCGGCTTAATTTTTCCCTACTTTTTCAAAGACAGTGAATGTGGTGAAGGATTGCCAATGAAAAGGACATTAATACTGAGCGAGGACAAACATAGAGGAACAACAATGTCCATGTGCAAAACATTGTTTTATTCTAAACAAATGTGAAGTTGCACAACAATGTCATGAACCAGCATGTTAGTAATTTACACTGGCAAGCACACATGAAACAGCGGAGCTCAAAGTCTTGTCTGCGGGTTCCTGGTCAGCTACAACAGCAGTGGAGCAAAAGTTGGTTGGTTGGTTGTGGTCTTCTGCTGCTGTAGTTCATCTGCTTCAACATATCTGAACATGTTGTGTGTTCAGACATGGTCTTCTGCATACCTTGGTTGTTACGAGTGGTTATTTGAGAAATCCCAGTAGATCAGCAGTTCAAAGACACTTAAATTATCTTTCTTCCCCATTCTGATGCTTAGTTTGAACGTCAGCAGCTCGTCTTCACTATGTCTACATGCCTAAATGCTTGGTGCATGCAACTTGGTGTTGCTCCACCATTGAAGGGTAACGTTATGTGAATGGAAACACATCCAACATCCCCACACACATCCCAGGATCCCAACTCCTTATCCCTGATGTTTCTGAGCAACCTTTAAATTAGCTCTTGGCATTGCAAGTTTCATATGCTCGCCATTTTTGGCATTTTCTCTTGCAAATTCAGGACTGTAACCATATAAACGCTAGAAATAACCCAGAAAGCTTGACAGGCCTGCTGGGCCTTGTTACAGTTGCTAATGTGGGGTTGGACAGTGGCCTTCTAGGTAGGAGCCTTGCACAGGGCCAACTGCATACCAGCAGTATTAGCATGCCGGGCCTCCATTTTGTTCCAAGCAACTACAAATCTCTATAAATTTTAGTGCCAATCCATCCTGAAGTTGTTGAGACGTTTATAATTCCAGGAAAAACCTTAAAACTTTGGTGATCCCTTTACTTTTCCTCTGTTAACACATTTTTGTGATTTTGTCTGAAATAGTTCTACTTCTTATCCCCCTCAGGATGTTTGGTAGTTGATCAAAACTTCAATTCATCCAATTAGGTTTATGACTAAATACCTGCTAAACTATTGATAATAAATCTAAGCTGTGCTTTATGCAAAGAATACTGTGTAACTGCCCCTAATTGCACACAGCTAAAGTCTGGTAAACAAGGTTATGGATAGGTAGCTCTTTGCTAAAGTGGCAGACATCTTGCTGATGTGCTACTTTACCCTTTAGAACAGCTGTAAATCTGAGAAAAGTCCAACCTGTGGTCAGTAAAACCTCCGGCCCATTGCCCGTGGTTCCAGGAAAGAAGCTTAATAAATGTGTCAATGAACAACTGCCAAATGGCAAGCCGGATCAACGAGGTTAAGCAACTGAACAATTGAGGCTGTTATATCACATTTTAAACGAGGGAACATTGCCTCAAGGTGAGGGTCACTATAGAAACGCTAAAATGTCTGGACGAGATGGCCGCTTGCGTCAGTGACTGAGTCAGCAAGATCAAATAAGGATATCCTGTTTAAACTGGAAAACAATCATTTCTCCAAAGAGCCTCGAAGCTCCACTGTTCAGTGTGTATATGCTTCACTG
>CAFUXE010000673.1:241948-262901 GCA_903364295.1 Serranus cabrilla
AGGGGGAAATAAAAACAAATAAAGGGCAGATAAAGACTCCGCAGAGGTTCAGTCTCTCCCCTGGTTATCCGCTGTCTAGCCTTTCCTTTAGCTCGGGATTTAGCATAATCAATTACAAAACAAGCCCCCGTCCTCCTCCTCCCCCTCTCTTTGGTCCTCCTCCTCTGCCTCCATCCATCCTCTACTGTATTTTCAGCTTTTCACTGTGGATGATTGAATGTCAGTCTTCTTTTCATGCGTTTGCATCCGCAGCACAGGCAGAATATAGAGACATTGTGGCATTTCAGCTGCCCTTTGTCCCCGGGCTGCTGCGGGACGCCGATAAAAGACGCAACAAGCTCAGCCACAGATCAACCTTTTAGGGCTGGAAGAGGAGGAGGAGGGATGAAAAGGGAACGTGCTTCAAAAGCTCAGCGGAGTGAAGGAGAGGGAGAAAAGGGGGAGAGAAAAAAGAGACGGGGACATGAGTGGGATGTGGTGATGTAAGACTGAGTGTTGCAGGATTGTGGCTGCCAGTGAAAGAGGAGTGTGTGCATGGTTTCCTGTGTGAATGTGCAGAGACAGGTGTGTCTGGAGAGACTTTCCACACACAGTCGTTTGTAATGAGGGCTTTGTTTGCATTTTTATTAGAGCTGCGTTAACCTATTACTGTGCTGTATGGTCTCACTTACCATACGGACTGAGCTTGAGGCCGTTGCATGAGCATGAATAATGCAATGATCAGCCACTGCCACTCTGTTTGCTCCGTCTGTCTGTCTGCCCACCACTTCAGGGAAGGGGACAGAACGTAGGCGCGCACAATACAGAACTCCCACTCACTCAAAGAGATATTTGAGCTTTCAAAACTATTGTTCAAATAACTGGTAAACGCACCTTCCCTGACACCTAGTTTAACTCTAGACTCCTCTGTCTAAGTATGTACTAGTAGTGGAAACAGGCCCCATAATCATAGATCAGTTTCAGACTCACATTCTGACCAGAATCGTGAGTCTGACGTCGTCAGGCTAGAAAAGTGCTTTAGTGAGTTGGTAATTCTCACTTTTTCCATTTTTATTCCAAGCTAATCATATTCTGGCTCCAGCTTCGACATTATTGTGCAGATGTGAGTTTAAAATAGCTGCATTAAATGTCTGTGTTGACCTAATCTGCTGCTGTGATGTATTTTGGCAGCCCAACACTGTTTACTGACCTTCATTATTATTATTATATCTTATCAATCATCCTCTCAGACTTGATGTCACTTTGTCCTGATGATGGATCTCTCTGCTTCAGCGAGCGTCACACAAGCCGCCTGCATATTAAAGATGGCATGTTTAATCCACGTTTGATGGCCCACTTGGGATTTATTCTCCCCAGAGCGCTTTCCCCCCACAAAACACACAAGTTATTCTTCGATTAGTGTGAAGGAAAAGTGGCCTCTTAACCGCTGATACCATCTGACAGGCCGAATCTGTGGAGCAGCTCACTAACAGGGTGGCGGAGAAAGTGAGAGGAGATGTCTATGAATTGCAGAGCGAGGCACAAACAGCAGCCTGATGCAACGTGCTGTAATCACAGGGCTGTCAGATACACACTTTAGGTGGACGGCGTGTGTGTGTTCATGCAGAGAGAGAGATTAAAGATGGCGAGAAAATCCATTAGGCCTCAGTCGTATGGGTGAACTAATCAGAGGCAGGGTGTTTACAGTATATAAATGTGTGCGTGTGTGTGTTTGTGTGGCAGATGATAATTAAAGTAATTAACACAATTGCACAACAGTGACATCTGTGGCTTGTCTGGCCGTATAAACAGCAGCATCTACAAAATGGCTGCTGACATGATGGGAAATCAGGCCATAAGATGGATGCTGCTGCATTGTAAATGTCAATAAAGTGAAAATCCGTGAAAATAAAGAGGTCATATGGAGATGATAAAGCCAGTCCAGGTACTGAGAGTATCAAATACTCGATCCACAGAGAAAAGCACCTGGAGGTTTGATTATCACAACAATAGGCTGTAATAAATGCAGGTGCTGCTACAGAGTTACTGTTTAAAAGACGGGATGTCCTGGTTTGAAGCCTCAAGTTTGGTATCTTGGACTTCACCAACCAGCGACATGCAGACCTGTCTAAATGTGCTGTAACACACCAACGCTATGCTTTGTTGGAGTATATTGCAACAGTCAGCGTGAGAAAAATAATGCATTTCTTAGACATTCAGGCATGTAAACATGTTGGAAATACCCAAAATGTTTACATTTTTACATCCTCTCCTGACCTCTCCTCTCTGCTCTGTGTAAGCAGCCTGCGGTTTTGTCAGATTTGCAGTAAATCTTTGTCATGTGACTTTTCATCTCAGCAGAATCAATCATGGCTTCACAGCGTCACTGAGGAGCCGAATTTAATGTTTTAAAAGGATCTAGTTAATCTAAACCGCAACATTATAAGAAGACGTGTCGAATAATTTGACTAATTTTGAACTTAGTTTTGTTTACCTCTTCTAACTGAAACGGTGATCCTTTTAAAAAGTCCAATCTGTGACGATAATGTCTGTTTTTACAGTTTCTTCCTATGATAAAAGTCTATTTTTGGCAATTTTTTATTTAAATAAAAAAGGTTAAACATGCCGACATATTGACCAGAATCACAGCCTTTCCAATGCAGCATTTAAACCATTTTACTCTGCATGAAAATTGAAGAAAAAAAAATAACAAACCCTGCATAAACTGAGCTTCTAGCCAGCTGAACAAGCTGTACACCCACCATACATCTTTAATGGTCACGTCTCCTCCTCATAAATGAGGACATGGTCAGAGGATGGTCTTATATAAGCTCTCGCTGAGGGACGGAGATGAGGACAGCAGAGGGGAACAAAGGGCTGAGGGAGAAAAGATGTTCTGTTTGTCTTCTGTTGTAGGATGATGTGTATCAAAGGGGAATATCAGGCAACCTTGTCCTGCTCTTGAGTTTATCTCGACACTCTATCCGTCCCCCTGAAAAAGCAATTACACCACATGGCAAAGGTCAAGGGTCTCTGCCTGTGTGTGCATGTGTGTGTCCGTCATGTTGTGGTTACACGGCTGCAGCGATTGTGCGCTTTCCGTGAGCGTCATCTGAGGCCATTTGGTGCAATCGTGACATAAGAACACACTAAATAACACGCAGCCACCCACAAAGTGCAGGTTTGAGGAGGAATGAGTCACCCGCAGAACGGCAGGAGAGCTGTTTACATAAGTCTATCAAATGGCAGCCTCCACTGGAGCCCTTACATAATGCTGAACGCAGGAGCAGTTGCTTCAAACTGTAAATAACAGCTAAGCATTATGCACAGAGACAGTAGGAGGACAAACTGAACAGGTCGCAGCAGCAGCTCTCTGAATGTGCATATCACTCAGTTTTCGCTCTATTAAAAAACCCTTAAAGCTGCTCGAACAGTTTCACATGAACAATGGATGAAATGTCTGTGCATCATGTGAAAGTGGTCACTCGTAACAGGTTCGGCTCTCTCATAAATGACTTTTCTAGATGCATTTAGCATCAGAAGAGCCTGATTTTTGCTTCACGAGATGATTTCTAATGTGAGGATATGTAAATGTTGTGTTTACACGATTAAAAACAACACAATCCCTAATGGGTGTCACATGTTTTTCAACTGTAAATGCATCTAATACCTGAATCCCCTCCGGAGGCTTTAATGCTGCAGCATTAGCACATGAAAAAGCCCACCTGAGAGGGCGTGTCTGCCCTCTTTTTGTTCCATTCAGCCATTATACCTTGAAAAGTGGCTTTTAGCCCGAGGCGCTCATCCGCTCCTGTTAATGTGAGTCACAAGGCTCCGCTTCCTCCCTTTGGGCGACGGCTGCTTTTGTGACGGGAATCCAAAAAAAAAAAAGGAGTGTTTTTGATGCTAGAACTGTGACAAACAAATGGAGATGTTGTGAAGTAGACTGGGATCATGGGAGTTGCTATCATCTCTTAACTGCAATTGCTGTCATTATAATTAGGTCTCCGCCTCTCAAAACGACTCCACCAGGTGATTAAAACGGGTAAAAAAACATAGATTTTTAATGTGAAAATGCTTATTCAGCATTTTTCTGATGCTGTCCAGACATCCCAGATGGGTTTCTACTAACGTTTTCTCATCTTTTTTTTTTAAAACCAGGCATTCAGGAGGTTTTTAGTGGGAGCCGAATTATCTGCAAAGGTTTCCTCTTCTTTAAAACAAACTCACAAAGTGACATAAACTGATAAAAACCTCCCTGAGCTGCTGCTAACATTCGCTCAACTTGTTTCTCTGATAACTGAAGATCCAGATGTTGGATGACAATTAGGCTTAAAATGCCCCAAAATGTATTAAAAAATTGTGTTAATGTGTCCAAAAATGGCAGAAAACATGATATCATAGGATGTCCAATAATTGGAAAAAAAACCCCGCCACACTACAGCATGTCAAAAAATGCATTTTATTTATAATTTATTTTATTTTATAATGGTATAATTTCTCCAAACATGACAGAAAACACACTTAATACTTAAAAATGGCCTAAAATGCAAAAACAATGGTGCTATGTCCAAAAATTGAAGGAAAAAAGCCATACTATAGTATAAAAACATTTAAAAAATACAATAAAATAAATAATTATAATAAAATAATATGGGTCATACTGTAAAAATGGATACAAAATATATTTTAGGCTGCTTCTGACAGACCACATATGGCACCACTTAAATATTTCAGATTTCTCTGTGTTTGGACATTTTTGGCAACACTTTCATCCAAAACTCAACAAACTATACAACTTATATACATATCATAGGTCTAGTGTTTTTGTAAGGCAGAAAAATGACATCCTATATGTTTAAAAGCTGAGGGTCAAAGGTCATTCCTGACCATGAAAACATCAGTGGAGAAAACAATATTACCATAAGGTGCATTTAGCGGCTTATTTTTCTATACATTGCTTGTTTTTAGTGATTTATTGGGTTCAGGTTTAAAACAGTTTACCACCACCGGCTTCACTAATGCTCCAGTGAATTAGCGCTCTACACTAAAGCTTGTTCTGCTCCCCTTTTTTCATTCCATGTGCCAACTGGAGTGCATTCCCCGTATTCCTCTGCCTCCTTGCATTAAGCGCAACACGCTTAAAGATTTATGAGCGAGATAACTGTAACCACTGCGATAGAGTAATTATAGGAGGACAGAATAATTAAAGGATGCGCTCCTCATCAATCATAGCGTGCCATTAAGATAAAATGCTACGGTTCACGTGTGCGGCTCGGGGTGGGGTGTGCTATATGTGCCGAGGCGCGGTGCTTATGAAAGATTTATATCTCTATAGGTGGTGAGGGATATACGGTGTGGACACAGACATGCCAGCAGAGAGACAAGGTCACAACTCTCCACAGCTGCTCCTGAGAAAACCCCCATCCCCCAAAACAAGCCTCTACCTGTATCAACAAGAAGGCCCCAAATCAAAGCAGCCACCCTCTGCAGCATCTATTATTGAACGGCGACACAGAACCACTGAGTATTTATGATATTCCATCATCTGCCTTTCTACTTCCCTCCACAGAATTTATTTTTTGCTTCGCTTGAAGGATTTCTGTTGTGCTTGCTCGCTTGCCGGAGCATTGTCGGCGTGTGAAAGGAAACAAACTAGATTCAACCGGCGAGGAGTCGGCACGCTTGAATCCGCTTTATGATTATGTATAGAGGACATTTAAATTCCATCTCTTGTTTCTATTTGTGAACCTCAGCACTTTCCAACAGTCAGAGGAATTCAAGCAATATGGAAATGGGCTGAAAATAGGGTTGAGCGTCAAAGGCATCAGCATACAAATAGTGCACAAGCAGTGTATCACATTTGACATGCGCAAACATTACCGCTAAACAGCTCGCTGCCGTTTCAGGCCTGTAGGAAAACATTTTCAAGTTCAGAAAGGCTGACAACAAAAGCTTATATTCTTCATGAAAAGGAACTGAGCTGTTTGGGCCAGTTTGTCTACAACATGAGGGATTTGTAGACAAAAGAGGAGCTGCTGGTAACATCATCCACCCCAAAACATTTCATGTTGAACCAATCAGGTTTGAAGGATTAGGAGATCCGTCTCTCAAAAGCAGACAGCACAAATAAATCACAATCATTTAATCTCATATTCAGTTTTAAAAGCTTATAGATTTTCTGAAAGCGGCTGAAAAATGCGGCCGGAGTCGTTGTTTTTTTGCAGCAACTTGCTCTGCAGATCTCAACGTGAGGAAGAGTTGCAGCAGCAAACTTTATTTATGCATGACTACTATTTTAGTCAGCTGAGGAAAGTCAGCACAGACGGTGCTGACAGTAAAGAACAGCCATTGGAAAACACATATTCCTGTACAAAACTTTATAAAAATCCATCCAATAATTGTGAAGATATTTCAGCCCTGGACCAAATGAAAACGCCATCCCCAGTGTGGCTAAAAATATACATTTGTCCGTTTGTTTTCTTATTACACTGGAAGCTTCGGCTCCATATATTCTCCCATTTCACCACAATGCAATCTCAGCACCAATGACAAGTATTTTCTTATATCTCTATGGCAATTCTGCACAGTGATGGTTCAATCTCTCAGTCAGGGGTTAAAACCCTCCATAATGGGGCCATCCATCCTCATAGTGGGACTTCGGGGGAAAACTTCATGCTTTGTGCTCTCTGATACACACACACAAACAAACACACACACACTGAGGATCTCACACCTGAGCCAGAATAAATGAGCAGCCCCCCTCCTCTCTGTCTCTCTAATATGGATGAAGGAGCTACTTGGCGACTTGACGACCCTCATTTCCACACCAATGGAGAGTGTCCGTTACAGCTGTAGCTGATGAAACACATTACTGGGAGATGCAACTCTCCCTCCACAGATGATACCACCCGCAGAACAAAGGCTGTCAGCGATGAAAGCACAACGCTAGGAACACCTGTTTCCACTGTAATGTGCATCTAGAAAGCAACATTCAAGAACTGCTCAGCTGGCGTAAAGAACTGCAACACTTGAGTTTGTTTTTATCATTCAGAGTCATTTTGAAAAGTTCAGGAAGTCTGACACTGTGAAACAAATTATCTTAAAAAACAGTAACAAGTCTGGCAGCAATATTGCCAAACACAACTGTAAGTTATTTACAGATCAAATAAACAGAGACCACACAAAAGTTTTCCAATTTTTTTTGAAAGCTATGATTGATTATCAGGGTTATTCCACTAAATGTTGATTTCTGATGTTAAAACATTAGTATTGTTTTGTTTAAAGTGATTACAAACTTGTTTTCTTTGCATTATTCAAGGTCTGAAAACACAATTTATTTAAAATTTTTCTGTAAGACAGAAAAGTTGCCTTAACTTTACATTCAGCGATATGATGTGATTTTTTTTACATGGAATTCACTGTAATTTAACATCCAAGATTATTAAGCAATTTAAAAAAAATGTGCCATTATATTAATTTACAGATTTCAGCTTCCATTGTATGATTAATATTTGTAATAAAAGTATTTTCTGTGGCATTTGCACGGGAAAAAAACATGAAAAACCTAAAATTTCTGGAAAATAATCAAACTTTTTCTTTTTTTTTTCCAAATATACATTAAAAGTCATTAGTGTCACAAGTTAACAATGCTTATATAACATGTGCTATAAGAGTCCACTGAGTGTGCGTACATCCATTAAACCCTCATCGTCACACATGTGTCTGTCGGTGCTTCTGTGTTCCTGTGTGTGTGTGTTGGCTCCACTGATGTGTTGAGCCCATATGGTCGGCAGGTTGGACCGTCCCGGAACAGTCCATTATGTGGTGATTTGGCAGTGCACACACCGCTACCTCCGCTCCCCTTTTCGTTCCCTTCACACTCCTGCACGGATGATGTGGCACCACACACGTGGTGCAGCTTGAGTGTTTGTTTATGAGTGTTTGACTGCAGTTTTGTGTGTGTGGGAGAGAGCTAACGAAGCGTCCAGTGTGTGGGAGTGTGTCCTGCCAGGAGAGTGTGTGTCCTCGGAGCGGGCATATGGACGGAGAGAGTGCCATCAGCCAGCCTGGCTCAGGTTGCTGCTACCTCTGTGTCACCTCCTGGACCACAGCAGATGCCACATCGGCACGGATGGAACAAAACACAACATGCAGAAACACACACAAAGACAGGAGTGTGTGCATGATGCAAGGGTCACATTGTCGCTCAGGCTTTACGTTCAGACACGTCCACTTACAATACTGTGAACACTGTGCTGAAGTATACATTTAAAGTATAATCTTTTACTAATATTTCTACTTTATGAGACATTCGCTCCACTGGAGAGTCAAATAGACTTTTTAAACAGTTGTTAGCAGTGGTGTAAAAAGCATTCAGATCCCTCGATTAAGTAAAAGTACTAAAACCACCCAGTGAAATTACTCCACATCAAGTAAAAGTACAAAAGCATCAGCATCAAAATGTACTTAAAGTATCAATAATACACTTACTTCTATTATTGATGCATTTATGTAAGCAGCATTCAAATTTTCTCAATGCAGGGCTCATTTTAACCACTAGATATACTGTTATGAGGTTTAATTAGGGAAAATAAAGTCTCACCACATTATATTTATCATGTTTACTTATGTTAAATCACCTGAAAAGTAACTAAAGCTGGCAGCTAAATGTGGTGGAGTAAAAAGTACAATATTTGTACCTCATACTACAGTTTTAAGGAAATCTATTAACACGTTAGTGCCTCGATAATTTGACACTCATATCTTTTTCCCTCTACCTTCCTCATTACACACATTTTCTGTATTTACAGTGTTTATTCTTTATGGCATTGCTGCTTGTGATTATTTTCTTGTGCCAAGGATTACAGAAAAACTACTGGCCCGAATTTGATGAAACTTGGTTGAAGGGTGTAGCACGGGCCAAGGAAGAACTCATTAAGATTTGGAGCGGATACGAATCACGGGGTGGAGAAAACAAATTATTTTAAACTTCCATCTGTGCTGCGTTTGCGTGGCGGTGGCATAATTGGAAAAAATTAGTTCCCGACTGGGAAAACACTTGTGAACTTGGAAAGTGGGTGGTACACATCTCATGACTCACCTGATCCGTTTCTTGGCGCCCTGTGAGCCATAAAACACGTTTGTCTGTGTTGTTTTTCACTGACTTAAAGCACACAGACGGCAGAGGAACGACTTCTTGAATCAGTAAATGGGACCATGTAGCATTTAAATGCAACACTGAGGGTTCCCGTGCTCATTTGAATTCCTTTCAGCTCCTGCATGCAATCAAACTGAAAAAATATTTTGGTGGACCAAGATCATTTTATACCAAAGGAAACAAAATAACAGCTTTTGCAAAGCTGAACACTAGAGAGAGAGAAAAACAACATCATCATAATGCCATGTATCAAAATCACAACACTTTTGTCAGGAGACTGATGTGCTGGCAGGTTTTTGCAGTAGTCATTATTCTTTTTTTTTGCCTTAGGAACGGGTCGAAACTTCTTGGTAGTGAAAACGTGTTCCTCTCAGCTGTGCAATGAGCTGCATATTCATTTATAATGGTTAGGACAGGCTGCAGACTGCTGCCACACAGGCCAGCGGTCCTCCTACAGCCAAACACACAGACATGCTCACATGCACTCAGAGGATGAGCTCATAAACACTGATTTTGTGCAAGAAATGTACATGAAACAGCACCTGGAAAGTCTATCAGGTTTGTGGTTTTCCTGCATGACGTGATCAATCCAAACTCCATTCAAAAAATTATCATTTTAAAAGTGGTTTGCTCATTATCTTACATGCAGACCTGACTAAGCATGAATTCGGATATTGTACAAATCAGCATCATGATGTAGTTATTTCTGCATACTATTGATTCATTTATTGCCATTAAATCTCAAACCGCTGCTGGAGAAATCCAGTTTGAAGCATAAAAAAGAACCCATACACCAGTACAAACACTCACATGACTACATAAACATTCATACCCTTTAAAATATGTAATAAATACTCATTTCTGTATGTGGGATGTGTTTTATAAGTGGAACCCCAAAGTAGATTTCCTACAATGTGGGACAATAAAGGGAATCTTAAAGATCAGATGAAAATTTAACCAGATTATTTGCAAAAAATGGGTCACTGCAGCAGCAACAGAGCGGGACAATAGTCGTAGGATTTTCTGCACTATTTAGATTGCTACTGTACTTGAAAGGCAAATCTTCCTGCAAAGTATTGATATGTTTTAATGCAAATGATTAATGCTCGATCCAGTTAAAATGCTATTTTAATGCAAGAAAAAACATATTGAGGACACTATAAGGATTCATGTCTAATCTTGACAAATTCATAGGTTAACCTTTTTGACAAATCCTCAAATTGTCCGTACAATGAAAAGCCACAAAAGTATCAGGATGGTGTGCAAAAGGTGAGAAGAGAATCCTGCTAACAAGGAGGAGACTGACACTGTCTGGATTTATGTGTCTCGACAACACAAATACAAACACACTGTGAAAAACATCCCTGTAGAGCTCACACCACCACAAGCATCCAAGTGTGCTCAGACAGACGTACAGACTGAGCAGTGGAAGTGGGTCATCTCTCTATGGGGCAGGAGAATAACAACAGAAATATATAAATATAACTGCGTCCTATCAGAATCATCCCACTGTCTGTCTGCACAAATGTAATTACACAGCGTGGGGCTTGGAATACACATTGCTGTTTTCAGGGCATGAACATCCAGATTGCTCTCTTTTTTTTTATGAAATGGAGGAATTAGGTGGGCATTGGCAAGTAAACATTCTCATCTGTGTGTGTGTGTGTGTGTGTGTGTGTGTGCATGGGGGGTGGGGAGGTGAATAGGTCGAGCTGCTGTCTCGTCTTTTGTCCTTCTGGCTATGCCCGGTTGCATTACATTTCAGACAAATGCGCACACGCTAATCGTTATGCACACACACGCGCAGCCACACACACACACACACACATAACGCCCTGCTTGACCTAGCCATTGGCCATTAACTGTCTACATGTATTGTGCACATCTATGACCTAATGCAAGAAAGAAAAAAAAAAAGGAGGTTAAAGCCAGCGCCCACGCAGAAAACACAGAGCCGAGGGCAGAACTTTGTTATTATTGCACTTATTACACTAAGCTGGAGATTTATTGAATTGGTAACATTCAATAAGTCTAAGATGCTCTTATTGGTCTAATGCCTGTTAATGGGATTCAGCTGACAATCAATCATGTGCACACACACACACACACACACACATGGCTCGCACGCATTTCCACTGGCCCCCCTGCGGTACGCTGAGCTCCATCTCGTCCACGCTGGTGTCCCTTTGTGACGCACGTTTCTCCCTTTGTTGTTTGTACCGAGTGGATATGCATGCTGGGCGTCCTTCAAGGCCTTTTAGAAAAGTACAGAGGTGTCCAGCGACGCGCCTGCCTGCCCTTTCACACCCTCGCAGGGCCAAGCGTGGCTTGAAAGGCACCAAAGCAAGGCCGGGATTAAACTGCGTCATGGAGAGTCGACTCAACTGGAATTTGAGAAGGTTTTCTTTTATATGTGTGGAATGTGCAGCGCAGTAGGAAACAGAGAAACTATAAAACAAGGCAAAGGCTTTACGCTATTGTATGTACAGCATCGCATATGGATATTCATGCAAGTTGACATTTTTCCATTTGAGCGAAAAATTTACATTAAACTGCGCCTGGAAAGCCTCTGGGTCCAGATTGTGATTTGAGCCGAACTCCATTCAGAAAATAATCATTTTAGATGTTGATTGCTCGTCATCTTGCGTGCAGACCTGACAAAGCACAAATTCAGACTTTTTACAAACCGGCATCATGATGTAGTTAATTCGGCATACTTTGGATTCATTTTTTGCAATTAAATCTCAGCAAAATCAGCTTGTTTTGCATTCAAACTGCTATAGTAGCACCATAGCTGATTCATCCACACAAGTAAAAAAGCAGCAGTACTGGTTATTTCAGCCATGTTTGGTGATGAAAAGCAATAGCAGTGCTGTTTAAGAGCCAAGCAGTTCAAATATATAAAAATATTTTAAAAATGTATGCGTTAACAACACGCTGACAATTTTGCTTTGTGTTTCAGATAAGGAAATATATTAATTGGGAACAAAGGGAGAAAAAGAGGAGAGATCCCTTTTTCAGGATTGAAAACATGCAGGAGATGCCCCAGAAGAAGTATAACTACAATTAAAAAAATAAAATAAAGAAGAGCTATAGAGGATCAGAAACATGAAGTTTGCACACAGACTACAGTGTGATTAGTCAGGATCTCTGCATGTTGTTTCCCAACATCGTCTGTTTATAATAACTCCTGGTGAAAGGACCCTAAAGACGGTTTTAATCTCAGAATTAGAGAAAAGCTACAACTGTTTGCACAACACTCGCTGCAGTCATGAATCTCATATATTTGCTTTAAAAATGGATTTTAAATATGTCCTCAACCCACCACATAACTAATGGAAGCCAAAAATAAAAAAAAAGACTGGGCAACAATGATAGACAATGGGCCAAATGCTGTAAAAACCCAAACAAAACACATGGTAAAATCAATCAGTACAGGCTCAAAATAAGTACCACTGGAGTGAATTGATCTCTTAGACGTTTAGGTCTTTCCCCATGGTAATTAAAAGGCTGTTTACTAGCGCTCCAGACAGAGGGCTGGCTACTATGGTTGAGTGGATGTGCAGAGAGAAGAGGTGAGGATTGTCCAAAAAGCTGCCGGTGCCAAAACCGCTCTGGATGGGCCGCCGTGAGCCCGGCAACCCCACTCAGCGGCCGTGCCAAAGCCACACACACTCGCAGACGCAGACCAGCACTCGGTCGGCCGTCGGTGCCAGAATCACCCCTGGGGTGGAGGGTACATTAACTAATTGCTCAGCCCGGCTTAGAGAGCACAACAGCATGAAGGGAGAGAGGAGTGGGAGAGGAGTCGGACATAAAGACGGAGGAGGAGGAGAGATGGAGAGCGGGCATAATAAAGTGAAAAGAGTGATCACTGTGACATGAATAGATGCAGAAGAGAAGCAGAAAGACAGACGGACAGACGGACAGGGAGCTTGTTTACATGGGCAGGAGTCCAATGCAGCGTTAGGACTTAGGCCAGCAGTGGCAGGACAATGGAGCAGGCTGCAAGGCTGTGAGTGTGTGTGTGTGTGTGTGTTATTCAGTTTGTGGTGTCTGGGACAATGGGCCAGTGGGTATTGAAGGATAGGGGGATTATAGGTCAGGCCAAAGAGAGAAAGACGTGGAATTGGAGTTAGAGGGGGAAAAAAGGGATCAAAATAAAAGAAGAGGTTCTGATTACCAACCCCCCAAAAAACAGGTAGAGACACCAGAGAGATGTGGAGACACACAAACACACTGGCTGTCGCTTCAGGCTTCTTTCTGGCTGAGCTTCAGATGTGCCCCTCCGTCTTTGCCCACGCTGCCCCGAGAAAATGTCCAAAAAACCAGCATAGAAAACACTCCAGACCCCCTCGTAGCCCGCCTCACCCCTCCTCTCTCTCTTCATCCTAATACACAAAGGAGACCTACAAAACGAATCGGCCAAACAAGTGTACGTATTGTTGCCGGCGGTTATGCAGAATGGCAAGGATTTGGCTACTTTGTGGGTTTGCGAGGGCCCTTTGGAGAACTTCTACTGGGTATCTATGGTGATGAAAGTGAAAGAACATAACACTTTTCTTCACAGGAGTGTGTGTGTGTGTGTAGGAGGGGGTACTTTCCAAAGGCACAGAAACGCAGGTGTTGGTATCCTCCCTCTCTCCATTCCTTCTCTTTCTCTTTTGTTGTTGTTGTTCTGCTGCTCTTTGTTAACTTCCCTCTTTGACAGACTGAAAAGCTCGTGTCTGAAGCCAAACTTGAATAAAACAAATAAAAAAACAAAAAAAAACACACCTCTTGCATCAACACGCTCACGTGTCTCATTAACAGCATTCGAGTCTTTGGAGCAAGCCAAAATGAAAATAACTCAAGTGAGTTGGATGTGTGGAAGGTTAGAGAGTATAAAAGTGCATCTGCTTCTCTTTGTCTGCCTCTGATTCATGTTTGATAGATGCAATAAATGAAACTGGTGTTCGAACTGTCATCAGCATGAGTGTTCCTCTGGTTCAAACTAAATACCCACGTTCTCTTTTCTTACATTCATCAATAAAACAACATAATATATACGTGAACATAATCAACTAGAATTCTAAATTAATGCTGATTAAGCCTGTTTCAACAAAGGAAAGCATTTGTTTTTCTCATTATACAGTCAGACCTTTCTCCACAGGTCTGTGCCAGCGCTGTGCACCTGCTATAGGGAGAACAATTGTCTTGAGAGCTGATACAGCTGAAAGGAAGGAGAATTTCGCTGTAAAGAAGCAACCAATGGCTGCTTTCTACCCACACACTACATCCAGAATGCAGTGCAGCTCATTTGTACCCTGAACAAGCAGTTTGTTAGCTCCACAACAACTTTGTCACACAAGCAGTACACAAAGTGCCACCAAAACGACCTCGTTCACTCACTTACAGCTCTCAGCTCACTTGCAGTTTCACGGTATGTCGGCCTGCCTGAATGAAGCAGCACCTTGACAGGCAGGAGAGGGGGAGAGACCAAAGACGTATGCTAGAAAACTGCAAGAAGCACCCAAGAAATGTTGCTGGAGTGGATGGACCAGAAAGAGAAGAAACTCAGCTTTTAGATAAGGGTTAAAGTAAATAAAAGGAAAGTGAAGAGGGCGCTCCTGGGGGCAGGGGAGTTTCAAGCTCACTTTAAGGCACAAATTTAACAAATTATGGATAAACAAAGACTCTACAGGTATGCTGGCAGCTCTGTGAGGCTGTAGTGAGGCACAGCGGTGCTACGAGCTAAATGCTAACATCCTCATGCTCACAGGTTTTATCATGGATCCCACTGCAGTTCAGAACAAGACTTAAAAAGTGTTGAAAGCTTTTTAAAACAGGCTGCTTAGGTCAGCTATCAAAACCCAATGCTGTGGGTTTAACTCTTTGCTGTGTGGTGGAGAAACTTAGGGTTGTTGATTGGTTTGTTAGTTAGCAAAACTAGCATCTAACGTTTGATGGTAACTTTAGTGTTCAGGTTAACTTATGTGAGGTCTGATGGAGGTTTAATCACGGTTAATAAACAACTTTTTTTGAATTAGCACTAGAGCAGAGGCTGATGGGAACCAGTTAACAAGGTCCAGGCTGCTAGAGGAAAAGTTAGAAAACATCAAGTGTGATTCATCCAAATTTAAAGGCAATTAATCCAATAGTTGGTGAGATATTTCAGGCCAAATGCTAAACAGACAAACTGACATGGCCACTCACAGAGCAAATTAACTGCTCATGAACACCAACTTGGACAAAACTGGTGGAAAAAACGTAATAATATTCAAATATTTATAATTAACGTTCCTCCTTAACAACCAACAGAATAATTACGATAATTAAACTCAGCGACATCTGCAATAATTCACTTATAGTCAATGTTCTCTCCTACATCATCATGAAAATAACCATCAGTGTTTCAAACGTCCACCTCTGAACAAAATTAATGCATCGCAAATTGGCCTGGTTTCCACAGAACAGAACACCTAATATCCCGTCCATTAGTGGCGGTAAATATAGCCAGTAATGTTCCCGCTCACCGGGGTGATGCAACCATCCCTCGCAGAGGTGACTGGGAGGATATTTCAACCCGCAGTGGCTGCAGGTGGCGTCATCTCCATTCATGCGCCGATAATGACCCTTCAGTGTGTCTGGGGAGCCGGTCCCACACAGGAACACAGAAGTGGACGGCTATGGAGGCTATTTTTCTTTGCCGGTAATTGCAGAGCACTTTTCAATGAAAGCTCTCCTGCTGTGACGCCCTTGAGTGACGGGCACCGCGGCGCCCTACTTTGGACGGCTGGAACTGCAGTTTTCACATGGATGTGTGTTTGCGTGTGTGTGCATGTTCATTTCCTGACTGACAAGCGAGATGATCGGAGTTGTCACCGGCATACAGAGCATTGTGAGCGGCCTTGTGTATATGGAGGGAGATGCATAATCCTCTCACACCATATCTGTGTGTATCTGTGGGGAGTGTATTGTGTACTTCCTCCAATTCTTTTCAGCAGATGTGTTTTCCTGCCATGGCTGGAGCTCCGGACATGGTCGCATTACCGCTGATATGCACGTTCAGGAACACACACACAAGTCCTGCTTCTTAATCCTCTTTCACCTGTTCAGTCACATCTGCATTGACACCAGTTAGTGAGTCTAGATACAGTACGTGCAATGTGTCCGTGCTTGACTTTTTGATCCGTGACCTGACAACTGAAGCCGCCAGATTGCACCACCCTATATTATTTCTTGGAAAGCGAAAAAAAACACGAGAGGGAGAGCAATTTAGCCTCCGTCTCCTCCCATTTGCCCGATAAACAACGAGAAAGCAAGTTTCCATGACCTCAATGACTAATTAGGCCTCTCGCTTCTTCATCATCCCGCCTCTCTGCTGCCATTTCTACCCTGATGCATATTTCTCCTTCTTTGAAATTGCGCCGTAATGACGGATAATCACCCTTTGGATTTCGTATGATAGAAAGAAAAATGCATTGGCGGAAGAAATTGCATTCGCCGAATGGTCAGCGATTATAGGTGATCTGTGATTACAAGTAATGGCTTCGTAAATACACACAGATAGCAGAGAGAGAGAGCGGAGAAGCTGCTGAATTATTGGATCAGTCGCACAATATCTGTCGCACAAAAACACACTTAAAAGCTATCATTAAGTGTTGATTATGGAGTGGGAAGCGCACTGATTACTGAGGAAGAATGAGGAGGAATTTGTGTGAGTATGTGTGTCACACAGCAGATCCAATCTATAGTAACCATTGGGTGAGGTCACTTTAACTTCCTTTACTTCCAGGAAGCCTCTCACTGGCTCAACACACACACTAACACACACACACAGGCACAGACGTTCTCTCCTTTCTCTCCTCCCCTCTGGTTATTTGCCTTTTTCATTCCAGGGAGTGCCCTGCTTCGCTGTCAGAATTGATTTGTAGCGCTCCTACTGCACTATTAGCTGAAAAAAAACTCCATAAATGCTCCAAACTGGTTCCACAACTTCTCTACGAGGCCTCATCTCACGTCTCATCTCGCTAAGCTGCAGAGTATTGACTCCAGTACAGAAATAACATTGATCTTTATTACAGAGATAATGACATTTTTCTTCGCACAACAGCAATAAAGGTTTTCAATATTGCACTCAATATCCTGAAGCCAAAAAAGACCTGAAACAAATGGCAAGTGGAGAAGACAAAGAAATGAGAGATTCAGGTTTTAGCTGATTTTCTTCAACTCTCACACTATACACTGTAATGCAGTACAACTACAACTCACTCTGCTCTTTAAAGGGGGCACAGAAGAGTGTGCAACAATAATGCACATTAACCATAGACTTAGACATAGACAAATTACTTCATGTATTGGCCATAATTTACAAAATGATCATCATGTTGTATTGAAGAAGTTTGAGACCATAAACTCCTTAGAAAAATGTTCCCTGAGGTAAAGATTCAAGCGTAGGGTAATTTTCTCATAGACTTCTATGCAATCTATCTTTATTCTGCAACTAGTGGAGTTGCCTCCTTCTGGCCATTTGCAAGTATGCCAGGGGTGTCAAACTGATCCAGGAAAGGGCCACAGTGGCTGCAGGTTTCTGTTCCAACCAAGAAGAAACACACCTGAATCAAATCATTCAAATCACCTGAATTGTCTTCACTCAGCTGATTAGTATCACCTGTGCTCCTGAACCAAAGATCTACCCTTGTTTATTTTTTTATTTCTTATCAATAACAGGAGCAGTGTTTGGTTTTTTTTCGGTAAAAGAAAATGTAGTCGTTGTTTATGGTGGTGTAGAGTAAAAAAAATCAACATGATAAAATCTGTCAAAGTAAAGAGAGTGTTTTGCTGACACAGTCTGTTTGCGCTGATGACACAGTGACACACTTGAGGAGCAGGTTACGTCACTTCATGGCCTAACAGTTGGAGAAGTGGTTAAAAGATAAGATTAAATATATTTTTGCTCATAGCTTTTCCAAGCACCTAATGTAAAATGAATCACTAAACATAAACCTATAGGCAGCAATCAGTAGAAATGCCTAATTCCCTTATATGGTCGCCCTTGTTTCACCATTGGCTCTATTTCTGTGGCAGTAAATCATAAAAATAGATGAAAAGAGTCCTAGAGGAGCACATACACTTAAATACACGCAGACACATGAACGCACAAGGACACACTGTGACACACACCAACACCTGTTGCTGTGGGGAGGCCGCTTCAGGGCGCGCTGGGAAACCTCACCGTCGTCGTAAACTTTGCCATTACACAAGATGGTACAGGATACAGATGTTGCATCACGCATAAGCTGTCATACACACCCCAACACGGTGAACAGGTGTGTGTCTGGTTGCATCAGGTTTTAGTCATCTACACATGTATTTGCACAAATTTAAATACACACATTTTCCACTGCCAAACAGCAGGCGTGAAAGTGTGTACAAACATATATAATGTATTCTACACCTTGAGCAACTGACTGTCACAGGGTGTCAGCAGGATGTGACTGGACGTGAGTCATGTCCGACGCAGAGCGATGACAGGAGCTTAGTGAAATCAGTTGTCATGACAAAAAATAGAAGGAACAAACAGTGAAACTTGGAATGACGTAAAATGTACGTATATACACTGCATGTTCTTGCAACAACTTTCTTTCAAAATCTACTTTCACAAAATAATATTAACTTGGAGTGAACTCTCCACAGTGGGTTGAAAGCTCTGACAAATAAGCTTAATTTAAAGTCCGCTCAGCATTTGTGAGACTATATTTGCATGATCAAGAGGGAACTTTTACACTAAATTATTTATATGTTTAAATGTAAATGTTACTTATTTTCACTTGTTTAATAGCTGTTTGATCTGCAAGAATGTTATCAAATAAAATAGTAAGAAACTAGAGTTACCGCCTCCGCTAACGGCTGCCAAAGTGAAGCCAAAACACCTTGATCGCCCCCTGGTGGCTGGCTGCAGTATATGTCATAAGCCCCGCCCCCTTAGTGTTAGCAGATTGGCCAAACTAGAAACTCAAAGATTTTTCCCTTAAGATGCATTTTAGGTAGTTGCTGAAGTATGTTCTCCTAGGTTTGGTTTTAATTTGTTAGTTGATGCCATTAAAGGGGATTGGACGTCTAACATAATGATGCCATTGACTTGCAATCTGTCAGGCAGGTATATGGGCGGGCCCTTCCTGCAGTAGTGATTAGCTGCTGGAGCTGCAGATTAGACTTTGTTTTAATTTTTTTAGCCAGTGTCTGCAAAGTGGAATCGTCCAGAACATTACAAGATCAGTCAGGTTTTGCTTATAAAATCTCATCACTTTATCCTAATAGACTTTTGTGTGAGATTTTGTCAGAATTAGCGCACTAATTCTTGAATTCCAGTAAAAAACGTAGTATGAGAGGCATAAAAAGAACAGAAAGATGACCCTAATTAACAGTATTTTGTATCCAAAGTGTTCTACTCCTCAGCTGTGTCCTGTGTCCAAACCATCATAAACCACACCAGTAATTAACCATGACATTATTCTGTCTTGTGACTCACTAATCCAGCTGCTTTTTCCACTGGTTTAACTGGCCGGTATGAGGTCACACTGGTACATAAAGGCCTCATGCTCTCTCTGTTCTGGGTTCAGCTTTTTGTTCATGTGGAAGGGAGCATGTGGGCTTCCTGTCTCCTCACCAACTCATCGTCAAACAATCCCGCTGTGTGTGTGACCTTTTCCCAGCTGTGGCTGGACACATATATGCAAATCAGCCACCTCTGTATTCTCACATGTTGATGTGCTGTTCATGCTTCCTGCACATGTCATAAAACATTCCCTGAATTGATTTTTATGAGCTTCTCTAAATAGTAGTGGGTGTATTTTGGAAATGATTTCTCACCATTGTCTTGTGTGATCATTATTCCAGTATGTTTATTATCTTAATCACCACTTAAAACATCAGCAATCGCTGCCAAAATAAACCTCACAAACATTTCCCTGTGAAGCACAGAACAATTTACCTGCAGTCCAGTATCATGCTTTCTTTTTGATGCAGTATTTTTCTGCAAACACAAAGGGCAAACATTTCCAATCTTATCTCAAGGGGATAAAAGTCATCTGGCAAGTTTTTATTATGTAACTGCAACCTACAAATAAAAATATTCTGCTGGATTTTATCAAGAAACAGGTGTGAAATTTGTTTGTTGGCAACTGTGTCCGTATTCATGCAGATGTCTGAACTAAAACATTTTCCAAAGAGGTGTTCAAGGCCACTGAGGCCTTTCCAGAGACCAAACTGATGAAAGCCGACTTTTCTTTGTGACCGAGGGTCCGTGAGAGACGGATGAGAGACGGATGGAAGCAGACAGAGAGCTCCACCACTCTCTGACAGCTGAGGTTGTTTGTGGAAACCCGAGGAACGGGAGATGGGATCAGCTTTCCAAACAAGGGGGTTTCAGCACAACAGGTGGCTATGCCTGTCCATACTATCTATACTCTCCCGTAAACTCTCCTTTTTCCCTCCTCCCCTTCCTCCTGCAGCTGTATTGAGGTTTCTTCTTATCAGATCAGGGAACAATAAGGAAGGAGAGAGGAAAAGGAGGAGGGTCAGCGCACAAACAGAAAGAGGAAGAAAGTTTGATTTGTTTGGAACAAAATGGGTCAGAAAAGGAGAACTAATTGCAAAATATCTTGCTATTTTAATTTCCTTTTAGTGGAGAAATGGAGCAGATAAAAAGTGAGTATGTTCAGAAACTTCGGCACATGGGGAGAGATAATGGAGGAGCTAAAGTTTGAAGGAGGCCAGGGGGTGTTGTTGACATGCAGGGTGGGTGTCTATGCCTCATTGTCTGCCCCATCT
>CAFUXE010000673.1:262906-290937 GCA_903364295.1 Serranus cabrilla
CCCCCTTAGCCTCCCCACCTCCTCCTCCTCCTCCTCCTGTGCTCCCCTACCCCCTCAGTCAGCTTCACACCCTCCTTTGTACCGCGCTCAGTCCCTCCCTGCACGCTGGCAGACGACCAGGGAGCTTCCACCCACAGCAACTGGTGGCATTGTTCGCATGCACCAAGACGCACATATGTGCACAGTTGCCTGCTCGCCTGCAATGTATACACTCACGCTGAATGTGAGCATCTGCTGGCTCTGCAGGCAGAAACACATTAATGCACATGCTGTTTGGGGCCTTAATTTGTGCTTAAAGAAATAGGCGAATAATCCATTAGCTGGAGAAAAAAATAGTATAAATTATCAGCGCCGTCTCGTCCCTGCCCTGTGGCACACACCCAGGAACAATACACAGACACCTATCAGCGCAGTGTATAGGGATAACTCATACACAAAGCTGTGGCACACAGAGGGAAGATAAACATTGTTTTGGATGACATCAAAGATGTCCTTGGTGAGGTGCAGGGATGCGGGAGAGGAAGGTTTAGTATTTCTCTTTGAACAGGTTTTGTTGTTGGCAGGAACCATGTGGGCCTTCCTTTGTTTGGCTCCTATATTGAATCCTGTGAAAAAAACAATCTTGTAAAAACAACCTCACTGCGAATACCTCGGCTGAAATTAGTTGAGCAGGTTTGTTCCACGCTGGCAAATTAAAGTCGCTCGGATTGCTGCACACTGCGGTTCCCAGGAGAAAGAGATGTGCTCACACAAATAAACACATCAAACGTGATGCTCAGCACGTGCACACAAGCTCTCTCTCTTACGCACACGGGCTCATTGTGAAATACGCAAGGCTTTGAATATTTGCAGACAATCGTGTACGCTCTTGGTCACGTTGCATCTCTCCTGACAGGCAGGCCCAAATGCAGGCATGAGTAACCACATCTGATCTTACTCCCAGCACCACAAGGATCCTTCAGCAGACGGTTCCTTAGTCATTCGTTAGAAAGGGGGAAAACTTTGACCAGTCATACCACACAAACCAGCTACTCACACCCGCTCCATTTTAGTGTTACTCACCTTTCTCTTTTTTCTCTCTAGAAACTATCATTTTGACCGAGGCTCTTGTCCCTATGTCTGGAAAAAAACAAAGCAAAACTGCCCTATTCACTTGGATAAAGCATAATAAAAACCCTCTACGGGCTCTTAAAGGGTGAAAACATGATGCGGTGCCCTAATAGTTGCCCTTAAAATTGAGAAAATGAAGTGATAAAGTGCCCTCTAGGGTCCCCTTCCAGTAAAAAAAGAACGGATGTTCCCCCTAGGGTGCCCTTCCAGTAGAGAAAACGCCCTCAATGCTGGAAAACTTTCCATGCTGGTGTGTCTCTGCTTGCAGCTGGTGCCCGTTTCTTCCCTGCTCTGTTTTGCTCATTCAAATACTCCACAATAAGTGTGATGCGTGATATTTTAGTCTCTGTTTTGGGAAATTTTTGGTGTTGCATTGACAATACATATGGTTCCTTGTGGTTTTTTAGACCTCTAATAGCACTCAGAAAGCAAACTCACTTGACACGATTGTTCAGTGTCAAGGCCAGACACAGTTTGTTTAAGTGAGTAACATGGCATATCTTTTGTTTGTTTACAAGAAAACTCCACAAGGCACCTTTAAGGTAACCTTGCAAAACTGTGATTCACCACTGAAGCCTGTAAGCTAGCTAACACGGTTGTAAACAATGCAGGATTTGCAAATGTTTTCCGAGGAAGGACATGTTTTTCATATGGTTTTTGGATGGAAATGATAAACACAAACAATGCATTAAGTAAGAAAAATAAGCAAAAACACTGAATGCTACATAATTTTTGTTTTTCACAATAAAAGTTTAATTGGTGAGCTACACATCCCAAAATCCAGCCTTAAGGCGCAAGTGCTTTCAGTGACCATCAGTCAATAGCTGGTGTCTGGAGGCTGTTTTTCCCCCCTTCTGATTTCAACATGCACAAATCCTGTGTATGCATAAAATTTGCATTAGTGCCATGAATGTTGGCAGTGCCAGTGGAAATGTGCAAATAAAGGAGCGCTCACAGAATGCAAATACACTGAATGGCTTTTGCCACAAAGAGCAGAAATCTAACAACAAAGACCGAGAGTCATTCGCTCACTCTATCCTGACATGTTGCCATCCAGTTTGCTAAAACTTAAAAGACTGTGCAGCTTCTCCTCCCACCCACCCAATAATTTAATGGAATCAAAAAGTAGGCCAAGTGTATGCAGCCACAGTCAAAGACGGCTTTCATGTCCCAGCATGCCACTGCAGTTTACATGGTGCATATACACAGCGTAACGATTCCATTTTTATCCTTATAAAGGAATGGAGACAAACACGAGTAAAGTACCGACTGTAAGAGGAGCGTTTATATTCTAACTATGGACTAAGCAAAGGAGCATGAGGATAATTTATGTCTAAATTATGTTAATTTCTTTAAATCTAATTTATAATAACTTAATTTTGTCATTTAGTAGGTTTTTGTCGACGTCAGCCCTCTCAGAGGGTCACTGTGGCCTGTTTTTGACATTTCCAAGAAAACCCAAATCTGTTGTCCTTTTCCGGGTCATTCGGGTGCACCCTGGATGTCTGTGTTTTGGCAAAGTGAGCTATGGCAGGATGCAGCATGTGAACCACAGCTGCTTCAGCCCATTATGCATTTCAGTACAAAGAGTCATGTAGAAATAGAAACATGCAAGTTAGAAAACGAGAGAAACAAGAAGACCGGAGGAGAAACTTGTTCGGAGGAGGTCAGCACTTCTTTGCAGGGAGTGGAGTGGCTTTTCACAGAAATGCGGCACAGTTGTTTTCGGTTGCCGATGAACTCTGCGGTTCAAAAAAACAACCCCAGCTGTGGCGGGGAGCCATCGAGGAGCCGAAAGGCTTGGGGCACGCTGAGAGAGAGGACAGAGAAGAAAGCGGAAAAAGATGAGAGAAAAGCTGAAGAGAAACAACTTCACAGAGAGGTAGAGTGAAGAGGACAGAGCAGGGAGACATGGAGAGAGATTAAAAGAAGAAGAGAAGACTTGAATATGAAGGGTAGCAGATGTTTCCCTTATGAGAGGTATTAAGAGTTGAATCCAACTACCCACACACTTTACATGTTCACCAGACCAGCGGAGCACACTGTGAACTTACATGATGAGAGCATGCAACATCTATATGTGTGCAAATATACTTTACTTTCATCTGCGTGTGCGCTCTACCTGCATGTAATCAAAGGTACAAGGCTGCACTCGCCGGGGAAGCAGCGTGTGATGTGGGCATCTATACCATGTGCTCTTCTCAAGACTTTATTTACAGTCTGATGAAGAAAGAGCAAGATGGCTTCCTCCCCCTCCACCGTGCTCTTGTGTGAGTTGGAGTGCGTGGGCGTGCTGTACGTACGGTTCCCCCCCTGACACAAGTAGGCCAACGGAGATCGCACGGCGGCGCTGGAATGCGTGGCAGGGGTCCAACCCATTCCAGCCGAGCCTGCACTAAATCCTACTCGAACGAGGCTGAGTGCATATCTCCCCCCTCCACACCCCAACAGCTGCAATGGGGATGGTGTGTGTGTGTGTGTGTCTTCCTCAGCCTTCCAGTGACTAATGTATTGTCTGTATCTCTGTGTCTCTGTCTATCACGTTCCCTGACTTCTGCATCTGTTATAACCAGCCGTATGTCACGAAATTACGTGAAATGATCGAAACTTCTTAACAGCGAATTCTGCGCCGGTGGCACGAAAATTTATGTGAATCAGCGGAGCGTTAAAAAATAACACAAACGTAGTAATACATACATGTACGGTTCACGCTCGATTTCTGTAAATTTAGGCTACAAAACCACTGATCTAGGTTTAGGTTTTAAGAGTTTAGAAAGTAAATAAATACACCGGAAATGCTGGAAGTGAAGCCATGTTTGTTACGTAAAAAATCGGTTTGTTTTCACTCTGTAACAAGACCCGTTTTCCTTGGTGAAGGTCCGCCCTCCACCGCTCCCTCCCCTCCCATCCTAACTGCAACTTCGGTGCTTTATACTCCACATCGCCATCAGTCATTGCTGTTACGTCACTGAGTGACGACGTGTGTCCCGCACGAAAAAGGATCCCCATTGACTTTACATTGGCATGGTTTCCATGCAGTCATTTTCACCCACTACGTGCCACCATTTCCCATCATTTTGTGAGATCCAGCTGGTTATAACTCTAAGTGAGCTACAACTCCTATTTCAAATTTATTTTTCATTTTCTTCCTCGTTTTCGCTGCAGCTCCCCCTCTGTGATATCGTTTGAATGAGTGAAATCAATAAGGGATAATGGATTCACCTCATCAGTGCACATCAGTAAAACAAGTGGGTGTCTTCAGTGTTTCCTACTGTTTAAATGAATAAAGAGGAAAAGTCCCTTCCCTGTGGCTTCTCCCTGTCTCCCTTCATCATCTGTTATTCCCACACTGTCTCTCTGCTGGGCTCTGATGTGCAGCCAGTGTCCTCCAGCTGCCCTGTCTGTCTGCAGGTACCACTGGGAAGCTCTATAACTCTGAGCTGGCAACTCGTCAAATGGTTTACGGTCACTGCTGAAGGTCCAAAGTAGCAGGAGGAGCCGATAATGGACTGTATACAGAACCATGAAATACACCCTCTTCTATCCGCATCCCAAGACACACTTAAACATTCCCTCTATTAACCCGCTCTCTGCTCCATGCTGCCCCATATATAGCTGTAAGATAAACCAGAGTTATATTCTCCACACTGGCAATTTCTCACACACAGGCTGCGCAGCACTGAGTCACACCCCATTTCTGGGTTAGCTTCTGTTGCACTGGCTTTCATCGCTCTATATCATTTCAGCACGTTCTCCTTCCCAACTCGTCACATACGGGCGCTTAAACAGGACCCTGCGGCGTCACTATGCCAGCCCTATGCATCAAACTATGCTTCACTACAGTTACAGCTTTAAGCTTGTGGTAAACATTATGAATTCAAACAAGGCTACTTGTTTAGGTTTAGGAAAATATAATGGTTGTGGGTTAAAATAAGTATGTTTGTTATGTAACTTAGGTTATATATGTAAGTTAAGTAGTCAGCATGAAGAATTAAACATGGGCTTTTATCTTTACATGGGACACAAATAGCATCATTCTCCCTGAAAAGTTTGTATCTTTCCTCCAAATACGGACTTTGTCGCTCTTTATACTACGTCAGCTGAATTTAAAAGCATTTGCAATGGTCTAATATTGCCGCAATGGGTTTATTACCTTGATAGTTAGTTAGATGAAAGCCCAATGTTTGTCTGTACAAGAAATCAAGTATAAACTCAGATTTGTGTGTAACGTGAAATCCATATTTAATCACTTCATCACTGATCATCGCAACTGCAAGATAAAACAGTTGCCATGATATCTGAAATCCTGTGTCAGGACGGTTTTGGCATCTGATGAGTTTCCAAATGTATGAATCTGTTACTTAAGCTGACTTCCTGGATCAGATTTCACTGTCTCACCGGTGCCTAAAGCAACATGCCCCACCAATGCAGCCTCTTGTGTTGCCTTAACGCGGGGCTGTTTATAGTAAGGACAACACGATATTCTTAAAGAAAACAAGGGTGTTAGCTGCTGCGGCTTGAGGACTTAACAGCTGATAGTGTCAGATGTTGGGATGTATCACATTAAATAGACATTCAAAGGGGGCGATCAATGAAAGAGACCTTCTCTGTATATTAAAAAGGTTTTCTAAAGCCATTAAAGCAGGCTGGTAATTGATGAAGAGAGATCATCTATTGGTAGATGAAAACTTCGCTCTGCGTACTTGAAAAAGTGATTAAATGTGTAGAGCAGAGCTCCACCTGTGCTCATAGAATTACCATGCATAAACGTAATTATTTATCCAATTCAAGGTTGAGTATCTTTCATGGTGAAGCGTTATATGTGTAATGAGTAACATATTTGTCCCGTAGGGAAATTAGTCGGCTACAGTTACTCATTAAGCTGCTGGTCTTATGTAGGTCACGGATGTTTTTGCACGTTAAATGTTTTGCCCCTGCTTTATCATCCATATCTCGGTGCCACAGAGTATCACCCAGAGACACAAACCTACTCGGAGTGTACCAGTTAAACTCAGTAACGTTTGGAGTAAACAAATTAGTCCCGTTACGCTCGTCACTTCTGGAAACTGTTTCTATTTTAAGCCTTGTGCTTCGTGAAGAGGTAGCTCATTGTTATTCAGTAAAATAAGACTTGACAAAACAACACAAGACACAAGTAAATAATTGATCAGATGTCAGTGTGTGAGTATGTTCCTGTGTGAGTGTTTTGACTGTAGGTCTCTTTGTAAGCTCACAAGTGCTTTGTGAGTATGTTTGTTGTGGTACTGCTGCAAGGCCAGTGTGCGTGTTTACCAAAATGTGTGTGTGCGTGCCTTTGTGCATGCTTCTGTAGATTTGTGCGTAATTAAGTTTTGTTCCCCTTTTCACACGGGCACACTGCGGCCTGTATATTTTCTGCCTGTGTGTTCGCACTAACACGTGGATGCTGCTGACTGTTACATCTCGACTGTGGGTGTTTTGAAGCCGTTTGACAAAGTGTGTGTGTGTTCTCACACAGCTGTGTTCATAGTGGTGGAGAAGAGGGGGCACAGATCTTCCTGTCAGCTGTTTTCTTTCTTGCAGTCTCAGTATATTTCCACTCAGTTCTCAATCAAACTCTTTCTGTTTTCTGAATATTTCTCTCTTTCACACACTCTGTTATTCAGACCATATTTTTATCCCTCTTGTGCTCCACATTTCCCTGATGCTTTTTTTTTTCGATCTTCCAATTTATTCCTGCGTCTAATCTCTAATTCACTGTAATTCCTGATCTCATCCTTCCCGATTCCCCCTGTGAAACCACCTCCTTTATCTCCTCATCGTACCCATCATCTATCTCTCTGTGTGGCTGCTTGCGAACAAATTACATCTTACCATCAACACAAACAGGAAACAGCTGAGATATTGTGTTCTCTCGTCTTCCTGTCAGTTTCTCAGAAAACTAAACCAAACCACCAGAAACGAAGCCAATGTCTTCACCAACCATACAGTGAAACGAATAAGGCACAGCAGGCCGATCATGTGGTTGGAGGTTAGCAGGCTGCGTCGTGTTTACAAGCAGCAGGGGCTTTAAATGAGCACGTGCTTTAGGGTAACAGACGCAAAACTGTGTTTTTGTGTTTTTTTCTGCTGTTGAGCTGAGAAATGATTTTCAAGCGAGTGAGCGGAATTCAGATAATGTACGTCAGAATAACAGGCTTCAAAAATGGATCCAGCCTCTGTAATGCAGGTGGATATGAAAAACAGTTAGAAACATGAGGATGTGAACCTCAGGGCTCAAACAAAGACTGTATACAATATGTGGACGAAGGCAGCGGGACATCATCCACTGGCTTGTGGACTACAGTTTTGAAGCAACATTTTGGTTGTCGCCATCTTGGTATTTTGGTGACCAAAATTGGACAAGATGGTGGTTAACAGCCTTACGGGATCATGCATGGCAAATGCTAAATCACAAGCTAAAGCTAGCACTAGCTACCTAGCTTGGTTAGCAATTGCATTCATAATTCATGTTAGCTGTGATATTAATGTGGATGCTAATTTGAGAGTGTCTTTTAGTACAACTAAACGCTGATAAAGGCAATTTAAGGCAAACAAAATGTTACAATTTCCTTTAATGATCCTAAAACACACTGTGAAAAGATCAACCAAATCG
Source organism: Serranus cabrilla (assembly GCA_903364295.1). Classification (NCBI taxonomy): domain Eukaryota; kingdom Metazoa; phylum Chordata; class Actinopteri; order Perciformes; family Serranidae; genus Serranus; species Serranus cabrilla. The sequence goes on from CAFUXE010000673.1 coordinate 270,651, forward strand.
ACAGGTCGCTGTGGTGGAAATGAGGTTGAAAGTCAATCACAATTCAGTCATTTCCTATAGCATACTGTGCTTTATCGTCTATTTCATGGGACCATAATTTACAAAATAAACATCATGCTACATAAGGGAAGACTTGAAACTAACAATTAAGACCATGAACCCATAAAGAAACATTTTACTGGTGTAATAAATCAGATTCGACAATTTCGTCATAGGCTTCCACACGATCTAGCTTATTTTTTAAATCAGTGGAGTCGCCCCTGCTGGTCATTACAAGTAATGCAGGTTTTAGGCAGCAGACCCACAGGCTACATCTTCCTCTTTCATGCAGCTTTTGGGTTTAAACCAAATAAATCTGTGCACGGGTGTAAGAACGTGCGTGTGTGTGCATGCATGTATACATATTGCACCTCTGTGTGTGTGGCCAGACCTCATGCTGAGGGCCTCTTGCTGAGCCCCAGTGCTCGGCTATATTTAGGTGGCTGGTTTTCTCTCTCTTTCTCTCCCTCTGAGAGCGTTGCCTACTAGGTTGGGAGAGGCCGACCACAGGAATATGTTGCCTCCATGTCTGACCGCCGACTTTCAGATAACCATATGTGGGAGAATACAAATGCATGAAGACATCAGCAGTGGTTGGCCAGTTAGCTTATCATTAGGACGCAGAGCTTGTTGATATCACTGCTCCTGGTTAGAAGCATAATGTGGGGCAGACGCTAAAAACATAAACACAGTTTCAATTTGTTTCTCTAAAAGAGCTGTTAAGTGGGAGTGACTGCTGGTTCCAGATGTACTTTGTACCACTTAAAATTCCCCTTTAAAGTTTCCTTTAATGGTATTACCACTTGTCTGCACAGAAACATGTAACACATAAAGCTGAATTAAAAATATTTTTATAATAACCATTAATACAGTAACGTGAAAGGGCCCTGTTGTAATGAAGAGAATCATTGCCCAACCCTGCAGTAATCCTCAGCTGTATTTGCTTACTTTAAGCTAATTGTTTTGGTTTTATTGCCCTCAACTTCACTGTTACTGTCAGCTCTATTTAGCCTAATTTCTTTATTATTCATTATTAGGCTTCTAATGAGCCACATATTTCCCTGAGGAGTCAGTGGAGACCAAAGCAGATATAAAAGTAAAGTGAATATTGGACTAACAGCCATCTGGAGGCGAAAACTTTATAAGGTGATAATGTGTTCACTGCTTGTTTTGCTTACCCAAAAGCGCACCCAATAATCAATGAATTACTGCTTTAACAATACTACAGATATAAGATAGTGATGTCAGATACCTCCATAGATTTTGGTTCGGTTTGTTTATCTGTTTTTTTCTGAGAAAGACTGTAGCATGGGCCAAGGATGAACCCAACAAAGTCATGTGGATACACAAAATATTTTTTTGCACAACAGTGACAGAGGTCACCCATTTCTGAGGAATCCTGTTTGGTGTGGTGCAAATGGCTTTCAACCACCAAAAGAAATTCCCCCAAGCCACTATTGCTATAGAGGAAGAAATCGTTCAGAAGTGCGAATCAGCTTATAGCAAAAAAAGGTCATCTTGTTGCAGTTTAGTCCAAAATGGCTGACTATAATCACTAAATTCCTCTAAAACAATCAGAAAGCAAGTGGACTTAAATGTCCAAACATTTAATTCAGTTTGTACAAAATATTGGTAGCCATTGTGACGTCTCTCTATTCGTTTTTATGTAGCTACACACATTTATACCTTTGAATTCCTATCAAAGAACCAGGTGTTTCCTAAAGCAGTTTCTCATCTCTTGAGCTGATGACTCAACCGAAACTGGCCCAAGCCTTGGAAGAGCTCCAACAATCAGTCACTAATGCTGCCTTAACAGAAAATGAACACAACTTATATAACTCTTCTAGCTTAGCAGCTCCACTGCAGTTATTCCTCCTTACTTTTCTCCCTCAGACCCACTAACATGTATCAGCCATGAAAAAACAAGGGTGCTGTCCACACAGAGACACACTCTACCACATGATTCCCCCTGAGACCCCTCACCTTACCCCAATAAGGCCCGATGCCAGACTGGAATGAATTCCTCTGCTGTCTGAGTGTGAGCTGATAGGTGACACCAGCGACCTGGAGAAGGAGGGATAAAGATAGATGGAGGGCGAGGTGGAGGAGAGGAGGGGTGAAGAAGTGATATGAAAAGAATCTGGGGGAAAAGAAAAGACATAACCTGAGAGGGAGATAAAGAGGGTGAATAATGAGATGATCTATTTTCGTTAAAAGAAAGGAGAGAGGGCATGAGGACGTTGCCCAAGATAGGCCGTGACAAGATACAAATCACACACTCCAACTTTACCCCTTTCTCTCAGTTGCCATAAAAAGATATCACTGTTCTACACACAAAACAATACAACACATGACACATGATTTCCCATGCATGACATGTAAACATATAATTCAAAGGCAATTTGTAACACTAGCATCCTCTTTTTCTCCAGGAATCTCCTGACAGTCAAACAATCCAGTCATTCAACATATGTTATCTTCTTTTTCCCTGTAAAGTTGTGTTACTACCAGTTATTTGTTTGTCCTTTCAATTCATGGTATTATCTGTAACAATAAGTCATTCACTGTAGACAAAAATAGACCAAAGCTAGCTAGCTAACTAGCCAGTTGGCTGAAAACTCCTGTCCTTGCATTGCATAATAGTAGGCAACTACCAGCTTCCAACCCTAGTAAACTGTATTTTAGTTTGATAAAAATGCATTTTTATATCAGACTGTCAATTCTCTCAAACATATTATTGTTCTGTAGTGTTTGTACAATATAAATACATGGACAAACAACTCTAGCTTAACCTAGAACCACACAATAATGTAGCTAGCCTGCTCTATGCTAACTTCTAGCCTTACTGTTTGATGTAACTATCTAGTTGAAAGTGAGAATAGACAAACACACTATTACAACCAATATGTAAAAGTTTTGTTTTGTTTTTACTTCGGTTATATATTAAAGCTGTCTCTGCACCTTTAATTTTGATCATCCATAGCTGAAATCAAACAATAATGTAGCTAGCTTGCTATATGCTAACTCTTGGCCTTGCTGGTTGATGTAACTATCTAGTTAGCCGGCATGCTAACATTTGAAAGTTAGAACAAAAGAGCACATTGTTGGAACCAATCTGTACATTTTTAGTAACATATTTTTTGTTATTTATACAAACCCTCTCTGCATCTTTCATTTTGATCACCCATAGGGCCTACCTTGAGCCACACAATAATGAAGCTAGCTAATATTTATACTGTTGGCCTTACTGTTGTAATGCTCTAGTTAGCCAGCATGCTAACATTTGAAGGTTAGTGAATGAACATATTGTTAAAACCATACCGTACATTTTCTGTTAATTAAATTTGTTGTTGATTCATAAAGCCCTCTCACTATCTTTCGTTTTGATTATCCATAACCTTGTAGATATGTGTGAGGACACGACACGAAATAAAGAAGGCATTGTAATACTTCTGGGTGCTTCTGCATCTAGTTAACAGATACAACATTTAAACGAAAGCGTGGCATTTTTTTATGAGGCAATGTTAAGTGCAGCCTGGATGTTTTCCTTGGCATAGATGAGAAAGAGAATACTAGTTTAGAGCTGCACTGTTTTATAGGAAAACACAAAATGTACATAAACTACCATTTACAAATTGTAAAAGTATGTGATGCAAAACTAAGTAGGTAAGTGGAGGCCTATAAAACAAATGGACATTCTAAAACAAGGGAGAATACGCATGTTACGTGCCCTCCCCCCTTTCCCTTTGCTCTGTCTGTCTGTCACTCATTTGATCCCTGTTTTTCCTCAGGTGCAGGCAATGAGGCTGATTAAGGGAAGGTTAGAAAAGGGGGTGGTGACAACTTCCCTGGCTCTTTCTTCCACCTGCCAGCAGCAGCAGCAGTAGTGCGGCCTGTAGCTAGTGCTCAGGCCTTTTGTTTGGTTTGGTGTTTCCTTTGTTTTCTGGTGGGACTGGTGCCTCAGTTTTCGGCGTGTATTTCTATTTCTTGATTTAGTTATGGTTCGGAGGTAGAAGGGGTTCTTTTGGGTCCGACGGCCCATTGAGGGTTGGTCCAAAAGTTCCCCTTTCTTTTGTTAATTTTGTCCAGCCCACCAGACCTTTTGTTTCTTACGAGTTATGTTTTGGGTTGTTTGAACATTTTGTTAACAAATCATTATTTCTGATTGCAACTGACTTTGTGGCAATTATGTTACCTGCCCTTTAGTGGGAGCCTTTTGGCGGGGGTCGTAACATACGCAACGCAACATACATTTTTTCAACAAATAGATGCTTCTAGAGTTTCATATTGGCAACTTTGGGTTTCTAAGAGTGACATAAATGGCAGCTATCAGATTTCTCCAAACAACAAGTAACCCCTCCCTCCATCAGTCCACCCAGCATTAGTGACGTGGCTGGCCCAAGCTGGACGTCTTTGTCCCCACTGTCTTCTATTTCCCTCATTGTCCCTGTATCCATGCTGGTGGGAAGGGCGTGTGCAGCGGGGGCAAAGCAGATGTCAGGGCTGAGGATGAATAGTGCCCTGAGGGGAAGGAGAGGAGAGATGGCTGGTATAGCCTCTATACTCTGGAGACGTACACCGGCAGGGCAGGGATCTGTTTTCAGAGAGGAATCAACTTGTCCTTGGCTCTCTGGATGACGCACACACTCCTGAGGATACTAATAAAGTGGAAACCCAGTGGAAAAACACACTGGAGTGCTGCACAGCTGTGGTTTTCCGATGTACCGATCCTAAAATATTTGGCCATGGACACACATTTGATAAGGGCTTGTACCAGACATTTCCAGGGAAAGATTTCGCTTGTTTTTGTTCATCTTGGTTATAATAAAATACATAATAAAACATCTTTGTACTGGGGGGATGCCTGGCAGCCCTTTTCACCCCTACACCTGACTTTGAGAAGTACACAAACCTTTCAGTATGAGGCACATATAGGAAAAAAAGGGCTGTGTGACTTATGCAGCTGCAGCATAGCTTTTGTCCTTTAAGCGGAGGAGCATAAACACACACACACACACTCTCTGCAGGAGGGCTACCCTGTCATGTTGTTGGCGATAAAGCGAGTCCCAGATGTCTGCCCCCACCAGCCCCCAGCGATAGCAGACACACCAAGCTCACTGTCACTCACCAGGCCTTTGTTCTCAGACAGTAACATACTGCATGTACACAGCGTTCAGACTCTGTGTTCATTAATGTTGCCACAGCTCAGAGTCAGCTGATGTGTAAATGTTGTCAAAAATGGGAAATTATTAAGTGGAAGTTAAACTTTCCACATACTTTAGTGGCCTGACATTATCATTCTTCGACATCACTGTGTCACAACATTAAGATGACAATAGTGTGACTAAGTCACCTCCTCTCCTTTCCGTGGTAATCAGCCACACCTTCAGGAACTTTCTAACTAATCAGGCCATCTCTACAGGGTGACCTCTGTTGCTATGTGAGTGGGAGGGGAGGGCAGAAAATATTACACTGTGGTTTCATCAGTGCCAAGCTGAAACTCCAAGGCAATTTGATGACATTCTGACATATGCTGCAATAGAATTTGAATCAAATGAAGTGATTTATCTTCATGAGAACAGATTCATGCTGATGTCTAGCTGTACATAAAAGTGTTAGAAAGTTTGTTTCCATAATTTGGCCTCCAGCATAAATTGAGCCTTTAAAAAAAAACATTTAGGGGCTTATCAAATATGATCAAAATGATCAGCACAACCACAACCAGTGCAATTCCTCTCTTATTTCTCAGCGATGAATAACATGTCAGAACATCTTGCTCAAATGATTCATTGCAAAACCCTGTCCAGGGAGGATTGCAAAATCCTGTTAAATCTGGATCACTTGTGCTTTGTGTTACTGTTGGATGGTTTTTTAGTCACATCCCCCACAGATTATATTTTTCCACAAAAGAACCCACACGGGGCCTTACAGTGGAATGTAACTAAGTACATTTACTCAAATACTGTACTTAAGTACAGTTTTGAGGCCAGCTTTAGTTACTTTTTCCAAAATTTAACATGGAAAACATAATCGACTTAATGTGATGAGACATTTCTTTAAATTACACCTCAAAACACCATATTAAGTAGTGTAAATGAGCCCTATCTTTACAACATTAAAACACTGCTTACATAAAAGCATAAATCATAATGATCTAATAATATATTTGGAATATAAAACAATCTGAGTGGGTCCATTCTGCATAATGAGTACTTTTACTTTTGATACTTTAAGTACATTTTGATGCTGGTACTTTTGTGCTTTTACTTCAGTAAGTTTTGAATGCAGGACTTTTACTTGTAGTGGAGTAATTTCACAGTATAGCGGTATTAGTACTTTTACTTCAGTAAAATTGGGAATCTTTAACCTGCTTCCACAAAGCTCAAACATGCAAGTTTAGCAGGAAGAATGTGCACCAAAAATGTCTAAATATGACTGAAACCTCTTAGTGTTTCTTGCTGACAGGCAACAATCATTTTAAACTACAGTACCGACACTCCACAGCTGTTGAGGCCTCATGCTTAGCAATGTTTGGAGAGTTAAAGCCCGACTTAAACACAAGCCCAGTCACCTTCCCTCTCAGTGCCCTCCGCCCCCCACGCCCTCGGCTCCTGCTAAACCAGCTCTTCTCGTTCCCTCCTTTGTCTGTGTGTCAAACCGAGCCAAATGTTTTTCTTTTTCTGCCTGCTGCTAAGCAACCTGGGGGATTCAGTGCTGCAAAGAATTGCAGTCTTAATCCAAACTCTGGGTTTTGCAGAGTCAGCTGGTTCGGGTGCAGCGTTATTGTGCATATCAGTGGCCTGTCAGAGTCTTATATTTTGAGAGAAATCTTGCTAACGGTACCATCTGTCGCATCCTATCATTTAAGAGGTGGAAGCACTGGCAGTTCCATTTGGACACAGAAAGGAGCACTGAGTTTTATTCCAAATGTCCAAAAACATCATGTGCATTTGGACGTGAAGTGATTGGATTTGCCGATCAGGGCAGGCAGCAGTCCTTTTAAGGGAAAGTAGCAAAAGGCTTATGAAATGTTCCACAGTTACTCCCAAAATATGGAGCTACATCAACATTACTGACAGTCATCCAGCCCATCAGCGAAGCACATTTTTTCTCAGTTTGCATGTTTGTTTAAACACAAATTATGGCACCATCTGAGCCTCGTTCCTTTTCAAATAAATCAAATTCAGCCACAGGGCCAGCGTCAGATGTGTGGTAGGATAATGTGCTTATAGAATGTGTGACCTGAAATCTCTTAATACACTAAGTGCAGTTTACTCTCCCAAGAGAGCGGCGAATGATCGTGAGGAAGGAGAACTGCTGACTTGATCTCCTCTCCAGTCCTTCTGGCACAGCTGGCCCACTCAGTCCTCAAAGACTGGGAGGTCAAATTCCAGTCCGGGTCCCAGTGGGGCCACAACATGCGGGTTTAAGTTTGTGCAGCTCTGAATGTACAAGATATGGTTTAAGATCCTCCTTCAGATAGTCATTAAATAATGCATTTTATGGTTTTTTATAGTAATTATTTAATAATACTTAATATAGAGTTTCTAAACCTATTCCAAAGTCAAATTTCAGCACCTTTCAAGCATTTTCAAGGTGCAATTTTAAAGCTACATACAGTATATACAATATGATCATTTCTTCATCACATTAATTTTATGTTATTGTGGTGTAAACAACCAAAATTATGTTTGGTGACAGTATTCTAAAGGTCAAATTAAAGGAATACAAGATTCATTTTTCAAAATTTGTCACTTATTTAAGTATTTTCCTCTAGAAAGGGGTTCATTCAGTTTTAAAATTAAGTACTTTCAAGGTACCTGAACCAAAAATGTCCAGACTATAGAGTCTATGGCATCAAATCTAAACTTAGTTACTAAAATTGCAAAAAATAATGTGTCAATGTATATTGATGTTATTTTGTCAGCAGTTCATATGAACTTATGCATGTTTTGATCATGATTGAATAATTGAAGGATCAAGTGTTTTTGTTTACAAGTGTGAATGTGTAGGTTATGCACCAGATTATGTTGAAAATCAAATCATCAAGCATTTTAAAGCAGTATATGGACTTGGAAGGTTTATTAAATCCTTGTGTTTTGTTTAAGACTTAAGAACACTATAACCTCAAGAACTGTAATCAAAATCCACACATTAAAGATCAAGAGCTTTCAAGGATTTCCAGCACTCCTAGGCGCCTTGTAAATAATGACACAGCTCACAGTGGATATGATGCCAAGATAGGAAATCTTTTATTACAGAGAAAAAAAACTTTTCTTCCAAAATATAGAAATCTGTACAACTTCCGCACAATCAATTTACATGAACTGTACAAATTTACAGCAGTTCATCACAACATACCCAAGGAAAAGAAACTGAACACGATAAAGATGTACTGACATGAGATCACAAGATAGACAGCTTTTCTTCTTGGGTAAGCTCAGATTTTTTTGTCTATTTTCTGGTTTTGTACGTAAATAGAAAAAAAAAGGAAAAACTGAAAAGAAAAAGAAAAAAAACAAAGGATACGTCTACACTTACAGATCATGGAAACTAATATTTTTTTACCAAAACAACTTTGGTCCTTGCCAACACTCCCATCACAAATGGCTTCACTTACGAAAAGCGTTATCCATGTTAAAAGATGAAATACAAAAAGGAATAAATCTAAAAACACCTCAGGATAGCAATTATTGGCACTTCCCATGTGTAATGTTATGTACTCTACCATATGTTGTACAGTTACAATACATTCTACAATATGTAAAACACCTCAAATGTGAAAGTGGCAATAATTCAACTAATTGATGACAATTTTGACGACAACAACAACAACGAAACTGCTGTTCCCTTCCTGTTTCATGTCTTAACATGCACAACTTCTCCACAAGGGTATTTATTGAATGTCCGAGGCCTGAGTTTGGCAATACATTCCAGGAGAGACTCCTCGCGTCTCAAAAAAACGTCACAACTTCAACTTGACATATTTAGTGCATTTTATGTGCTATTTTACCTCTGACTACTCAAAGCACTCTCACGACAGTTCTGTAACCTATGTGCGCACAAGCTGAATGGATGCCATTTAAATAATCAATATTACTGAGGACTTAAACCATTTTCGGGTGGTGGTAGTACAGTTGAGAAGGTGTTGAAGGGGATTTGGGTTACATTTTTTGACATTTTGTAGATCTAAAAAACGGTTAAAAGTGGGTTAGATCACCAGACTAAAAATCCTCCTTTAAAAAAAGAGGATGAGGAGGAGAAAATGGGGATGGCAAGATTGTGGAAAGATGAGAAAATCTACCAGTGTGACCATAAAATACATCTAGAGAAAAGTGAGACGAGACGATCATCTCGTGTCCGAAATATAGACCAATCTCAAAACATCTTGTCACGTGACATAAAAAAAAAAGCTATAATGGAGCAGCGTGATTTTAAAACTGGTGTCCACCATGGAAACCAAAGCCCTGGGCTCCCATCCCAGCGAGCTCCTCTCCATCTGGCCAACATGGAATCACTGCTTTTCACAGATTGCTGAAGGGAGTATCAGCAGAGAGCAGGGGAGAGGGGTTAGGGGGTTGCAGTGCGTCAAAGGCTATAGCTCTATTACCCATGATCCTCTCAGGCTTAGGGGAGCTTAAACACCCATAGGTCTGTTGATGAGCGGCGAACCAGCCGGCCGTGACAGATTTGGCCAGCGGCTAAGGCCCAAACACAGCCCGGAGCATCTGTTCCAGCGTGCTGTTCGCCGCTCAGCCCCACAACCAGGAGTGAAGTGGGGGTACGTCAGACAGCCATCACACCCTTTCATATGCATGTAAACAAAGTTGCTACTCAAACTCAGTAATCGAGTGCAGCGCAATCCAGTGAGATGAAAACAGAAAACAATGGCCTAGTACCCTCAATTCTTCATCTTTGATCCATGTTTCGTCGTCTCTCACTAGCCCCCCTAGTGCAGCTTGAGCACGCCAAGCGCGTGTGCTGGTTTGTTTTTTTTATCCATCACCTGTGAGGAAGGGTCGACGGCTTGGTTAGGGGATGTTGAATAAGTCCAGAAGGGGGGCTGGAGGGATTTTAGCTGCCCTGGACAAAAAGAGTCCGGCCCTGGCCCCCCCTCTCTCACACCAGCTCCCCATCCCCGCCTCCCGAACCCGGCTCCCCACGGTGATGGATGATGATATGTGTCACATTAAGTCTACCTGCATCCACAGGGGGTCAGCTAGCAGCCTGCTGGCTCGCTTTTGGCTGAACAGGAGGTCTGAGCTGAGGGGTGATATGTGGCACTTGAGGCACTCTAACCCCCCACACCAGGAGGAGTGGGGGAGGTTTGAAGCTGCCAGGCTGGAATATGGACGCCTCCAGAGAGGGTCCGGGCAGCACATGGACCAGGCTGGCTCGCATAAGCCTGATAATAGTTTAAAAATCACGAATGGCTCATAATTCATGACAATGAGGTCTTCGTAAGGCAATGCACCTCCAATGCACACATAAGGAAAAGTCTCTCCTTTGTTACAAGACCTTGGAAATAGCTAAATGAAAATAGAAGGCTGACAAGGCCCGGTGTTGTTTTTAATTCAAGTTAAAATTAATCTCTGAACAGTCGGTGCTCCAGACCTCCCTTTTGGCCAAAGTCTCACACAGTCATCACTTAGTCCAGACCTTTCAGACCAACTCTTTTTTTCTATCAGCAACACAAATCACCATCTGTGTGTGTCTGGGGGGGAAACAGCTTAGCTCTGCATCCTGCCAGAGCGAACAGTGCCATATGAACGGATGACAGAATGTTTCTAACATACCACCAAAAATACTCTCCACCTAAAAATCAACAGCTCTGAAATGTTCACAAATACAGTGTAAAAAAAAAAGGTTTTTGAAATCCAGAGTTGCACACTCCCGATTTTAATAGACATCAGCCTATCCCAACGTGGGAGCTACAGTATGAACAAACGGCTAAAAACTGGGAGGGCAATAAAAACGGTGTGAAAATATGACATTCGAATGGATGGAATGCAGGCGATTTTCTCTAAAAAGTACACATCCCACACAATCTCACGTCAAAGTGCATTCAATGTCAATTCTAACAGGGCCACGAGACCAAATTTGGGTAAAATAGGCCCCCCTTTTTGCTACACTTTGAGTTTTGGCGATGCAGGAGATGACAAAGTGGTGGGGAGGAAAGGGGGCAAATTAAAAACACAGGAACTTGATTGTGATTTTCAACAACATTCATTAACTTGGGGGAGGGGGCAGGAGACGGATCCCCTTGCCCTCCCCCGGAAAGCTACACATACATGGGTGATGGGAGGGTGACAGTGCAACAGGACACACTGATATCCACAGGTAGCAGGTGTCACAACACATTCCACTTGCACTTACATACAGGCCGAGAACGTTGAGATGAAGGTTTCTGAGGCTCGGTGTTGATGGTAGAAGGGGGAGGAGGCAAAGTTAAGACTGGAAAACCTTTTCCCTAGCTACAAGATAAAGAAAACTAATTCCCTGTGGTCCAAAAAGGGGGTCTTATAGAAAATAGAGATGCTCTCATTGGGCGTTTCTTTACCTTGAGCTTGGATTGTGAAAGGCTCAGTCTAAACCTCAACTTCCTCCCCACCCACAGGAAACAAAACAAATTGAATAACCTCTGGATTTTGAAATTCAAGGGGTAGTTCCTGATAAAAATTCCTTACAATTTAGGTTTTGGTGTTTTGCGGTGGTGTGTTGAACATGTACCCATAGTAACCACAAGTAAGAAAGTGCAAAGTCAATGACAGCCCCTCAGAGATGGAGCTGATCACCATGTTGTTTACAGTCGAGGGGGGGGGTGGGTGGAGCCAGTCTCCATGGGGGTTCCTGGTTGGTTGGTTGGTTTAGCTGCCCCAACAGTTCCATTTCCACAAAGCTTCTCCTGAAAAACCGGAGTGCCCAGCTGATCCAATGACACAACAGAACAGATGACAATGGGGGGAGAGGGTAAAAAATATCAAACCTACAAGGTTTCCATCACCTGGACGATAGGCCACATCCTCTGTTTTTTTCTTTTCTTTTTTCTTCTTTCACTATTTCATTTCATATTCTTAGCTTTAAAAAGGCTCACCCTGATCTGGCCATGTGATCTGACCAACCACGGCGTGACCCTGAACAAAAGTAGGCCGGGGTGACGGTGCGCCTCTCTAACTGGACACAGTCATCATATTGTAGGCTTTGGAGGGACTGGTTCTGCCCAGCACCATCAGTTCCTCCTTGCAGCTGATGTGACTGTCCACCATGGGGCTCCCCGACCCGCTGTTTCCTGAGGGGGAGCTGGCGACGGCCATCGCCGGCATTACTACGGAGCAGGGCTGCGACTCGTACAGGACGCAGATGGAGCCGTCCTCGCCGATGCGGTAGGACACCTCGAAGGGGTCCACCCAGAGCGTGAGCTCACTGGGAAGCAGCAGGTAGAGTTGCTGGATGGTCAGGCCGATGCGCTGGCCCGCCTGCCCCACCAGTGGGTCCATCTTGTGGTTGATGCGGATGCATCTGTAGCCTGAACCCTTGCAGGGCCTGTCTGGGAACCAGTGGTGCTTATATTGCTCTGCAGGGAAACAGGGGAGAGAAAGAGAGCGGAGAGGTTTAGCTTAAAACCGATTACCATCTTAATGTGGCAAAATAATGTCATATGCTTTGATGGGAAGACGGTCCAAATGGAAAAGAATAACGCACTGTTACACACAGAAACACTGGCTACAGTAAAGCACAGCTGTGCAGATGAGATCTGGAGTGAACTGAGGTTGAACAAAGGTCGAACAGAAAGCAGACAGACTGTACTTTGTTAGATAAGACCATGTGATTGAACACATCATGGCTGTAAAACCTGTTTATGTAAAGATGGGAGCTGGAGCCTGACAGATATGGGATTTATGAAGGAAAACATAGAAATTTTACAGGGGAAAATGAGCAGATTACACATATGGTGGCCAAATTAGTAATTTTTTTTTAACTGGAATGAAAACAGACCTTTTGTATGTGGATTTTGCAGCAATATTACTATACAAAGTTACTCAGAAGGCTGCTTTATTAAATAGAGTTCATGTTTGACATTAATGTACACTAAAGATACAATATCAGACAATTCTGTAAATAAAAACTCAGAAAATAAAGAATAAAAAGTTAATTTCCAAAATCACACAAATCATTGATTTCTGCATACTATATTTGGTAAAAAAAAATACACACAATAATAAATAAATGATAATAGTGTATTTGTTTATATAACTAATCTACTACATTATATAATACTAATGCTTATTTTTAATCAAATCTACAAAAAAAACTGAAACAAAACATCACTGCCTGATGTTTCCAAATGTTAAAGAAAACAGGGATTAGTGATTAAAAGGAGTAGATCTTAATCTCATTTACTGAGTATTGCTTCTATGTAAATGTCTCTGTCTGTTCCAGTTCATTATTCTGCCTATAGCTCATAAAAAAAACAAAATGTTCTTATCTACACTAAAGTACAGGGTGTAACTGTGTGCAGCAGCAGAAGAAAGGCTGGAAAAACACCACCACCTGTTACAGGCCTGATAAGCAGCCATAAACAGGCGGCCAGCGGCTCCCTGGGCCTACGTGACAAAGAGAGGGCCATTGAATTGCACAATCCCTCCCCTGGCCGTCGTCAGTGTCACAAAGTCTCTCATGACTGGCTGAACAAAAACACCAAAAGTGTCGAAGTCCCAGCCAGCCATCTGGGACGCCCGGCTCCGCCTCTTAAAGGGAGAGAACTTTAGATTCCTCTTTTTTTTTTTAGTTAATCCTCAGCTGTGCTGCGGCTCTGAAACTAGTGACGCTGTTTACAGTTTGCTTCGGGCATTTTTTTTGTGGTTTACGGTGACGAAAGGAAAATAAGAGTGTGATTTTGTGTATTTGAGGAAGTAAGATATGGCTCATTCTTTCCGTGCACATTCACTTTTGGCATTTAAAATCAGATTTTCCAAAGATTTCTGACCTCACTTTGAGGAAGACACCTTCCCCCCATTTAAGACTCATCCATATTGAATTACCATTGATGCTAACTTCATTGTGGCTAAAGAAAAACTGGGTAAGAGAAGTAGGCCGCCATTCAGGCCTGGGGCCACCTGTATGCATCCACGGGACAATAACACCCCCCCAGTCCCTCCTGTCCTCCCCTCGTGTCTTATCACAGAAAGCTGTATACCACCGAGCTAATGGAGGGGCTGGCACTGAAAGAGGACATGGGGCTGGATGATCTTTCAGCCTCGGACTGAGCCACAAAGGCAGCCACGTCCAAACCCTGGAGCAGCTGGGAAAGGATCAGCTCAGCAGGGCCTATTCTTAAAATCCAGGGCACATGGGAGGAAGAGGAGGGGGAGGAAACGGGGAACGGAAAAGTAAGCAGACGAGTGTCCGCTTAACCTAAAGAGTTTAACCAAAGAGGGCTGTCAGCCGTTGCAGCTGACCTCGAAGAGTGGAAGATTCTGTTTGTTGGGTATTTTCCTCGTTCAAAGCCGTTTACTGGCATCAAACTGCACCGCTGCTGCTGGTAAACAAGAAGAATCGAAGCTCTGCTGACTGCAATTACACAACTATCGTGATTTCAATCTGGTCACTGGGACTAATTTCCCCACTTCCCTTCGTTCAGCACAAACAAGAGGAGCTGGACCCCCAGCTTTTTCAGCACGCAGACACAATAGTGGGTGATTGTGATGTTTCCAGGCACAAAAGAGCTCTGGCTGGCCTAGTTTAGTAGCAACGAGCCCCCACAGGATACTACCACACACACGTTTGTTTCTGCCTCGTGCTGCAAACTGACACTTTATTGGATATTTTACTTTTATTCAGATCATCAGCTTGAAAATACTTATAAAAAAATCTTATCCCAGTCCTACACGTGGCAGATTAAGCCTCATCATTTACAATAATTAAATTTAATCAGTGTTTATGTGCACTGAATGTATGGTGGGTTGCGCTCTATTCAGTGGATTTCCCCTCCATTTCCTCGCTGCTTACGCAGGCTGCCTCCGCAGGCTGCCTCCGCCTTTAATGTCCTCCTATAGGCGCCCACCAGACAAACATCCCCTCCCCCACACACAGGCCTCACCGCCGACTCCATTCAACTCCAACTTTTGTCTTGTTTACAAACAGCGTCGTCGAATTGAGCTTGTGCAGACATTTGTTTGGCAAAAAATAGCTCAAGATTTAAAGCAATTCCTCAACAAAAAAACATATATCGTTTAACATTGGCGATTGTAGGACTCCCTATATTTTATCTGTCTTACCAAATGTTCTTTTGTCCCTTTTTTATAGTAATTACATAGATTATAACCTTATTTATGGCTACTACAGATGTGAAATTAAGATACCTTTCAGGGTGCATTTTTTTAGCTTTTACATTTGTGCATTTACACTGCTATAACACATTTATATGTAAACATATACAAATATGGCCTATATTTTTTCTTTGTCTAAAAAGCAAATCATTGAGTCAGATAGTGATTGATTATTAGAATACTTATTGTAATACTGTTTTAATGTAAAGCATTTTCAAGCACTTTATTCAAAACCTTGAAACATCATTAAAATCCAAGGATTTTCAAGGATTTACAGCACCAACACTAACCATGCCATCACAATAGAAAACACTACTGCTAGTTTGTGTTTTTTAAGAAAAAAAGTTTTATTTCTCCATGTTATTATTGCTTATTACAAAGTAAAAGGCCCGTTTTTATATAAGTGAGCTCCTTATGTAGGTCATCTGCTTAGATGGAGAGGCAGATGTATAGCAGCTTTAGAGCTGAGAGAGGAATGTGTTTACAGCAGGAAATGAGACAATCCCCGAGCAGCACTGTTCTCAAAAAACACGGGAAAACACTTATAATGCTGTAAGTAAGCCTGTGGGTTAAAGTAAGAGGAAGTAGTGGCTTTATTTTTAAATAAACCATGTGAAACAAAAGTGATTTGATTTTACATTCGCTGCAAATCCTGAATGTGTCATGTTTATGCCATTCAAATGAATGGGATGCGTATGAAATCGTAATAAGACTACATGGGCAAAATGGAAAACCCCGACAATACAAATACAACTGTATGACAAGGTTATTAACTCACCAATAAAACACACAAATATCGCCAAATGCGTCGTTTTCTATCAAGGGAATTGAATAAAAACGCAACAAAAACGGGGGGAAATAATGAATAGCGCCGTTACTCGAGATTTGTTGAGATTTTATCGTTATTAACCTATTTCGTCTAATGCATTACGTAATTCAGCAGCCTCACTGGGGGCTGTTTTGCTCTCTTCTCTGAAAGCTTTATCGACCGAGGCGCACTTCCTTGTTTGCGCTTCTTTCCATCCCCCCTCCTCCTCCTCCTTTTCTTCTTCTGCCAAACAAAGTAACTAATCCAACTACCTCATTTTGTATCTTTATGAAAAAAAATATCGTACTGAATCGATTTAATCGTCGACGGATCGTCTGGGATCACTTGCTGTGTGTTTATACTTTGTTGTTTTTTTCCCTCTCCGACGTGCGCAAACAGTGGTGCGCGTTGGACGCGCTGATAGTGATACTTGCGAGAACAAAGAAAGGCTTCTTCTGACTCATTCTCAACCTAATTAACAGCCGATTTTATTCATTAAATGCTAAAATAAAACCTTAAATAAACACGTGATGTTGTGTGATAGAATACGAGGTGTGTTCAAGTGGTGTTTTGTGCTGGTTTTCTGGTTTACTCACCTGACAAAATGTCCTGTAAGCTTTGGCTGAACGTTTGGACCTGTCGATCGTTTACGTGTCCTTTTACCCGCAGAAATCTCGACAGAAATCCGACGGCGGCGTTGATCTCTGGTTTCATCGTTCCCCGGGCACAAAGGGTATGCATTGAGAAAAAAAAAAGCAACGGCGTCGATCCGCTCGCTTTTGTTGTTTTTCTCTACGTGTTTGTCCGACTAGTCGTCTTTCTCTCCACTTCTGAGCAGCGATCCTTATCTGTTGGCTCTTGTGTGGTTTCTCTTGGCATTTATTTGTCGAGGTAGAGAGGAGAGTTAATTCAGAACGAGTCCGTGTCGCACAGGACGGTACAGTGCTGGGAAATAGACGCCTGTTGTTGGTAAATACAGGGGGGGGTTGGGGGGTCCCTTGATGCCACGTTGACCAACCCACCACGCTCACTTTCCTCCTCCAGAGTGAAGCTCTCGGAGTGGGGGAGCGTGTTTTTATAGCGCCCCCTCCCTCCCCACAGCGCCGACACAAGCTGCTACAGCAACAACGGCTGACCAATCCCGGGCCGGCCTCCGTCTGACGAGCCACATATAGGCGGAGTGCAGCGAACGCGTCACCGCTCTGAAAATAAACAGACAGCGTGAAGCCGCGCTGCGTTCACGGGCTGTGGGACATTCGCTAAGTAGAGGAAAAACAACAACAAAGGAAACGAAACGTGATGCTGGGGGGAGAAGTTGGCAGCAACTAAATCTATGCTACTTTACTTATCTGTTTTTTTATTATATTTGAACCAATAAATCGCATAAAATGAGGTGTTTTGCAGTCAAATGCATGTTTGCCAAGCCAATCTCTTCATGGTTTAGGAATATCTGATTGTCTTTTTGCCCTGTTGGTCGATCAGATAGTGGGCTGCTAGTTAATAGGCACCTCAGAGCTCGATTAAGCTTTCAGAATATACACGATCTACCCCCATTTGATTTCTCCTTAATCCAAATTAAAGTTTTTTTTCTATATGCCTCCAGTTATGATTGAATCCAGCACATTGCACTTTTATTTGACCATATCTAGTATTAATTTCTATGTTTTTAAAACTATTTTCTTGCATTAGAACAAAGAATACTTTACCCCAAAAACGAATATTTGCATATCAATTACTCCCCCTTGCATTACCTTGAGTACCTGAAGAATACTTGTTTTTATCATATTCCTCCACGGTGAACAAAGAATCCAAAAACAGAGAAAATTGCTGATGAATTGATCTAATGGGGGGCATGTTTAACAAAAGGAAAACTAACAGAACATCATTAAGTCTGACACAACTCGTGCACGTCTCATATATCTGGTGATATGCTCAGGACAACTTATTCTCATTAATGGATACGTATGATTTCTTACAAAAACATATGCAAAGCTAATTTCATGATATTCCACGAAATAACAATGTTTTTAACAGGTAACAATTGCTGTTTATAACATGTTGTGATACAGAAGTAATGAAGTTTAGGCAACTTGTTTAAGGTTAGGAACAAAGAACAGGGTTAGGCTTGAACTTATCTACAGAACTACGGGACAAAGAAGTTTCCAGCACTGGTGTTCTGGGTCAAAGAAGCCCTGGGTTTCCTGTAGCGTGGTTGCAGTAGCTCTTTTTCTCTATTCTCCGTTCAGAAAAACATTCCAACAGGTCTTCCTGGTGTCCTAGGAGTTAAACATGCTGACCAGCTGCCCTTTGTTATAATGCCATCCCCCATCTCCCCATTTTTACCCCAGCCCTCTACTGTGTCTAATAAAGGCACACAAAAAACCTGCCTTAAATAGAAATGCTCCACACTGTTTGGCTCATGTCATTTTCTTTTCTTGCGTCACTTTTTGGGGAACACTGCACATGTTTTTTTTCAGTATTTACTTTGTATTTTCCTCCTGTTTTGAAAGTAAATCTTCCTCAGATTACTTTTTGGTGCAAACTATTTTTTAAAGCACATTTCTGACAAATTATGGTGTTTAAAAGTGACAGTTACAAAAGCAGCTATTTAAAAGAAAAATGTCCGCAGTGTAAATGAGAGCCGACTTTTGTAAACAACATTTGGGCCCAACAGGTTGATCGCCTGTTTATGGTTCTGTATGTTCAAAGTCAGGATTTTATTGCTGCTGATTTTCAGGTCAGGCCAGGCAGGCGACAGAACAGGTGTGTGTGTGTGTGTGTTGGAGGGGGGTGTAAGACCGAGACAGGAAGAGAGAGAGAGAGACAGTTTACATTTGCTTTGTTCACCTCAGTGCCTGCTTCTGTCTCGCTCTCCTTCTCAGACTGTGCTTTCCGATCTGTGGGTGTTTTTCCACATATGAAACAGGAAGAGTGTTCGAACAACTGAAAGAGCACGTCTTGTGTGACCCCCGTCAAAAACACAGAGGAGGCAACACTGTGCCAGGAAGCAGTGAAATCTGCCTTTTCAGAGGCCGGTCCCTACGTGCTCATTAAAATCAGTGGAAAAGTACAGGCTGCTGTGCTTTGTTTGTTGCAGACACAGTCAAGATGACCTGCTGAGTGCTCCAATCATGATGCAATCAAACAGACCCGGACCACACTGATTGGCTCAATCACTGACCTGAAGCCATACAGAAACGCATACGAAATGTAGATATGTGTTTATGCATGTGTGCTCAACACAAACACACAATAACCAACAGTGTGATAGGGATTTAATCATGCGTCCAGCGTGAATATTACACTTATCTGACCACTTAACTGTCTGGAGTCTAAATCTCTTCAGTAAAGTGACATGATGCACCAGAGTGCGTGTTTTGACTGATGTTTTTATGGGAAATAATGTCAAACTAGCACTAAAAAGATGGTATTTTTGGGAAGAAAACAGTGTATGTCCATCAGTGCTATTGTATGACATTCACATGGCTTCAATTTTGGTATTTTTTATAGTATTGTACTTCTTATCCTAAGATAAGATAAGACTTTATTTATCCCGCTGTAGGGACATTTAGTCGTCACATCAGCTCAAGATACAGACAGGGAGTTTACAAAAGATATACAAATAGAATACAAAAAAGACATATACATGCATAATATACACAGGTATAATATGTACATTTTCTACAATAAAACCTCTTTGAACAAGCAGACCTATGTTATACATATTCTATATATATATTAAATATTTTAAATCATAATAACGATGATTGTTTGTCAATGGCAGTTGTCATGAATGGACCTTTTACTGACTTTCAAGTTGCGTCTTTTTTAAGGTCCTGGTTGTTTTTAACTGGATGAAGGATTTTAGTTATCTGCTATCTGGATCATAAGTAACCAAAGAAACAAGCTGAGAAAAACACAGGCAGCATTACAGAAACTGATTTTTAACATGAAGCTGCTTTATTTTGTGCTTTTTTAGGAGACCTCTGCTGATAATCTGGCTCCTGAACAATGAACACTGCAGGAATTAAAACAGTGGTGACATTTGGTGTTAGTGCACCAGTACACAAGATAAAAATGTCTCACCCTTCACTGGCCTCTTTAAAACCGC
>CAFUXE010000673.1:291161-311516 GCA_903364295.1 Serranus cabrilla
ACATTTGCGCATGTTGCGGTTTAATGCAGTTGAGAATTTCATTTTCCACAAATCATATGTGTTTAAGTTTATGAAGAGATGTTCACATGTAAGCTGTGATTTTTCACATTACTCCCACATTCCTCTTCTAATATTCACAGCTGTGGAGTGAAATAACTTCAAGCCCAAGCAAAGTATTACTAACCCAATACTGTTTAACATTCAAGTGAGTCATAGCAGAGTCTTCCATATGAGAACATTGGAGCAATGGGATTAGATAGGCAAAAGATTGTGGCCTTTTCAAATTAGATAGCTGTTAGCTTCTACTTTTTGTCTTCTTTCTTTTGTTCTGTTCTGTCAGCAGTCAAGTGGCTGGATTTATAGGTAGCCATAACAAAGCTGAAAGACTGCAGAGATGTCAGAATTTCCTTTTCCTTAGAGGGGGAACATTTTCAGGTTGGTTTAATGTTTGTTTGTCTCTTGAATTACTGAAAACCTACCAGACCAATTTTCATGAAACTTGGTGAAAGCATGAAGCATTGGTCCCGGAAGAACTTGTCAAATTTTGAAGCAGATCCAATTTCCAGTGGTGGATACACAAATAATTTTACTTTCGTTCATTTTCAGATAGCGCAGGGCCTTGACGAGTGACCTTTTGAAATGTCTTATGCAAAAACATTGACAAACAAACAAAGGAAAAACCTTTCAAAACAGCCACACAAACATTTAAATCCCTCATGAAGCCTGTTTTAACATTGGGGATACAATTTTAAACATTTGGTGAATCATTAAGCATCAATTTGCGTCTTTCCTAAATCAATTTATGGTGGGAATGACTTTATTGTCCATCAAAATGAAAATGTAACAGTCACCTGCTTGGGTGGTGGGATGCAGGATATGGAGTGTGTGGGGCTAAACTCTACACCAGTACTCCAAATATTGATATTTTTTGCCAAAATAGGGGGACAGTAATCACACAGTTTCTATAATTATCCTCACTGAAAACTCTGTGAAGCTTGTGTTGTGTAGAGAAGAAGTAAGTAGATTTAGTGAGGTACCCGAGAGCCAGTCAGTTTTCTTAAATGGCAAAAAATAGAGCAAGAAATCTATTCACCAGGCTCGTCATCTGTGCATATTTTAACCACACAGGGTTAGTGTTTTTGGTTTAGTGTTTACTTCTTAAAAGACAGCTTCTGGAGTGAAATATCACTTTAAATGTCATATGTTTAGGTGACACAAGTTGGCACCTGTTTGTGGAGATGAGTCACAAACACCAAACAGTGGTAGCAGCTGAAGAAAGTCAGCAGTGTTCACATTACTGCAGGATTTGACTCCTGGGAGTGCAGTAGCAGCAGCAAGCAGGAGATTTGCAAGCAAGCACGATAGCACACATCTGTACCACACACACACACACACACCAGGCAAATGCCTCATTACTGACAGAGCGTAGGGGTGTGTGGTTGAGTTTTAGCAGCTCGGCAGGGGAGATAAAAGTCAAATAAGATAAAAGAGAAAGAGAAAGAACGTATATGACAACAGAGGGAGCTTGTGAAGGGTAATTAAACCTGGAAAGCCCCAAACCTCCCTGCTGTTTTTGATACACTCAAAGTACAAGGAACACTGTGGACACAGTGCACCTGAAACACACACACAGACTGCAGAAAATGTCCTGTACCAGTGGATGTTTTTAATGTGAGGGCCACCAGCACCGGATAAAATATGGCCCTGGTTGTTGCCAGACAAGGGTGGGGTATCCTGTCGGTACGTCGGGCCCTCAGTCAGTCTAATGAATGGAGGCTTTTATCTTGAAACCACACGTGAACTACAGTGGAGGAAAGAATGTCAGGTCAGGAGCGCAGGCGTGGGCAGAGTTTTCCAAACACAGCGGCGAACACACACGGTGTATATATACATGCTTGGACGTACCATGAGGGTACACGCACATCCACAAATACACTAACATCTGCGGGTCATACAAAAGCTAAACTAACAGAGGCCGTATTCATTCAGACATGAGACAAAACAACGCCCCTGACGTTTCCACATAAACACATACAAGAGATAGCTGAATAACACTCCCTGATGATTAACAGGTTATTATTCCTGTCTCTTTGGACAGGATCATTTGAGTGCAAATCCAGTGTCAGCAAGATATATTCCTTTGTGCAGTAAAATAATTTGGATACTGCCTACCTGACCCACTTTGCATGTTTGTATCCAAACCTTTCACCTGCACAGGCCTTTTTCAGCCAGCAGTTATGCAGTGCTATTGGTGGAAACAGAGTATTTATTGAAGTAGTTGAGTCCACTTATTGAGGTGCTTGTGCTTATAGGGTATGTCTATATTATATTAAAGGGTATGTCTATGTTATATTATACTCGTGCTCCATTACATTTCTGGTAGAAACATTATTTACAAATGGAGCAGGATATTATTGTTGACACTTAAAACAAGACTTACTTGCTAGACTAGAAAAAATAAAAACATTTTAGTCAGTTATAACAAATAAAAACAATAAGCATAAGATGCCCCCTTGTTTAAGCAACTAAACTCTGTTGTTAGCTAAGGTTATGTGGCTAATGTTAGCTAATGTTAGCTAACTTAAGGTAGATAGAGTACAAAGGTGCTACTTAATCAAATCTATATGGTAGCTAATGTTAGCTAAGTTAAGGTAGATGTGGTAGAAATTACGTTACTAAATCACAACTTTAGGTAGATGTTCTTGTATAAAGGGTATGACTGAATCAGGACTTTGGTGACTTGTGTTCGCTAATGTTAGCAAACCGTAGGTGTATGTTTAGTACAAATGGGTTTATTAAATCATGACTTATGGTGGCTCATGTAAGCAGATTTTTATGTAGATGTTCTTGTATGAAGGGAAATACCCAATAAGAACGATATGTTTGTGTTAGCTAATATTAGCTTTGGTACAAATTATGTTACTGAATCACAACTTTATGCTAGCTTATGTTAGCAAATTAAAGTAAGCTGGCTAATTCAAATGGTGTTACTAAATCATGACTTATGGTGGCTAATGTGAGCAAATGTTAACTTTAGTTAGTTGTTGAGTATTTTATGGCTATATTTGGTATGACCAGTGTTTTATGGTGAGTCATTTTAGCAAACATTAGCTTCAGTGATGCGGGAGCCTATAGATATAATGAGTCAGGTCTTTATGACTCTTCCCTTTTCGCTCTTCTGTTTACTTACTTTCAGTACATTTCCATGGAAATGCTTTTGTGACTCATATATTGCTGTAAGTGCATGCATGTATAGGCTAATTGTTTAAAACCTTGACTTTAACGTAAAGAAGTATTTTTACTTGGTGTTGGGTTATGAGGTTACAACTCTTACTATAGTAAACAATCTAAACAGGTTTATTTTCAGGGGAAATTTGCCTTTAAGTGTAACATGTTACAGTTGTAACACACCCCTTTTTTGCTATGTAAATTAAAACATATCCTCATCAAAGCACTAAGTGGCCAGTGCAGTACTTTAAACATCCTTGGGAAATGAGAAAGGCTTTGTCTACTCATTTCACATGCATGCTAATTAAGGTCTGAAAAGAATTACAAGGCATGGGCGTGACCAACAGCTAATGTCTAATACATATAACTGTATATTATCTGATCACATCAATGGTAGGGAATCAACATTTGTTTGATTAAAATATTGTTAATTTGTCAGGAAAACTATTTGTTTAATGCTGTCTGTTTTTAGCTGTGTTACTAGTGGAGCTCACACGTGCTTCAGTTGTAACACTGGACAGTGTCCCCATTCAGTTTAATTCCTCATGACATGTTTACTCTATTAATAAAACTTGGTGGTTTATAATCGCAGACATGTGTACAGCCTAAGTTGTGTGCCCAAAAACATGACAAATGTTGGTAAAAAAAATCTTTTTAAAAAACCCTTGGTAAAACACTTTCTCTTATGGTACAAAAAGACTTATTTTAGCTAGTAAATCAACTTAACACACAGTATTACACAATGATAATCTTCAGTGGAACTGCACATTCTTGTTTATTTTGGGGAGCAAAGAGCAGCTGTCTGGTGATGTGCTTATCACTAAAGTCAACATAACTCTCACTCTCACACAGAACAACTTGTGGATTGTCACTGCAAGAATGTAAAATGAAATGCAGGTCTGAAACTCGAGTGATGTCAGCGAGCTGTGAGTGTATGGGTGTGGCTCAGACGGGGTAATCACCTTTCACAAAAACAAGTTGGAGAAACTCTCTACGCCCTTCCCACTTTGATCACCAGTCACCAGGAAGACACTCATCTGAGAAAACCACAGACTTTCCATGATGCTCTCTCTCTCTCTCTGCTGATGTTAATTCAAGCAGGAAGCTGTCCCAGCCTCCCTTACCGCTGGACTGTTGCTCTGTGTGCTGTGGCTTGGCCTTGACTCGTTCACAAAAATGGAGCAACGTGCACACTGAATGGCTCAGAATGGAACTCTTTCCTTTTTTTCCCCTGTAGTATATTTTCTCCCTACTTCTGATTCAACTTAACTCTGTATTTACTTAATTCATTTTGAGCTTTAAGACCAGATGGATCCTCCAAGCAAAGCCGCCCTGGAGTTTTTTCTCTCTGTAGCTATATTCCATTATTCTTTTCCACACTCATGGCTCTCCAGAACGTCTTGAGTTATTCATGTTCTGTGCTTGGCGGGACAAAATGTGCAGCATGCACCAGCTTTAAGTTGGAAGGATTAAACTTGTCCATTGCTGTACATATTGATGTACAAATTATTCTGTTCCTTTTTCCACTCATACATGAAGCTTTTTGTGCCAAGTGACTCGGTTCGCCCCTTATTTTACCAGACAAGAAGAGAGGAGTAATATATATGAGTCTTTACATATGAGTTTATATAACAATAATATAAAGCCTGTATAGTGTGTGTGTATGCCTCTCTGTGTCTGTGTGTATTTATAGCAGTGACATTTGAGATAGTGAACAGCCTGCCAAGACCAGTCAGGTCCAGTTTTGAAAGCTGATTCTCGAATGTTCCCTTCAACACCTTCGTGTGTTTGTGAATCACAGGTAACACTGGAGTGGACTGAACAGCTAAAATATGTTTATTTCAAAGTCCAAGCTAATTCTGAACCTACAAATATAAGCCACAAAGTGGGTGTTTGAGTGTCCCGGTGTCTTGGTTTTCACACGTACTGTAATTAGTACCCTACCAGCAGTTACTGTACGTTCAGACCTCGCCATGTCCCAATCATGAGGGCTCCAGACTGCAACACCATGATGTAAGATACACCTTAGCTGCATATAACTTATCTGCTGGTGTCCTGCTTCACCTTTTAAGGATGTTCAGCTTGTGCCATTGCACAATAATAAAGCCCTTATTTCTCCTGTACCAGACGCTGATCATGGTGCCCTTAAATACTCCATAGGGAATCAGCTTGTTGAGGATGAAATAATCTCTGCCTGTAGCCTTGAAAGTTTGTTCAGCAGCTGTAGTCAGAGGATACAATCAAGAAACACACAAAAAAAAACCTTCTGAAACTTGTAAAACCGCTTTTTAGCCATGTTAGCAACATGGCTAATTAGGTGACAATGTTGGTCTGCTGGTTTGTCCAGTAACCATTTAAAGTATTTATTATAAAAGTTGGTAAATATATCTACATCGCCATTAGGATGAATAATACAGTATAACACTCCGAACCCCTAAAACGGAGACATTTGATACGCATTTGATACACCAATTTAGTTTGAGAACTCCAAGGTTGCATTTTAATCTGAACAGGAGAATGCAGAGACTTTTGGAAACAATGACGCACGCACCCACTTTACGGGACACGACCTAACATAACATAATAGCTCGGCACACCTTTTATGATTCCACCCTTCTTGCGTGAGTACTTATTTCTCATCGCAATGGTGTTCTCCAGCAGTTATATCTCCAAATCTATGTTTTAGCAACCTTTACCACCGTATACTCATGTTGCTTTCAGTAACTTTGTTGTTGGTTCAAGCAAAGACTCTGCTCTTACTTTTCATCATTGCTGTTTTTCTTTCTCTGCTGTATTTTCAATCACAAAGTCTTATGGGCAGAATAACATTCAATAGTCTGCTTCCTGTTTACACTGCCCATTGGTCATGTGATATGATTTTTCAGGCAGACAGGGATTATTTCTGATATGCTGCATAAAGGCTTGTGTGGACAGAGATTTCTTTCATACTTAAATTTTTTTTTTGTGTGTTCAAAATGACCCTAAAAGTGTCTGAATATATTTATCTTGTGATGGCAGGATGTGGTGGTGTTTGTTAGCACCATGTTAGTCTTACAAGTTATATGAGCCTTGAAACAGATGTAACCTCATTTAAAGTTGTCTCATTTCTGTAAATGTTCTGTGTGTGGAGGATCACTGCAGAGAGAGCACACATGCCAACTGACTGGTGTGTATGTGGCATATTGCATGTGGCACGTTGCTGGTCCCGTGCAGTGACTTACCGACTTTCCCTGGTGGAATGGCAAAGTTTCAATGCCCTACGGCTGAGTCATTACACACACACACTCACACACACACAGCGGCACAGACAGCCTGAGCAGGCCACATAGCACAGTGTCTGACTGCAGCATGTTTGTGTGGGATTTATCAATATGTAACATTTCGATGAATATTACATACATGTTCTTCTCACTTTATCTGGGACAGAGTCTTCACACGTACTGAATGTAAGTCTGCTGTGTGAGGAACGAGACTGCAGCATCCTGTGTGCTGCAGCCCAACTCGGATTAATAACATATTATATCATGACCTAAGTTAATATTTCATTCTGATTGGTTTAAGAGAGGCTGTTATTTTTTTTAGTTTTGGTGAAATGTACACTTACAAAGGGAGTATTTGATGACCATTTCATAGCGAGAAAGGAAGAAAAGTTTGAGTTTTCAAGTAGTTCAAAGCCATATTTTACACTGGAATATATTACCATGACTAAATGTGTTTCCTGCTTTCTTTAATGCTCAAATTTAAAATCAAGGCCACAGAAAACAGAGTTTCCAGTAATGTCTACAGCAGCTAAACTGGATAACAAACAATTTAAAATAATTATTAGACATTCATTAGTATGCAAGGCAGGAAAAATGAATATGGTGGCCCTGGATTAAGTATATTTAATATAAAGTATACATTTATTTCTTCTGGTTTATTTTATTGCTATTTATTTTTGCTTCTGTTTTTGCTATCAACTTGCTGCTGTAATACTGGAAATTTCCCCATTGTGGGAATATCTTATCTTATTTTACATATCACACAATTTATTTTTCTACAGATTAAACAAATGATGTATAATATGTCAATTAGTGAGTATTAGAGGTGCTGGTAGGTGGATTTTGTTACCTTTATAGTGAGCCACGCTAGCTGTTTCCACCCATTTCCAGTCTTTATGCTAAGCTAAGCTAACTGGCTGCAGCTTTCAATTTAGTGTCAATCTTCTCATTTAAGTCACATTTCACAAAACATTGAACAATATCTTTAAAAAAAAAGGATATTGCAGCCATTCTGAGAAACTTTTCACTTTGGGGGGGAATAACGCTACAACCATAAGATATTAACAGATGGTAGAAAAACTACTTGATTCAGAGTTGCTGTGTTATTCTCCGCCCTGGGTACTCAGGAAGTCAATCTGTCTGCCATATAACAGTATCACTCGCTGTATAACTTCAAAGACCAACAGAAAGTGAATGATAACCTTATCGTGCACACAGATAAGAAGGAACCCAGGTTTTTTATCACTGATTCCCGTCTGTATTCTGTGTCCCAACTTGAAGAAAACATTGCCACCCCGGATCCTCCCTCTCTCCGAGCTAAAAATGAGAGTCAGAGAGTGAGAGAGGGAGAAAAGAAGAGTGTACGTGTGTGAGCGAGAGTCAGTGACGGCGCTACCCCTCAACATGACTCACGCTTTAAACAGCCTCAAACGGCCTGGGATCAAATCCAGTCTGGGCCCACGCAAGCTGTCATTTCACCGCCAGCTGCTATTCATGACACAAGCTATAGTTTCAGAGGGCACAGCCATAAGAGCACACGAGCTGAAGCCGAAGCGTACAGCTCTCTGCTTCAGATCTGCAGAGATACAGTGTTTGCACGGCAGAGACTCCAAACATGCAATACAGGAGCTGTCGTGACTAAGAATCTGAGATACCTCGTTGTGACTCACGAGTTCGGGTTTGTTGGATTTTCCATGAAGTGTTTGTGCGCTTACCGTCACGAAGGTCAAGTTTGTCCGTGAGATAGACCCTCTTATACACTGTACAACAGCATCAGTCATGCATGCAGGGCATTTCTATGTTTCCCATGACAATGTAATAAGATTTTAAAAATGTGATATGGATCCTGCAGAACCATCTGATTGGTTTGTGTTCATATTTTCTTAAAAACATTTGTTTATATACTTGAATTATATGTTCTTACTTTTTTATTTCCTCTAAAACATTGCATCAGTCAAGAGTGGATGATTTTTAAAAAATAATTTATGATAATTTCTATTTGCTTTGGTGTAATCACACTGATTTATGACAGTTGGAAGCTGCATTGGCACAGCAAACATTGACATTTTATAATCCCATAAGGGGAGAGACACAAGATTGCAAGAATTAAATTAAATTCAAACTAATAATTTATTCGCCAAATGACAAATTATACACCATGTTTGTCTAATAACGTGAAATGAACTGATATTTTAACTCTGATATCTCCCCCATAAAATACCAAGGAGTCATATTAAACCCCTAAACACCATGACAGTGAGAAGTCCAGCTTTCCTCACCTACAATTAAGGACAGCATATAATTAAAGCAGCAACCTTTTTCGACCCTTTGTGGCCTGTTAAGCTGCCGCTGCCTGTCACAGCATATCAGAGAGCACTTTAAAGAATGACGTGTGAAAAACATTATTGATTGCGGTATTACCCCCCTGCTTTTGCCAGCGAGCTGAGACAGGCAAACATTAACTTAGATCAAGGAAGTGAAAGCACAGACGTCAGCAGGCAGGCATGATAAGAGGGAGATATACCTGATTTGGTATTAAGGCTTAACAGGAGCTCTAAAGTTGCAGCTGCTCCTGCAACGTAAGCATGCTGAGTTAATGCAGTGTTGTGGAGCACAGTGTTCATGCATTGTAATCTGCGTCTCCGGTGGTTTTTCTCAGTCTCTTGTCAGGAAAATGCAACAGTATGAGAGTAGAGCTTCTGTCTCTACTGTATACTCCTTACACTCACAATTAAAGGAAACGTGTGCTGTTGTTACTATATTTTTCTTAATGTCACCAAGTCCCATTTTAAGACCAACACCAATAAGGAATTCATCCTCGAAATAGTGCATTTAAAGGCTGCCCTCCATTGTTGTTGACAAACTATTAAAATACATTTATTTAGAGTCGGTATCACATGCACTGTGCTGCTCTAAATACTACAGCACCTAATGTTGATCTGGGGCTGAAAATAGTCCTCAATAAATACACTATTTACTCCTGTTGTGTTGAGTAATGTTTCTAAAAACTACCGTGCCCAGTTAATTTAGGAAATTACGACTTCAGGCGGAATGAATAGACAGGCCATAAGCCTGTTTCTATTCATGTATTTTTTATACACATAGTGAAGTATCTAAATAGAAAAGCTAAATGGAAACAACATTTGATGTCACGTTCCCAGTTACCCAAAAAGGTTTTTAATGCACGTTTGAGGTGTCAAAAAAAGAACTGATGTGCCAAACAGGAAATGGATTCACCTTCAGCAAATAAGTTCTGACGTAACGATCATTCAACTCAGCTGTTTCCAGCATCTTTCTTGATAACATATTTTTTTTGTCTCTGGACAGCATATAATTGAGTGGAAACAGAGTCACTGGCTGGCCACGTCAGAAAACTTCAAGACACGGAGTAACACATTTCTTCTTTTCATGGCTTTTGACACTAACAAAAGTATAGAAAATTACCAGCTTTATCCTTTACAAGCTGCCTGGACTTTACTACTTCTGTATATGGGAGTTCCTGGCCAAGTAAAAATAAACCCTTCTGTCTTATTTTGGCGACAAACCCCTCAGATCAAACTTCACCATATGAAAGTTAAAGCTATTTCTGGTTCAGCCAGTGTCAGGAGGCATGCCAGGGCATGTAGAGGACGTGCCAGACAGACTGATGGTTAGTCTGTGTGAGGTTAGAGTGGGAGGTGAACAGGAATAAAGCCAATCAGCTCAAATTTCACTTTCATCCTCTGTGGTCATGACAACATTGTGATCTTGGCATCTCAAAGGAGGGATAAGAGGATTCGGGGAGATAGAAAAATCTAATATGTCCAGATATATTGTCATATTCACAAGTAGGCTTAAGCTTGTGTGTGTGTGTGTGTGTGAAGTGTCACTGAACCCCAACCCATGCTTAAGCCGTGTTCTTGCTAGCTGATAGGATGTTATGTAGGGGAGTTATGTCAGGACATGTTGAGCTGAAACTGGGACTTGGCCCAACAGGACATCTGAGGTGTTTGTGTGTGTGTGGGTGAGTGTGGGTGAATGGGAGTGTGTACGTCTGCAGAGGCGGCGTTACTGGTTTTTAAGTTCCTGCAGCTTTGCTAATTTCTCAGGGTTTGCAAGACATCACAGACACGGTGCTGCAAAGACTTGACAGGCTGGATCAAACCCTGACATGTTTAAGGAAAACAGGTCACTCTGATGTCAGGTTACGGAGTTCACACTGAGAAAGAGACTCAGCAGGAGTTTAACTTTCTCTGCCCAACTACTGCTCAACATCAGCCAGCTTGAGTTGTTGTATTTGTATGTTTTTTTAAAGGAGGAAACAAGGCTTGTGATGTCCACATTTCGTGTGAGTGGGTTCAATCAAAACATGAGAAAACGATGGAGAAGTCATGGCTGAAACACACAGGAGCAGCCACAGAGAGCGTTCCTGAGGGACGGCAAATAAAGCACACAGAGGGAAGAAATGTCATCCCGAACACACTCAACAATGGGATCTGGTGCCATTACCAAGAATGTCATGTGGCCCCTGAGACTGAAAGGTTGATTGGAAAATCCTTTAAAAAAAAAAGCCCAAACAACCACATTTTTAATAAGCCTCTCTCTGTGTAAAGCCCTTCTCCTTTTCATTTTTCATTTGCCTACCAACATCTGCAGACTTCCTTTCTGAATGAGTTTGCTCTGGTGTTTTCTAAGGACAAAGTAATCTCTTCACCTACTGTCCATAAAGAAACTACATTACAACAAGTAATGTTTAATATGCTGTGGTGCTTAAAGCTAAATGCTAACATTGACTGATATGCTATTGCAATAAAAAATTCTTTATTTCATTCAATATGTGCAATATACTTGCTGTCTTATCCTTATCCTTTTTATTTTATTTATTTATTACATCAGCCGTACTTGTTCTGTCCTAAGTGTTTTATCTGTTTATTATTTATTATCAGTTGTGGCACTCCCAATTTTGTACAGGTCTCTGAACAATGACAATTAAAGCTGTCTTATCTTATAAAAAGCTAAAGCTAATCTAAAAGTTTTACATCAGACCTGTTTACAGTTTGTAAACAATGTTGATGTACACAGGCGTGCACGCACAGTCTGGCATCCGAAGTATGCAGGAGTACAATAGCTTGTCAAGCTATGAAAGAGAATTAACAACCAATCACCATCGTGATTACAAATAAACAAAGTGACCCTTTTCAAAATGTGTGGAAGATATTAACAATCGGCACAATATTCAGTGGCCACATACATGCATATATTTGGGGGAGGAAGCAAGTTTGTGACACCAGAGATAAATTACCAGCATAAAAGTGAGGAAACCCGGCTGTGTTTACTATCCACTTTCTATCAACAATGAACACGTGTTCATATTAAATATAAATACATACTAAACTGAACACAGGAACTAATGTAGGTTCAAACAGGCTGTTTGTTAAGTTAGACTCTAAATACAAAACAAGCTGAAAACAGTGATTGTTTACCCAGTTAAATTGGTTTTAATTTGGGTAAATTAGAGAGCCACATGGATCCAGAGCCTACGGGGAATGAATTACCTGCACATTTTGATGCTAAATTCTTGCACATGATGCCACTGCTCCCGCTGAGACACATTTCGCTTCCTCTTTGACACCATTTTTAGTCCCAGCAGATACCCACGGAAATGGTTCAGTTGTGTGTATGTGTGTGTGTGTGCTAAAAGAAAGAAAGGAAAAAACTCAAAGGCATTCATACTGTATTCTGGCCATATGGCTGCCAGGCCTCCGAGGACTGCAACAAAGAAAGGTAATCTGTAGTTGTCAGCTCGGGCCCGTATAGCAGCTATAGAATATGACAGGTACCTCCCCCCCGCCGCCATCCCTTAGGACAGCAGAGTTGTGAGGGACCACACTGATCCGGGCTTAAGCTCTGACAGGCCTGCCTCCCACCTCTGTCTCTGCAGTAATTAAATGAGTGCCAGTGGTGAGCAGCACTCAGGAAATTGGCCCTGTGCAGCTTCTGTCTCTGCTGTCAGTGTTTTCAGGAGGTGGGT
Source organism: Serranus cabrilla (assembly GCA_903364295.1). Taxonomy (NCBI): domain Eukaryota; kingdom Metazoa; phylum Chordata; class Actinopteri; order Perciformes; family Serranidae; genus Serranus; species Serranus cabrilla. The sequence continues at coordinate 303,660 of CAFUXE010000673.1, forward strand.
ACAGGTGGCGGAGGCAGAGAGGACGACGGCTGCGAAGTAGAAAATAGAGCGAACGGGAGGAAGAGCGGCCGCTGAGGGGAAATGAGGAAATGTAAACAAGGCGGGGTGGCAGAAAGTGACAAATCGAGAGACGATCTCGATCGAGAGACAAAGAGCTCGAGTAAAACGTCCGTCAAGATTAGAGAGGAAATGAGCTGATGAGGTGTGAATGTCACAGCATCTTTCCTCTCTACCTCCCACTTGTACATTAACCAGAATATTGCAGTGATGTCATTTCCCGGCTGCCGTGAGCCTTACTGTGCTGTGTTTTTTTCACCCCTCTGTCAATTTGTTCTTAAGGGGACAAGGGTGAGATGAAGATTGTGTAATGGTGAAGGACCCGGTGTCATTGCAGAATTAGTGAGACAACTGCAGGGGAGAAAGTGATATTGTGTCAGGGTGAGAGCAAGTGTGGCCTTGAGAGTCAGAGGACACAGAGACGCTATTTAGCTGCAGTAAAAGCAACTGTTAAAACATGCAGTAAAATAAATGCCACAACCAGCTCTGGACTCCTGCAGTAAACACTACAGGGATGGCTCTAAACTAAAGGTTGAGTTCAACATTTTGAAGCCTCTGTTTGTAAAATGACATCAAATGATAACATCACATTGGCAACAATATCTTGGAAATTAATGTTGAAATGGCATCAAGATTATTTGCTACAATCTACACTCAACTACTTTTTATTTTTGTTTACAATTTTGTTCATAAGCTTCAAAAGTAATGACGTTACCGTCAGCCTAGCCTGAATGTTTGTTTTCTGTGCTAATTAGCTTATCTTGCGTTGCCATTGTGAGGTTGTTAGCATTCAGCTTACATTAGCATCTAACTCAATTAGCAGCACTATGCAGAACCGCTAGCATGGCTGTAGACTCATATTTCTGTTTGTGTATGAATATAAAAAAATGTTTTGCTAATTTTTGAATCTTGCTAAAACTGGCAATGGCTATACTGCTAAACTAAGATGGTAAACACTGTAAACATTAACCTGCATTAGCATTGTAGCTAATAGCATTTAGCTGACGTTAGCAATTTACTCAATTAGACCTCACAGAACTGCTATGATGAATTTAAAAAGCAAACAGTGTCAGTAATTTTTAACTTTGGAAAAAGCATGCTAGCTAATTCTACTGCTTCCTTCATCTTAAGCTATGCTAATCACCTTCTGGCTCTAGCTTACTTAACACACTACATGGAAAGAAAGTGAAAAATCATATATTTTCTTGTGTTTCTGGAGTTTTCTAAGTACAGCCGTGTTGTTTGGCAGCTAACAAGCAAGTTATAAAAGGAAAGCCTTTTTTGTAGTTTTGATGGAGCTTGGCTGGCAGTTTAAGTTTTATGCTACGCTAAGATAAACATTTCATGGATCAACTTCTGTACTGGACGTGTATCTTCCAAAACGACTGTACCTGCTTTTGGTTGAGGCTCTCTCCAGCCTCCCCTGAGCTGCTGCCCAGCCTGCACCACTTTGATGGGCCAAGCCAAACCTTGAGCAGCAAGTGCAAGTCATCATGTTTCTTCAGATTGGATTTTTTGCTGTTCTAGAGGGCCCGAGGTGTGTGTTCATCTGAAATTAGATTCCTGGCTGCAATTTGTACACCCTTCAGCAATGGTTCCACTTAGCTGGAAGGTGACAGAGGAAGTTAATTGGCTTCTTTACTTGCAGCGGCAAGGCTGTTGATCAAGCATTGGCATGCTGCACGCCCTGGGAGGCAAGACATATTCTCACTTTTGAGGATTTGCTGATGGTATCCGAACAGGCTTCCCTCTGCTATTGTTATTGGTGGTCGATCATCAGATAAGATACACAACACTAAAAAGACAGTGTGTTTATCTAATTTATTCTGTCTTTAATGGGATATATTTGAAAAGAGGATGGCGGTAAGATCAGTCAGTGGACAAAAGGAATGATTAAATGTCAAGGTTGCTTCAGGATTGCTAATTCTAAAAAGAAAATGCAAAAAGGGCACAAGATGTGAAGGGTGATATGCACAGAGAAAACAATGACATAAGTGGCTTGTTAACCAAATTCTAGTGGAGGAGCATGGAAAAGGGCAAAAGTGCAACAAGCCGTTAGAAAAAAGTCTAGTAGCCATTAATGAAGGCAGAGAAGGAGAGCAGAAAGGGGACATAATAGCCTGATGGTTAGGAGATAGTACACATAATACAGATGACAGTATAGTTATAAATAAATAGGAACACAGGGCAGGTTGGCACAGAGTATCATGTACAGGTCAAAGCCTGGCAGACAGTGTCATGCCACTCTGCTCTTGTTACAGCAGCTGTTCTGACCTGCGTTTGCTCATATTTCTGTCCAGGTCTCGTCGACATGCATCATTTGCATGAAGTGATGATCACTGAATCTGTAGGGAAACATTTACAGCATTGACCTGACACAGGGAGACCGTTAGCACTGACGCTTTGTCATTTTGTTCAACTAACTCCATGGGCTAAATATTTCATTTATATAACAAACGCAGGCCTACTAATTTGACTTTTCCTAAACCTAACCAGGTAGTTTTGGTGCAGAAACATAAACAAGTAGTTTTCTTTGAAATCTCAGCGCTGAACACGTATTTTCCTCCAGAAAATGCCCACACATGTTGTTTATACAGCAGCTTATTGCGATCAATTTTTATTTAGATGTCATCCCATAGTGGCTGTAGTAATTATGATGGAAGCCGAAGTGGAGCAGGAGGGGTGGTGGATGGGTAAAAAAAGAAAATCCAGGAGGTCATCCAAAAGTGGATGTTCCCATTAATATATATAATTCAACTAGCAATGTCAAATTTTACTCTCTTTTTCTGAAGCCAAATCATGTAATTTTTCCTTAAACGTAACCAATTAGTTTTGTTGCCTCAACCCAAACAAACTGCAGGTGTTTCACAACTTTAACCACAAAAAAATGCAAATATTTTAGTTTAGTTTTGAGGATGGGTGATCGAGTCCTGCTACAAGTCGGGACACTAATTTAGGAAACGCTCCTTTGGTTCATTTTGCAGAGTTGGAACAATGTTTCATACGATGGAGGACCTTTTGGTTTAAAATTATGATCGTAATTGAGCACCATAGTTTGACCCAGTGCATTAAAAGGAGACAGGTTAATTTAAATGAATGCACATGTGTGTTGTAGGTTATTTAGTTTTATATTTATGTGATCATATGTGCCTTTGCAGATGTGTTTATCCATGCCTTTGTGTGTTTGTCTGTCCCTGCAGGCATTAGAACAGGGGTTGAAGGTCTGTTTGCTCTGTGTGGGTGTGTGAGTCTGTCAGGGTAACAACCTGGTAAGCCTGGGAACAAAATCAGAGCAGCTTTGATTAAGGCTGAAAACACACACATATTACACTGTAACACATTTGATAAAAATCTTAAAATGACCCCTTCCTACGCAGCACGAGTCCTTTTAACACCCTCCACACTGTGACTCATACAACAAATGTACACTGCATGGAAGATGATACCCTGAATCCTTATCTCAATGACCATTTCTCCTCTGAAAAACAATTATCTAAGAGCAGGATTCTCTCAGTAACCACATAGTTATTGTGTCCGTGTGTCTGAGGACTGTAATACACGACCCTGTGCGTGTCTCGCCGTGGTTTAGTGGCTTATCTAGTGGGTTTTGTTATTGTTCTTTGGTTGGTGGAGCTGGTACAAAATTGCTGATGAAAGGGAGCATTGGTTAATCATAAATACAGCCTCCAACGATGGACTTGATTGCACACACGTACAGCTACATTTACAGCATGTTCAGTACAAACACACACCAGACACCACGTCAGTCTAGACGAAAACTCTTCGCCCCACAAGAACAGGGTTCCTTGTTCCTGCGTCCAGCCAGAGCTGAGCCCTCTGTATTTATGAGGGTATTTCCTACCACGCGGTATTAAGGCAGGAACAGGTTACTGGAGCGTAAAATGCTGCCTTCATGTACAACAAAGCTGTTCTTTGAAGATTAGCATACTGTTTTGCTGCTGGACTTGGATGCCAGTACTGAAATTATCAAAATGAAACATTTTACAGGCAAAAAAGTTCACGGCGTCTCTAATAGGAGTGCGTGTTTGTGTCAGCGCAGGGTGTGTGGTTTAGCATGTGTCAAAGAGCGGATGATTCAAGTGGAGAAAAGGAGAAACAGCTGATTGTAATTGGCAAAGGCAGTGGCATTCCAGTTCCTCCGCTCAAGAAGCTCTTTGATTGTGGGAAATCAAGTGTGTTTAAATATTTTCACTCAGGCAAACACTAACTCTTTCACTGGAGACGTAGTTTCCAATCTCACTTTGTTTTTGTTGAACTATAACCTGCAAAAACCATCATCTAAGACTGTAAAACTGGATTATTCTCTGTCAAATATAGTTGCAATGTTTGATGTTCATATTAAACATGGCCACAGTTTCATATACTGCAGTTAACGTACTGCATGTTAAAGTAATCTATCTGAGCAAAAACCCTTTCCGAACACTCTGTTCTGCTTCTCAAAATACAAGTACAAAGCAAAAAAAAGATCACAATAAGTCCCCTTTAAATATAACTTGTAAGTTCATTGTGTAACTCATTATGTAACTAATTCATGAGAAGAATAAATGTCCACTGCCCACACTTGTGATATTATCAAACACTAAGTTAAGTAAACAAGAGAGAAAACAAGGAATTGGTGCTTTGCTGTCATAAGTGAAGCTTTATGTTGTATAACGGAGATTTAAATCTAAAACGTCGAATTCTCAATAAACATAATAGTTATCATGTGTACTTGTGACCCCTGTGGATTTATTGGCTGTAATAAAATTATGAATAAAAATATTGCATCCATTATGTGGTAAGAGTTTGGAGATACGCTGGAAAAACAACCATCAGCCTGTCGTCTCGTTTCATGTCATGAATGTTTAACTGTGGGATAGTCCCGCTGGGTCAACAGTCCAGCAATTCAGAATAATTAAGTTTCACTGGAATGACCCAATAAAGACAGTGATACAACTTAATAGCAGCTTTAAAGAGTAATCCTTGGAATTTGTGTCCATAAACAACAGCTTTGTGTCCACAAGATCAAACTAGTATCACTGTTAGTATCATTTTACAGAATGTATGAAGTACAGTACGGACTGCAGTATGTAATTAAACAAGTCTAGGAAAGATACACACTCTTTTATGGATTATATAATAAAAGGAGCATGATATTACCTGTATGCATTACCACACACACAAACACACAACCCTTTATTAGTAGCAGTCTGCCCGGCCAAGAAAATCCAACCATATGGGGCAGCAGGAGAGAGAAACGACAGCATGTGTTTGCAGAAGATAAAGCTTACTTTTGTAGTGCTGCTGCCTTCAGGGAACACTGCAATTTGTGCCCACCATCAAAGAGAGGGCTGTGAAGGGAAAAAAAATGTCACATTAACAATGGAACAAATGCATTTTTATTTCTTTACGGATATGTGAAAGCGCCTGTTTTTAACTGCGAGAGTCCACGTTTGACATTACATTTCATAAATATACTGTATCACTTACTTACTAACATTTGATGCCATCTAAACAAGACGGAGACATGCTCACCGTGCACAGGATGATGTGTGCCACAGGGGTCTGTCCTGCCCATGGCTATTGCCATGGTGACAGGCCCTTTGAAGAACGTCCCAGCGTCACCTTCAAGTGACTGTTTTGCTTTTGTTCTTGGTAATTAAAATGGATTATCAGGTCCCCCCTCCTCCTCCTCCCCGGTAAAGCTTTTACACATACATTCTCCTCCTCCAGTGTTTGCAGAGCGCTTTGATTGCAACAATTAAAGCAGGGGAGAGACAGACAGACAGACTAATTACTAATTGATTATCAACGGAAAAAGTCATAATCCTTGATGTCCCTTTAACCTTAAAAGCACAAGCACGGAAGCTATTAAAGAGTACAGTACTATTTCTATACAAATACAATCTATGAGGGAAGCTTAAAGGGGACACATTAAGCTTTTCCTTATTTCTGTCCTATATATAATGTTACAATGTGGGCCAAAGTTCCCCTTATGTAATATTAATCCCTATGAGCGAAACTCTCCCGTTTCCAATCGCTCTGAATCCTCCTTTCCAACTGTTTCCACTCTTTGCTCAAGCTGACGTAAGCTCGTGACTGATTTCTATATGTGGTCATCTGCTCCAGGCACATTATTGCAGTGTTTACATTACAAACACTGCTGCTTGCATGGATGTACAGAGAGAACTGGTTTCGAAATCCATGTGGAAAATTACCCAGGTCTTCCACTGATCCTCTGCTAAGTTCATCAGACTCATGGGCAGATGGGCCGGCTCTCAGATAACTTGAATGGGGATAAAATAATTCAATTTTGCAGCTCCAAAGATCAATTCTGATAGTAATTTTGTGACGTATATAAAACTACCAGTATCCACTGATACACTGATGATTTTCACAATGCAAATCTATGGGAAACAATAGATTTTTTGGGCCTCATAGCATCATGAAATAGACCCGGAAGTTTTATTTCCATGGTTTAGCCAATGTGTCAAATTGGTTTCAGAGCCGGGCACTCTTCCTCGGGCTTTGAATGTGTGACAGTTTGGAAACAACAGAGTCTTTTGTTATTCCCTAAATTTTCAGATGATTTCGGCATCGGCCTTTACTGACAGAAGTTCAGTAAAGTAAAGTAAAAGTAAACAATGTGATTTGACCATCACTTATCTTCCGTGCCTCACGTTTTGACGTAACTATGTCACTTCAATCACATTGTCTTCGTAACTACTTCACTTCTGTACATTTCCGTAATTATATTTACTGTTTACTGTACTGTGCACTGTACTGTAAATTGTCACCTTACCAAGAATTTTGTTTTGGCGCTCAACCTAGATTTGTGTTGTTTTTTTTTGCCTAAATCCAATGAAACTATGTGAACGATAAAAGAATCATTATAGGTGATACTGACCAACTATTCTGTAGTTTTGGTTGGAGATCTTGTTGCTCCAGTTATACATTTTTGTTGGCATTTCTTGGTAAATCACTCGTCTTCCTCACCCTCGGATGTTTGCTTTGTTCAGGTGATAGACACGTCATCGGAACGCCCACTCACACACTCGGAATTTTTCAAACAATGACCAACTCTATTTCCAGACTTTATTCCAGGGAGCTGTCAGACTAACATCTGTCTAATATCTGGTGCAGCTGATTTGGACACTTGTTTTTTCACCAGCAGCTCCTCCAGGTGATGTCTAGTTAGTTTCAGGGTTGCAGTGAACATGTGACAAGAAGTCAAGAGTGTGTCAACAAGTCTTCGCACCTTGCACTTCATTACTGTAGTGTTAATGCACACACTGGCCTTGAGGTGGCCCTGGTCACTGTAAAAGTCTCATCTAATAATACATACTATAGAGCTATGCTTTGGTTGACAACACGGCCCGGTGCTTAGAAACACAGCCTCGTAACCAAATGATCCGACAGCCATCGGTGCTGTCACAGTGTCCTTCAGAGAGCCATTAATAAGAGCATTAGCTAAACTGTCTGAACTGCTGTGTAGGAGCTATCAGAGAGATGTAGGCTGGGGTCAACCTTGATGTATAATTTCAGTAGCTCCGGAAAGGAGCGCAGCGACAGTGATGGATAGCCCTCGGAGAGGCTAAAAAGGAGAAAAGACGGTCTGACGACCAGAAAGAGAGAGACGGGAAGAAAAGGAAACGTTTGAGGGAGATATGAAAAGCAAAGCAGACATCAAGAGGAGGACTGAGGAGAAAGCCACAAAGGGAAAGGAGAAATTAGCTTGAAGCGGAGTATGTAGAATCAAAGCAGCAGAGTCTCATCTCTAGCTTTTTTTTTTTTTTTTTT
>CAFUXE010000673.1:315964-351433 GCA_903364295.1 Serranus cabrilla
AAAAACCCCGACCTTCATGGCAAGTTCCAGTCACCTTGACCACATATACACACAAATGTGCATGGAATAGCATGCATAAACACACATAGCTGATTAATGCATGCTGGTGTGTGTGCGCACACAAGTGTCCACTATGTTACAGTCCATAAATCAGTTTAGTGGTACGCAGAACATGCTGATGGTCGCTCTCAGGGAGTAAACACAGGGTACTTTGGGACAAACATCCCCTCAGGCTGTTCTCATTTGGACTGTGGGTCACATGATGGAGATACTCGTAGCCAGCAGCTTTGTAAAATGATGGAAGATCATTTATTTTTGTTTGCAAATGTCACTGGCCTAAAGTCATTGACACTTTTTTTTTGGCGCGATTGGGCAAAAACCCCATAATCATTCATCATGTTGTAATTCAAACTGTCTGAAAGAAAACTAGAGTTATTCACCAACTTTTGGCTCTGATTTCAGGCTTAAAAAATCTCTAAATCTGGGCCAGTTACTGGCCTATTCAGAGGTGGAGCATAACCAAGTACATTTACTCTTATACTTCCGAGTATTTCGAGTATTTCCTTTTTATGCAACTTTACACTTCTACTCCACTACATTTTGAGACGGATAATGTACTTATTACTCCACTACATTTAGCTTTTATTACTTTTCAGGTGAAGATTTAACATAAAAAACAGGAAACAATCCTGGTCCTTGAGAGCATCCTGCATGTTTTAGATGTCTCTCTCTTCCAACGCACCTGATTCAAATGATTAGGATCGTTATCATGCTTCTACACAGCTTGGTGATTAGCTGATCATTTGAATCAGGTGTGTTGGAAGAGGGAGACATCTAAAACATGCAGTATAGGGGCTCTCTAGGACCAGGATTGGGCTCCCCTGATTTAAAGTTATTAGGCGTTTTTTTAAATGAAACCTCATGACAGTATATTAAGTAGTTAAATGAGTCCTATCGTCACAAAATTAAAACACTACTTACACAAATGCATCAATTCTGCATAATGACTAGTTTAACTTTAAGAACATTTTGATGCTGATACTTTTGTACTTTCACTTAAAGTGTTGAATGCAGGACTTTTACTTGAAGTGGAGTAATTTCACAGTGTGGTATTAGTACTTTTACTTTAGTAGGCATGAAATCCTGCAGAAAGTTGCTGTTCCAGCTCTGCCAAAAACTGTCTGCACTGAGACTCGACATACTTCACTAAACCAATAATCTCGATTGTTCTGTGGCTTGAGGTCTTGACTTTTTAAGAGTTTTGAAGCTTTTGAGTTGCTTCTGTTTATCTTTCTCCAATCTGCCTCTAACTTATCAAAATGATTTTGTTTTCTGGGTTTCATTTAGTCCTGTTCAGATGGTTTGATGTGTGTTAGTTTAGCGTGAAGGGGTTTATTTTCCTGTGTGTTGCTCCCCTCCTTTGCATCTGCACACCTGCTCTGCATCAGCCTAATTAGCCCTTCCCTGCTCCCTGAGTTTCAGCCTGCCAATCAGCTCCCTGCCTGTCTGCTGCCTAATCATTCATCACCCCCTCACCTGAGCGCCTCCACCCTGAGCACCACCTGCACCTCGTCCCCTCGTCAGATTAGTCTGTATTTAAGTCCTGCTTTTCACTTCAGTCTGGTTGAGCCTTTGTTCTGGAACGTTCTGCTGTCTGTGTTCTGAAGTTAAAGGACTTAGTTTGTGCAACATTTAACTTTGTTGTGATTTTGTTTTTGAGATTTTATTTTTGTTTATCTGATTGAGGTGTTTATGGTGAACACTGGGGTGGAAAGTTGGAATATTCATGAAATAATTCACTTTAACAAATGTGAAGGGTTAAGGCCAGTGGTGGAAAAGTATTCAGATCCCTTACTGAAGTAAAAGTACTAACACCACACTGTGAAATTACTCCCCTATACATGTAAAAGTCCTGCATTCAAAACTTAAGTAAAAGTACAAAAGCATCCGCAACAAAATGTTCTTAAAGTATCAAAAGCAAAAGTACTGATTATGCAGAATGAGTGCTCCTTTTTTGACATGAAATACTTAATTATACAGTTAATTTAAAGTTTGATGAACATGTTTGTTGGGTTTTCTTTTATTTCTTATTTTAAATCTATTTGAACATGTTAGAAAAATAAAATCTAATTTAGACTGAGATATTTCCTCAGATGAAAGCAGCTTATTTATGCGGTTGAGTCACTCTAGGTTCTCCCGTGCCACTAAGTGATTATATTCCTTTAAGGTTAATTCTCCATTGTCTGCTGCTTGAAAGAGATAAGTACAGTTTGTAGTGTATCTTAATCCTGGGTGCTGACCAGCGTGGTCAATAACAGTGTAGTGGAGCCACAGGGCGGGACAATGAATGCTGCCTTTCTTTTCAGTCTGCCAGGAGACATCAACGGGGCCGATTGTACTACAGGGATCGGTGACATCATTCATTCTCTCAGTAGGGCAACACACACACACACACACAGCCCCTCCTCGGCCGCCCTCTCCACAGGCTAGTGGCTCTAAAAGGAGCCTCTCACAAAGCACGAGGTCAAAAAGTCCAGAGAGTTGGGCGGGCGAAGAACTCCATTGACCTGCATCACAGACATCATCAACAATGGTCATTTTATGAGTCTCCACAACAACTCGACACACACACACACAGGCCTACTATCACTTTCCAGCAAACATACTACGCCACAACCTGCATCTGTCTCAGAGTCATAATAGGCGGCTTGTTATTAGCAAGCTGTCCCGACCCCCGCAGAACTGTCTGCCGGGGCCTCGCCAGTTCAATGGGTCTCTTATGTTTCCAGAGAGAAACAGCACAGTGCCAAACAAGACTGGCACAGAGAGGGAACAGTGTGGGCACTTGGGAAAAGCATGGGCGATACGCGGCCCGTCTCGTGATCCAACACAATAAGTTTGAAATGGGGGAAGCTGGCAGACGGAAAACAAAACTGATAGATGAGGAACAGTGAAAGTGTATAGCTACGCTTCAGCGGACCCATGTGACATGATGCTCTTTTTACACCACAACAAAACAGTTTGATGGATGGAAACTGGGGAGACAACTCGCCTTTTATCATGAGCTGAACGCAGCTATTAGCCTCTAAACGCCTGTAACATGACTACACTTAAAGGGATAGTTCGGATTATTTAAAGTGGGGTTGTATGAGGTGCTTATCCATCGTCAGTGCATTATTATTTTATTATAAATAAATCGATATGTAGGAAAACTGTAATTCTACCTCTTGAGGTGCTGGTTTACCACTGAACCACTCAATCATGTATTTAGTTTGTATTTTGTGTGACACATTTCTCAGGTGGCTAAAATAAGTTTTGGCCCCGTCCTCAGCCATGGATGGATTACTGAGCAGGCCTACGGTTCACCGGCCCAGGGTCACAAAGCTTTAGGGCGACTCCTGGCTTTTAATCTTCTCAATGTCACTGAAAGAGACACATGCCAACCAAGAAGAAATGCAAAATGACCACAGATAACCAAAAACAATCAAAGAAGTCAAAATACGACTACAAAGACATGCAAAAACACAAAAATGATGTAAAATGACCACAAGAGACATAAAATGACCATAAAAAGACAGAATGACTACCATAGTTTTGGGAACGGCAGTTCTTTTCAGTGTACTGAAGAAAAGATTGAAACTTTTCAGGAAGTAATTCAGTACAGTTCGTTCTCCTAATTGCTTCGTCCTTTCGAACAAATCCTTTGTGGAACGAGACATTTCGAGAGATAGAAAGATGGAAAATAACAAGAGACATAAAACAATAAAGACAACAACCAAAAAAGACAGGATGACTTCAAAGAGACCCAAAGACCAAAAAAGATGTAAAATGACTACAGGAAACATAAAATGACAAAAAGAAACCTACCAAAAAAGACCGAATTACTTCAAAAATACAAATGGAAAACCTAAAAAGCCCCAAACAACAACAAAAGAGGTAAAATCACCACATAATCTGTGTCTTACTCCTGTGTAGGAGAGGTGATGGGACATCACAACGTCTGCGCCCAGGGGCCCGCATCTCCTCAGCAGGACAGAAATTCTGTGTGTCCTGCTTCTCCAAACTGCGGGCGAACCAGCTGCCATCTGTAATACACAGAGTTTGGATAAACAACTCCTACAACCCCACTTGAATAAATCCAAACTCGCCCTTTAACATCCTGGAAATTAGCATGTAGCACTTAACATGTTTGCCGCGCTAACACTGCCTTTTTATTAAAATGTCAAATTACAAGTTTGACCTGTTGGTGGTGCGACTGAAAACCCTGACTAACCAAAGTCATTCGGTTTAATCTTTTCTGAGGAAGAACAACGAATGTTTGTACCGAGTTTCACGGTAATCACAAAACATTTCACCCTGGTCCAAAATGGCCGACCACAGCCTGACATGTTGTCTTCCCTAGAGCCACCAGTGCTTTCAGCTCCTTAAAGAACCCGTTTAACACCACTGATAACATGTAAAGTAGGTCACTTAATGTCACAGCACCCCAAATGGAGCCGATATACAATATATCGGCTTGTTTAAGGCTGTAATGCAACACCAGCGTCACAAAATGGCCGACTGTTTGGGATGCAAATCACCGAGTCTCATGAGGATCCACAGAGATGCGCGAGTGAGACAATATCTGCTGTGTTTGCATGTCCTGGGGGGCATGCTGTGGAACAAAACAGCCCAGGGACAGAGAGTCTGTTGGAAAAACACACATTGACAGTATCACCAAGGACTTGTCTGTAAATCAACAAAGGCAAACTAATGACAGCAGATGATGTGTGGATTTGGTGGCACGACTTTCTTATCTGTCAAACTGCTCTGTGTGTACCATAACAACTTTGTCCGATAATCCCCACACTACTGGAGACCAAGTGTGTGTGAGAGCAGAGGGGTTGGTATGGGTGTGTGCAGAATGGATTGTGTATTTGTGTGTGTGGCTGATAAGCGTAAACAGTCCTCTCAGACTGTAGCATTTGCCTACGCTGATTACATCTCCTCTGCCTTCTCCAAAACCAAATCAGTCTTGCCCCTTCTTGCTGTCACACACACACACAAACACGTAGATTAAACACTCGAGCAGCTTCTGCGCAGGCATGTGATACATAAACACTTGAAACAGGGCAGATCTGAACCAGTCCAAACTTCCCCTTTTGGCTGCACTGTCAACAAACAGGCCGTTTTGCACATGCAAATTTAGAAACCCCAGAGGTATTTAGATGGAAATCTCGGACAGTGATGAACTCATACTTTCCTGTGCTCCTGTATGCTAATGAAAGGCTTTATGTGGATGGGTTGTCAGGGGATTTATAATTACAGGGATAAGGAGGATGGCTAAGGAGCTGTAATGAGCCGTGCAGCCCGGTAGGTCTTCTGACTGGAGAGCTAAATGCTGAATGGCTCCTGTGGATCCTGGTCCGGTGTGAACTGGATGTGTGTGTCTGTGCTGTGGGTCCTCATTAGGGCCGGATAGCGAAGTTCGATACTCTGAGACACTGACCAAAGTGCTTCAAACGACCGAGTATTGAAGACAGACTTGTCATTCAATACCACATTTCAATACCTAAGGAGGAAATCTCATCAGCATCCGTGAGCTAATAAGTTTTCAGCATAGACACGGACAAAGATCTAATAATGCTGCTGTCTAATGTTACAGAACATGCACAGAGACGGAGCTCAGGTCACCAGTCCGTGTCACATCGGTGTTCAATTGTTCAGGAACCAGTAGTGAAGACAAGAAATCCATACCGCTGCCAATATCTATAGAAAAAACCTAATCCTCATGTGGTTTCTATCAATCTTATGAAAACTTGGTTTGCAGTAGTGGACGAAGTATTCAGATCACTTACTTGTATAAAAGTACTAATACCACACTGTGAAATTACTCCACTACAAGTAAAAGTCCTGCATTCAAAACCTACTGATGAAAGTATCATCATTAAAAATATACTTCAAGTATAAATGTAAATGCAAAATGACCCCATGTTGTATAAATTGTAAATGTAATATTGTTTTATTTCTAATGATGCATTAATGTAAGCAGCATTTCCATATTGTCAAAGTAGGGCTGGTTTTACATCTGAAAGATACTGTAATGTGCGTTATTTATATATAAAAAATGTAGTGGAGTAGAAGTACAAAGTTAACTTAAATGGAAATACTTAAGTGATGTTCTTGGTTATGTGGTATGACATCTTGTGAAATATGATGTAGAAAGTACTTTCTTAGTTACTTTGAATAAAGAGAAACTTCATAAAGTAACGAGTTGGTCTTAAAAGTAACTTTCCCAACACTGGTTGCGGAACTGGAAACCAGTTTTTTCCAGTGGTCACTCATGGTGTTGCAACAAAAATCCCCCTCCGGCCCAGAAAACATGTTCACCGTAAACCACTACTACAAAGACAAATCTATAGAACAGTTTACTGGACAAATAAAACGTAAAAGGTCAATTATGACCCTTCCTATTCTATATATTCTATAGGTACCATGTTTGGGTCCGATATCCAGATCTTAAAATATATTTATGTTCAAAATTAGGTCACGAACTTCTGGCTCATGAATATTTGGGGTAAATACTGCATGATTACAGTGTATGACTTCTGATAGGTATAAGTAGTAAGAGTATATGAGGACAGTGTGTGTGGTGATATGTATCTCTATAAACTGTGGAGATACTTGTGGGCGTTATCATGTCTGTTCACATTCACCAACTGTCTCGCAGACGTGTAAATCTTAACAAAATCATATAAATTTAATGAAGGTTTTGTGAGCTGGCTTCAACATTCAGCACTGAAAAAAACAACGTGGAGCCTGCAGGTTTTATTGTTAGCTGCACGAAAGTCTAGGTTATTACTAAATGCAGCCACAAGATGAAGGTTTATAAGAGGGCAAAGCTCTGGGGTTAACTAAGATTGAGCTTGATTAGTGCGTAACCTTCTCCTCAAGGAGTGGCCTCAGCTCTAAAAACAGATGTGATGTAAACAAACGTGACTCGATCCGCCTCTGCTGGAAGATCTCCAACTCGTGCCATTCAAGAACAAATAAAGTACTCCGAGTTTAGCCTCGTGTTGTTCTGCTCTGTGTTAGTTTGCTGTGCAGAATGAGAAGCTGTAACTCTGCCAGATTCCACCGAGAGCGTGCCAAACATAGCTGCTTACTGTTTTCTCCCATGTGATGAAATCATTGTTTATGAAGCTTAAAATGTGAGACACTCAGCATCTGGCAGTGAGCAGCTGCTAGCCTGGAGGCCTTGTTGTCCACTACTGGTTCTCCCTGTATACCTAGCTGTCTGACCGTTAGCATCCAGTGCTCCTGCATCACATGAAGCTACAGCAGCCTATGTGCTGGTGATTTCCCAGCCTTTGTTTCGCTTTAGTTCTCTTTTTGACCAGAGGAAACAAGGCCATGCTTTACTGTATACACCGTCAGAGTCTAGGCCCGGATTACCTGCAGTTACAGTCACAGTTTGATAGGTTTAGGCAACAAAACTACTTGATTTCTTGGCAGAAAGCTCTGAAGGCTAAATTCTCCGGTGTGCGGATTAACGGCATACATCTCTCCAGACTGGTCTTCTTAAATGTTGCAAATGTAAACACAGGTTGCAAATATAACACGTAAGAGGTAAAAAAAGGATAATTTCTAGTAATATTTTTATACTAAATATATTCGACCATATCTCCGGTTTCACTTGGCCAATCATCATCAAAAAAATGACTTTTAGGGTTTTTACATTCGGCGTGATTGGTGACGCCAGAGGGTTAATAATCTGTGTTCAGACAGAAAAGAAAGCAGGTCGTTCACACAAAGCCCAAAGCACATCCATTAATGTTTGTAACATGCAAACAGCCATTAACCATGTTTACCACAGTAAGAAAATGACAAAGTCTGCTTAAAATACTATTCCAATTTGTTTGTTTGTCTGATGTTTTACTCTTAAAAAAAACAAACTGCTGGTTGGGTTGTTGGTCCAAATTCAGCTGCTGAACACAGACAGACGACAGACGCTGAGGAGGAACACAGGAGCTCATTCACTGCGCTCACAGCGACTTGTGATTTGGCCTTTTCACATCTGTCGCACACTGCAGTGCAAAGGTCAGTCAGAGAGAAAGCTGCAGAATGCTGCGTGTTACTGTCTGGCTGCCAAAAAAACACTTTACATGAGTTTACTGTAAGACAAAAAAAAATCTTGGCAGAAGGCACTAATGTGGATTTGTGAAACTGGAAATTAAAGAGTTTACGTCCACAAACAAAGCATTGTTTTGTCACTGTGTGGGCAACATGAGAAATTAACTGCCTCTCAGAATCCATTTCTGCGTTTTTTTTGTTCCCCTTTTTTGTCTCTAAAACTCCCCTTTTCTTTCTATAAATGTATTTACGCCACAAACCATAGCGGGATCACTGAAACAAAAATCCCCACATTTCCCTGAAAGAGGAAACCGGCTCTGTTTCGAAAGCCTCACTGCCACCAGACACAGAAAACTTGGATTGCTCCAGAGATGAAAACAACTAGGCCAAGTCAGTTTTGTTTTTATGCTTACGAAGGGGAAAAAAGTGCATATTTTGTTAAGTATGCAACCATCCCTTCATACTTTAGATTGGCTCTGTGAGTGCCTTCTCAAGGGCCCTTTAGAGTGAGAAATGACGACAAGGGGGCCTCGGGAATTTGCCTCGAAGTCAGTCACATGCACAGAGGCAGTCATTTGGTAAATGGGTCCCTTTAGATGGGACTGTGCTACGTCTGTTACCCACGCTATCAATCTGACCACTAATTAGACAGTGCCTGGGAGAGACAGGGTTAATGTGTAGAGCAAGGAACAAAGGAAGAGGAAGAAAGCAAACCTTAAACGTACCAGAGGACTTTAGAGCATTGGGTCCCATCCTTTTTGGTTGACAG
This sequence comes from Serranus cabrilla, assembly GCA_903364295.1. Lineage (NCBI taxonomy): Eukaryota > Metazoa > Chordata > Actinopteri > Perciformes > Serranidae > Serranus > Serranus cabrilla. The sequence goes on from CAFUXE010000673.1 coordinate 324,846, forward strand.
TATGACCCTTAAAATGAAGAAGCGACTACTGATGATACATCCTTACATTTTGTTTGTCAGTAAAATGTGAGCAGATCCACCAGGGACTTCCCCTCATGCATGTAACTTTCTCAAATGTTTTGATAAGGAAAAAATTACAAGAAGGACTGAAAAACTGTCCATTTCATGATGACATCAAAGCTCGTTGCCCAGGCATTCTTACTGTGTTCTCACCATGTTACTTTCATATTGTAATTAGACATGAAAATCTCCATGTACATAAATGAAATTTCACACATAGATTGTTAAATATGTATAAATCAATTCTACCTACACTGGTGGCGATCTTATCCGATATGCAAGTGAAACACCAGAAAGTGCGACATTGCGGATGTGACCGGAGAGAGAAAATAGTCCCAAACGGAGGCCGATCTGTAAAACAGTTATTATAGAAAAGGAGGCCGTCTGCTGTCCTGTAATACAACTATTTGTCAGTATTCATGGGTTGAAAAAACATTTATTTTGCAGCGTAAACCAGCGTTTGACTTCATAAATTGATGGATTTATAAATGATGTTTGAGACAATGTGTGTTTCTCCTGATTGTACGTTATAAGGTTCTCGGGGATGAGAAATGGAAAGCACTCAAGCTTTATAACACCATTCTTCTTGCCACAAATAATGACATGTTGAAACAGGAAATTGAACTGACGCACCCAGAAATAACTGCTCTTGCCCACAAAGCCCACGTGCACATGCACACATACTGAAAATCACAATTGCAAATGGAGAAATGAGAGCCAGCGGGTCAACATAACCTGATTTGAGATATTCAGATCAGCTCTGTCCTCTCGTACCACATATGTCGAAAATTACATTTGTGATCAATCTCCGCTCCTCTTCACTTGCACTCAGCAATCAGCTCCATGATTGCTCCCCCCTCCAATCTCAATAATAACCTGATTTCATACAGACACACCGTAACGCAATTTACACATCTTCACCTTGCTGCAAGGACGCTTTCTGTAAGAACCCAAAAGGTTTTACATACATTAGAATACAGAGCGCCTGGTAGCTTAACATCTTTGGTTATGAAAGCGCTGGAAATGTGATCCTATGAGAACTGTGTGTCAGTCAAATGTATTGTCTATTATTGGGTGTTGTGTCTTTCTCTGCCTTATGGATTATATTAGCATTTGTCCCCTAAAGATTCTATTCATGACCAAGAAGAGAAAAACCCAGGAGGCTTCATGAGGGGGATGGGAAATATCCTCTGAGAAATATGTTGCATACAAAATACTGCATATTTCCTGCATCTTTTTTTCAATAAATGCATTTTTCTTTAAGATTAGCAGTCAATTAAATGTTATAGGGCCCCTGATTGATTCAACACTGTAATAGTTGAAAAAATACTTCATTTTCTATATTAATCTGGTATTATAACATGGAAAAACACCTCGGCCCAATGTCTTGGTGCAGCATGAAGCTCGACAAAAGCCTTTTGTGTTTTTCTGCTTACTGTGGGAATATAAAAGTCTGTATAATGAGCAAGGACTGACAATATTATAAGCGTCTGAGCCAGACCTTTTCCTCGAAACCTCGTTTTTGGCCCGGCAATATTTGCCATCAATGGACTGTGACTTGTAGTTGGAGCGTAGTCATTTTGCAGCCTGTAGCAGTTGTTCTCTTTCTCATGTATGCCAAGGAAAACATCCAGGCCACACTTAACTTTGCTTCATAAAAACGAATGCCACGCTGCTTCTTCCAAAATTTAAAGGTTACAGCTGTTAACTAGATGCAGAAGCATCCAGAAGTCTTACAATGCTTCCTTTCTTTATTTCTGAAGAAATGTCATGTCCTCAGTGACACATGTCTCTTCTGTTTGTGCAAGTTCTGGATGATCAAAATGAAAGATTGCGAGACAAATTTTTGTAATCACCCTTCCAAAATGGAAAATGCAGCTACAGCATGCCACTTAATTAGATTGTAACACAAAACAGTCGGTGACACAACAAAGTGGGGTGAACATATTTTAAAATTAATGTTTTTATGAATTTATTTAAAATATTGGAACACTAACTTATTTCACAAGTCAATTAACCATTACCCAATCTTTTTCTGCAGTAATTTAACATACATTATGCCAGAGAAACAAGAACAATATGCACGTCAGCAGCAACTTGTAACTTATAAAACCAGGACAATTTTTTAGTAAATGTAAAAACCATTTCAGTGCTTTACAGATATCTATCGGGAATCTAGCTAGCCACATTATCTGTGGTTCCAGGTTATGCTAGCATTGCTTGTCCAAGTATGCTAACTTAAGTATTTGTATGGTATCAGAACAATGTTGTGTCAAAAAAACAAAAGAAATGAAAGACAAGCATATTACATCTTTTTCCTTCATATAATACTAAAATATTAGAGCTAACTAGAAATATCCTGCAATACAAGAACAATAGCCTACAGAAGGTTTTAGCATCTCGCTGGTAGTTAGCTAGCTAGTTACAGCTAATGAAATCTGCCAGCAATTGTTGTTATTTCAGGCAAAATTAAGGGTTGGTTGCCAACTAAAAATAAAAGTTTTGCTTTTGTATGCTTCTGCAAAAAGTGAAGGACTCATTGTTTAAAAAGTCACAATGGTTTTTGGGTGATTAATATGCCGCTGTTGACTTAGTTAGCTTTATATGCGATGCTAGATTGGAAAGCTACATGTAGCATCAGATGTATGAAGCTAGCAAAGCTTTGTTTGTTCTGTAAAGTGTACAGATAATATAACACTAACCTCCAATAAAAAAAAATGTTTTTAATTTTTTACTTAATTTCCACTGTAATTGCATATGCAGCATTGAGCAGCACCAATATTGTCAAAGAGGTGAAGGGGCACTAATGAGAAAATTAAACCTACTTTATCACATATTTTGTAATTTTCTGGTTTTCATAATTTTAATGTGAAATCCTTTTCTACAGCAGCTGTTTTGTTTAGCTGTGGGCTCCTGTATTTATCGTTTTTCACCCCACAAGTGACAGAGCTGTTGTTAGTGGTATCAGAAAATCACACAAACCTCAATAAAATCAGCATTATCCGTTAAAGTGAGCGAAGAACAAAGAAAGAAGAAAATTGTAATTAACAACACAGAGATTCACTCCATTAAAGAGGCAGTGTGTAATAGGAGGCAGGGAGGAGGAAGATGGATAACAAGGGAGTGTTGGGAAAGGCAACGGAAGGAGAAGCAGACATCACCCATTACCTCATTACCATTACTCCTAGTGACTGGAGTTGATGAATGAAAGGGTATGAGAGCAATTTCATTACAGCCAGCCTATAGGAATGGAAGCTGGATGAGAATGGGGAAGAAGAAGATAAAAAGCAGTGCATAAACAACAGCCAAAAGCCATTATTTCAAGCAGAAATTCCCACACACACACGTATTAGAAAAATTTAAAAACCTGTTTCTGTGAGCTTCAATGCTACATAATGGGGCTTACACACAAAGCAATGCATTAACAGCTTGCTATCAGGATACTGCATATTTTATATTGTCCTTCACATTCAATCTATGTGCATTGAAGTGTGACTGCTCACGTCGAGACTCGGATCAAACGGTGAGAATAAGCCACCTGGAGTTTTCCACATCTCACACAATACAAATATTATCTACAATCTAGTAGGCAGGGCAATTTCCCCTAAACAAATTAGATACAATGTTTGTTCTTCTAATGTAATCACTGGGAACCAACCCCACCTGTTAGACGATGTATGAAATGGAGGGAGCAAAAAAACGAAGAAGCAAATATTACGTGCAGAACTTGCTCTAATAAGGTGCAGAGCAACATTCTGGCTCAGGGATCGGCAACCACCGTCTGCAGGGAGCCACTGCAGACGGTGGGACAGGCTTTCATTTGTACTCGGGATCTTGCTCATTTTGACCTATTAGTAATGCTAGTGGCTAATTTAGACTTAGTAGGCTGTTTTATCATCATTGTAAGGCTCAAAATAAGTTTTACGGCTCCATTACTGCAATTTTACCTCCGCCAAGGAGGTCATGTTTTCGCTGGCGTTTGTCTGCCTTTGTGGTCAAAATAACTAAAAAAGTTCTGCACAGATTTGGATGAACATTTCAGACAACTTGTGTATTGGGACAAGGAACAGGTGATTAGATTTTGGTGGTGATCGGCGATCCAGATCACCATCTGGAATTTATATTGCGTCAGTGACCATATTGCCTTCACTAACTGCTGCCATCTAGTGGATGAAATATTTCAAAGCCAGTGTGCTCCCAAAATACATGTTTTCAATATAATCCTTCAGTTTGGTATTGCGTAACTGACCCTATTGCCTTGGTGGAGATCTGCGCTCTCCGAGTGTTTTTCTGGTTTCTTTATTTATGACCAACAATGGCTCTTTTGATAGTAAAGGTTGCCGACCCCTGTTCTAGCTAATAACACTGTGACTCACAAGGACATGCATCCAAAGGGTTAATTATGAATGAGTGTGTGAGAGATGTGTGTGGTGCTTTGGAAAGTACCACAGGGATAAAAGAAGGTGATCAGCAGTGGAACTGGATTAGCAGAATGCCTTTCCAAATCTGAAGCAGACGCACACTCGCCACAGCTGTGATAGCAGCAAGGTTTCCAATAATGTGTGTTGAGTGAGTGACAGACGTGTTTAAGACTCCTGGATGAGCCTAAGTAGCCTGATAGCACAGGCGTATCTCTTTGCTAATGGAAACAAGGCTCGGAAAGAGCTGATAAACAAACAGACCTTTTGTGGTCATCTGCACTACGGGACAAAATTAGAAACCACACTCAGCCAGGTCAAACGTATCAATCCCTGAGTGTCGCAGCTGCTCGTCCACTATGATTTGTCCATTCATGCACCTTTTTATAGTGACTCTGGTTTTAAGAGGGTCACCTTCTGTGGCATGACAGTTAAGTAATTGTTTCAGTATGTTGTGACTCACTGGTGCCGATGTTTCCTCCAAAATATCTTGAATCCTTTTTCTTTTTTTTACTGTCACAGCACAGAAACAGGTGTCGACATTTAGTGAAATTGTTGACGGGAAAAGAAAGTAAAAGCAATTCACAAAGAGGAAAAAACGATAATCATGGAGGAGCTTTCCAGTGGCATTTCTTTTTTATATTTAATGTTTTTTTAGTTTCCCAATGAAACACTTCTTCTGCAACCATGTCTCCTAATTTGCAACAGCAAATACATTTTGTAGGAATCATGATGTTGCTCGGATTGTGTTTTCTATTGACTTACTTAGGAAACTAGTTTCAAATTAACATGTCAGGCAAAGAAACATATGTCATTACATAATGTCTCTTGTTATATAATCCAATTAAAGCACTTTTTAGGGTAATGTTTAAGCCCTTACATCACATTGTCAGAGAACAGGATGTACTGTAATATTTTGTTATTCTGTTAATATCACACTTACTGATAAACATTAACCAAGCTATCTCATAATAGCTGTTGACTTGGAGTCCTCTTCCCAATCTACACACTCAAATCCAAATATGGTAAAATAACAAACAAACAAGATGGCTCCTGCCAAAACACTAAACTTGGAGCTCCAAACAATGGAGACTTCACAGTGGCAACATCCTCTTTCTTTTTAGTCTATGGTAATATATAAACATAATTTCTCAGTTTTTCTTTTCTTTGCGTCACATTCTGCTCTTTTCTGTCTGTTCTGGAGCTGTTCCTGTGAAGTCTGCTGTAATGTTGTGAGCCAGGATCTGAGGGCAGTAACAATGAGCTCCTGCTGAGGAAGCTGAGCCTGGGCTTTTTATACGCTCTGTAACGATGCAGTTCTGGCTCGCTTACACCTGATAAACTCCACTCTTTAGGAAACAAAGGCCTGGATATGAAATGAGGCAACACCTATGGATATGCATCTTTGTGTACATTTGTATATAACTTCTCCATACTGTACCCATCACTGAAAAAATTGGGAAAACGCCCACTCGCAGACTGGAACACACTCAAAACCACAACCAAATACCCACATTTATTAGCCCAAGTGCTGGTAGGCCCCTGTGCAGTCTAAGCTGTGTTTTATGGCCGTGGTGGAGCCTTTCCCTCTCTGCAGGGTCTCTGTTAAAACCGTTAACTATGTCAACATTTGCAAAACACAACTCAATGGTTTCTCTATCACCAAGGGAGGAGCACCTCCTGTCTAACAGCACAGAGATCGTAGGTCACACCGTCCAGCAGTTAAATCAGACACGGTCGGCAGGTAAACATTGTTTATTTGCTTCTCAGCTCCATCAGGAGGGACGCATGATATATATTGGGCTGATAAGGAGACATTAATATTATTATTTAGTGTCTGATAACGCAATTATGGCTGAAAAGATGTCCAGTCTCCAGTTTCTTTTTCTTTTTTTTCTTGAAGTAAGTAAATAAAGTACCTCAAAATTGTACTTAAGTACAGTATTTCAGTAAATGTATTTAGTTACATTCCACGTATGATGATGCCAAAGTATTTAACTTAAACATAAATTATGTTAAAATAGTGATGTGAAACTATCGGTTCTCAGAAAAGAAAAATCTATACCGTGAATCCCTCTTTCTCCATTTATGAGAAGAAGAAGAAAAAAAAGCCCAACATTTCTGCTAAACAGCTCCAGAGCAAAGAACTGGACCACAAAGTGCACCAGAACACTGCAAAACAGGAAACCCCATGTAAGAAATGAATGTTTGTTATTGATTACGATTAATGCATCACAATAATAGTCCTCTAATGTTTGCAATTAAGCAGTCAGGGATTATGCTTCCTGTTCAAGTGTATTTGAAGATTATTTACTGAAGGACGGGAGAGCATTGCACTTTCTTCGACATCTTCTCAGCCTTTCCTGGGATACCAGCCAGTATTTTCTCAACCATAATCCCCCTTTTTATTTAACCTCGAGGCTACAGCCGTTCCCTTATGACAGAGGAATACTGAATGTGGGCATTTTGTGCAAATAAACAACAACAATGTGCTTCTCTTCCTGTCAGGGGGTAGAAACATAAAAATAGGAATATAGGGGAAGTGTGCAAACTGCAACATGAGGGAAACACTCTTATATAAGGAGTACATCCCTGTTTATCCTCCACATTCTCATGACTGAAGTGGATTTTTAGGGTTTAAAAAAATTAGAGAAGAATTGGTTCCTGATCTTTTAAAGCCAGGAACATACTGCAGCATATACTGTACATCAATGGGGAGAGCATATGTAGAAATGCCTGTTGTTTTAAATTGATAAAGTGGTCTTCCAAGAAGAGGCGAAGAGGGCAGGAAGATATGAAGAGGAATAAGGGCTGTGTGGGATTTAAGCCGCCAGACCTTGTTTAGTGAAAGACATGTTATCTCTGTGATTAAATGCTCCTCCAAGTAACAGTCTCCAGTAATGGAGATGTGTTCTTTTGTTGCTCCATGTGTATACACTGTGTGCACACATGCAACATGGCAGTGCACAAGTGTATGTGCGTCTTATTCTTCCCAGTGTCATCCATCCGTCCCTGGTGTACGCCATGAAAGGATGGAGAGGCTGCAGCCATTAGCGTAACAGGATCTCAGACCATTGAGAACCTTAGAGACTGAACACACACATGCATACATGTGCTGGCACACACACAGTCATACTGGAAACCATTATCACTGTTCCCCTCACAGCAGTTAAGTGGGCAGTTAGTTATTTTGTGTGTGAGAGAGTATGTGAACGCCTGTTTGAGCGAGAAAGAAGAAAGGGGATACAATTATGACAGCAGCGAGCATCCACCCCTGCAGCCCACTTTTTCTTTTTCTTTTTTGGCAGGAAGTGAAATTAGAGGAGAGAAGAGCAGCAGCTGGGTTGTTTGCACCCTAAAGTCACCCACACAGTCCTGTTTCCTCCCACAAAAGGAGAGAGGAAAAATGGAAGTCTCCTTGCTGTTTTTCCTACCCAAGAGGCAGCGCTTAAAGCCCGGCCACATCTCTTCCAGTAAGCTATAATTATCAACAAACTGACGCAGATTACTGGAGGAGGGAGAGTGGGAGAAACGGCGGCGAGGGGGTTTTTGAACAATGGTGGAGAAAATGATAGGCTTGATATTGAGGTCACATAATAAAGGCAAATAGAGCCTAAATGAGTTGATTCTATGGCTCACAAAACCGTCCCCGTGCCCGGCCGTAAGAGACAGAGAGGGTTTTGTCTGTGGCTGCTATTAGCATTTAGCACAAGATGTGCTGCTGGTAATTACATTGGAAAAAAAAAACACTTGAATGGTTCGCAAAGAAAATGAGAACCATCGTTATCTGTCTCTGTTGTGCTCTTGTAATGAAATTGCTGTTGATTGAATTACGAACATGATGAACGATTTCTTGTGTTGGTTTCTGGGGGGCACGGGGGCAGTGTGTGACCAAATGGGCCGCGGGCCATATTTGGACAGCTTTGGGCCAAATGGTGTTGTGTTTCCACGCGGCTCGTGTAACATGGGAGAGCAGGGGCAGGGTTCAGAGATGTTATGAAAAATGATCTGAGAGGAATTGTGTTGAAATGAAACACATATGGGGCTCTAGGGTGGAGGGTACACACAGGCAATCATGCAGACAATGAAACCTAAAGGTAAAAACACAGAACTTTTCCAGTTTGACACACCCCCATCATCTGTCCAATCACCTTATCAATCCTGTTAACCACCAGCCCCCCTCCTCCTCCTTCACCACACCCACATTCTGTCACACACAATAACAAGATGTTGTTTTGCTGGAGCGAGCGTTGCGGCCCCTCCCCTGCTCTCCTATCACCAGGTATTTCTGGCTTCTCATTGGTCACCTGAGGAGGGAGATTGCAACACCCTCTGAAGGTTCAGTGACCTCCAGTCCCGGTGTTACTACAAAACATCTGCCCGGCGACTCAGCCGGCTGCAGAAACTTTAAGTTAAGCTTCACCTGGAGCATGCATGTAAAAACACACGGATATATAATGTAGGTCGGCTGCTGTTTTAACACAAAGCTGTATATTCTGCACATTGTTTGACTTTCACATCCTTAAATGTGAACACTCTGCAAAAGCTGCTGTGTGTGTGAATGAGTGTATTTTTTGCAACAACACACTGGCTAAAAACAACTCCAGAGGTGAGGTGTGAGGCTCTGTTGACACTCTAAAGCCTTCAGGGTTGTGAACAGCCTGAAGTTATTTTTACCAAAATTCACCTGGGAGAGTGAGGCAACACAACTCTCACAGGATTTATACATGTGTGTGTGTGTGTGTGTGTTGGGGCATACCATGGGGTGTAGGTGCAGGTTAAACCCACACACCTGCATCCTTTTTATGGAATCAATAACACTGGGCAGACAGGCCAGCGTTTGTACAGCCGAGGGGGAAGCTGTGAAATACCGTCACCTACAGCGTATACAGTTGGCTTGGCACGGTCTCAAAGTATGCACGCACAAATGGTAAAGCAACATGGCCGCCATTAGCCGACTCTGTTTGCTCAGCGTGCTCTTAACTCTGAGGTGCTTCCAGTCAAAACAGTCCTTGTATGGAAACCATTTAATTTGTTAGAAAAGTGTTTCAAATAAAACCGCTGTGGAAGCAGCAGCACATTAAATATATACAGAGAACGCACAATATACCGCCGTGTATTACACAGTTTATTTATTTAATGGTTTGTATTTTAACCTTGGGTGGAGTATGAGACAGCGAGCCCCCCGGGCAAAGACACGGAAAACGCCTTTCTTACATAGGAGCAGGACACACAAACATACAGCTGATTAGCTCTTTTTGTTGTTGTTTTGTGTCTTTTTGAAGTCGTAATGCGTCTCTCTCTGGTTTTGTGTCTTTTTGTTGTTATTTTGTGTCACTTTATGTTATTTTTTTGTCTGTGGAAGTTTTGTCACAATTTTAATTTGCTCTGCATCTTGTTTTTGTTTTAACATGTCTCTTTAAAGTCACCTTGTGTCTCTTTGTGGTTGTTTTGCCTCTTTTTTATAGTCGCTGTAAGTCTCTTTGTGTCTTTGCAGCTGTCTTGAATCACTTTGTAGTTATGGTCTCCTTGTAGTCTTTTTCGGTTTTATGTTTATTTGTGGTAATTTTGTGTCCATTGGTTGTTATTTTGGGTCACTTTACAAAATGTGACAAAACTTCCACAGAAAAAAAACACAGTTACAGTCATCTTACACTTCTTTTTAGTTGTTTCGTGTCTCTTTGTAGTTGTTTAGGTCTCTTTGTAGTCTTTTTGAGTCACTTTGTAGTTTTGAGTCTCATTTTGAGTCTCTTCCGGGTTCTTTCATGTTATCAAGTGACATTTTCCTGACATCTTTGGATAAGTTGGATAAGGAATTAGACGACAAAAACAAACTCTATTTCACGAAGACAGACGGAGGTACAATAAGTTATGAAGATGGTCATAAGGTGTGATTTTCTACGCTTTCTTGGATTTACAGTTCAACAGAAAACCATGTCAAATGCAAAGCAGGACAGTGAGATTTCACAATTTTACAAGCAGAACACAACAAGATTTCCCATGGTTGTGATATAATCTGTACTTTACTGTGCAGGGTAGAAAAAAGGTTATAACTCTGTTTAAAAAAGCAAACTAGAAGCGAGAGAAATGAAAGTTTGTCAGTGTTGTTTTTAATAGGGAACATATTACATATCATAGATAATATATCCCTGGATTAGTGCATGGATGTGTATACCTCTCCCTCCACATATGGACATCATGTAACACGTCGCCTACAGTGAAACCACAAAGCAGGGCTGACCCGTGGAAAAGGACCCCACCCTAGTCTGGGGGCTCCCCTTCACACATCTTTTTCCACAGTCCACATGGTTGTGTTTCTGAGGTTGCATGCAAGGCTGCTGGTGCAGAAACGGGTTTAACAATATCCAGCTCTGCATGCTCACAGACTCACTCTGTATAGGCTGCTTTCATCCTCGGGGCTGGCTCTTATCTGTGGTTGAGCAGTTTTCGATTCTTGTTATTTTCTGTGCCAATCACAGCGGCGGACCTTTTACGAGGCCGTTCGGTAATTGGGCCGTTCCTGAGTAGGCTGTAGATGTCAGAAATAACATTTCAGCATATTTTTCCTTGAGTTCAGGATTGGAAATAAAGTTTTTGAGGGCAAGAATCCCACCCACAGCCCACTGCAGGGAGAGGAATCAATAGAGAAGCCAAAAAAGGGAGCTAAGATTTATCATATCTTATTTCCCTGTGTTTGCTTAATGACTTAATTCATTGATAACAATGATAATTTTGTTTTCGGTGCTGTTTCGTAAGTGTTTTCTGGACTTAATACCAGTGGCGGAATGGTACTTGTACTTTACTTGAGTATTTAAATTTTATGTAACTTAATACTTCTACTCCACTACATTTTGAGGCAAATATTGTACTTTTTACTCCACTACATTTTGCAGACAGCTTTAGTTACTTTTCAGGAACATTTCATATAAAAATTATTAAAATTATTAAATGACAAAAATAAATACATTCTTGACTTAATTTTAGAGTTTGGCATAGTCTTTAAACTGATTATTCTACATTCACACTCAGTGCCAAACACCGAAACCTGATGCAAACACTTGAGTTTTGATCTGATGTTGCTTTGCCTCCAGGGCCATAAAGAAGTTGTGCTACTGTGCAGGAGAAATGCATTTCTGGGCTCTAAACACACCTAAAAGTACACCGTGATGACATGAGCTCATCAGAATGACATTCAAGCTGCTCGGAGAGCTGCTGTTTATAATGCTGCATCCATTTTTATGGTATGCTGTTCTTAAGTATGTGTTGCGAAGCGAAGGGCATGCAAGATGCAAATTGAAGCGATGAAATTTATGAGGTGGCTCTATTTATGGGAAAAGGCTGCAGTGGCTTGCCAGAGGAAAATATAGTGTGATTTTCTGCTCTCACATCGTTATAGCTCTGTGAGTAAGCATGTAATCACTGGGATACTTGTTATGCCACATATATATGTATAACAGTGTGATAACTCTTGTCAAAGTCATTGATCTGGACTCTCACATATCGATTCGAATGAGGTTCACCGACAAGAAGTCATCCGTTTCTCCTTCATGAGGTTAATCTCTCACCTGTTTTCCTTTATGGCCTCTGGAATCAGTAGGAAATGATTATATATTTTCATTCAGCGACTTTATAGATGCAAACAAGATAGTCAAGGTAATGGTGAGTGCAGTGATGCCCCGAAGCAGCGTGCATTACTCCGAGAAAGGATGGCAGCGTTCAGAGTGATAGTGCTCAATCAGGGAAAGTAGGGAGAGTTGTCTGGACTGTAGACACACTGTTGCATAATGAATGAAGCAGACTTTGCGGTCACGTTAGCAAAACTCTTCCAGACAGCTTTTATATGCACTAATGTGTCATCGCAGGGCTTACAAACTGGGGTAAGATAGTGCAGGTTGGGAAACAAAAAGGCAGAAACTTTACTTTTATCCAAATGTAAACTTGAGGGATGAATGAATTAAACTTTTATTACACCGAAGGGGATTTGCTTTGCACAGACTCGGATGTTAAAAGAACATCAACAATCATGACAGCAAATGGTATAATATGAAACAAAGCATCATAAAGAGCATCATTTGGGAAATTGATAAAGGACATGAAGTGCAAATTCAACAAAAGGGCCAAATTTAGCACCTGAGACCTCTTTTCATTCTGTACCTGCAACCTGGAGACAAAAGTGAAAAATAAGGCCCAACGTGCAACTTCTGTTCTTTGTTTAAGGTTTTTTTTATTTTCAGTCCATTATTTCCGTTTCCTGTTTTATTTTTGTACTTACTGTGTCTCTAGTTTGAGGTGTCTGCACTTCCTGCCCTCTTATGTTTCTGCCCCTGATTAGTTTCACTTGTCCCTGTATTTAGGCTTCGTTTGTGCCAGTTCTTCTTGTCTGTTTCCTCTTGTTTGGACTTCTTGTTCTCTGACCAGTTAGTATATTTTGGACTTGAGTTAGCTCTGTGTTTTTGGTACTTCTGCCTGCTTTGTGTAACCTGATTTTGTCAAGTAAAGTCAATGCACTACAACGAAAAGTTCCCAAACTGACGGACAGATCAGTTATTATATAAAATAAGAGACGTGATTATTTAAATCTAATGCGTCTTAAGGTTTGCTAATGTTTTTGTAAACCCAGGATTATATCAGGACCTGCAGCAGGACCTACATTGTACTCAGCATATTTTAAATAAAACACCCCACTAAACACTATGCATGGATATGCATGTGCAAATATAACAAAGGAATTCTGCAAGCAGCACTTGCAACATGAAAACAAAAGGGTCCATCTATTGCATGTAAAGTCAAACACTTCATGTGTTTTTCATAAAGTTGGAAAAATGACTATTTTTCATGCAGTATTAGTGGATTGTTTTTCTTTATTCTGCTTCCTGGACTGGAATTACATGTGAAAATAAGTTTTATTTGATTAATTTCCCCTGGCTGAACCCCACAGCATCATTTCCTTTGCACTGCTGAAACAAGTGGAAAGTGCTGAAAGTGGAAAACTTCAGAAATTGTTGCTTTCAGCTGTTTAAAAGAGAGACATGTTTGACCTTAAGATACTGTTGTTGCAATGCCACAAATGATTCTTTGAATAACTAGAAGAAAAACAGAGTCCACACCTAAAAAAAAAATACCAGAAATTGGTGGTTGGTCCAGTTGGAAGTGTGTCAAAAATTGGATGCTTCTATTTTCACCAGAACCTCAACTTCCTGACCCAGAGCGAGAAGGAGCAGAAAGTCACCATGAGGAGTATGAATGAGATCTTTGTTTTACAGACAAGACCAGAGTGTGTATTTGTGTATGAGCCACGTTAGTGAGGGTGAAAAGGTTAGCGCTGTTTCACTGCTTAACATGTCAAAGTGTAAAAAAAAAACCTGATTAAGTTTCAGGTTTTCGAGAAACGTATCTGGGAAAACACATGTACAGTCAAAACAACAAAGACACTGTAAGTCAATACGTCAGCCGTGCAAAATCGCTCTTCCGTGTGATTCTGCGTGCAAATCATTCTGTCAAGTCGAGTTAGTCTGATTGCGTGTGTCCATTTAGAAAAATGATGATTGTGTTAAAGGTCCATATGATCAGATATCGATCGAGTGAAGGGTCTGCGGCCTGCGTGGTGTCTGTCTGTCTGTGCTGAGGTCAGCAGGAAGTTCCCACAGACCCAGTGAGTGTAAACACAGCTGTCTGGATTTGTGAGAGTGTGCATGAGCGTATGTGTGTATTGGAGAGGCAATTATAGGATTGGAGGGGGCGGAAACCAAGGGCAGTGAGGTCATTGCTGAGATTGAGGGGGAAGGGGTTGTTGCACCTTTTGTTTTGCTTCAGTTGCAACTCTTTCTATCTAAAACAAGACGATGAAAAGCCACGCTTGACATTTACATGTATCCTAGACCGCTCTAAGTAAACGTGTGAACGCACACAAGATGCTTTGAGGACACATTACAGATCTGATTGTTTGCATTTGAACACTTTCTTTTCTTTTTCTGTACACGATTTCGTCCTGGGCCAAAAATAAGCACATGAAGTGCATTGCTGCTGTTGTATTTCTCATGTCACAGAAACCACTCAGATTAAATCTGTTTTGGATGTTGTCGCAGATGTCAGTTTCAGGTTCCTAAAATGTACCGAAATTCATGTTTATGTGGAATATAATTATACCTCATCAGCCACTCTATTAGCCTTGTGTTTAACTACACATTTTCTCTTGAATCTGTCTACTAATGACACGACTTTAGACCTTTAGAATTTTTTCCTCCCCATGTTTATGATCAGAGTTATTGGCCTAAACCTCGGTCAGATGTTTTGTAGCATAAATTAAACGAAAGTGCAGCCATTTTTACAACCGTGAGCCTTATGATGTCGGGTCACTATTGTTAGAAATGCTCCTGTGCGTGTCAAACACATACAAAGTTGGATTTTGGATTTGAAAGTGTCGAGTTATTCGTACGCAGATTGGTGAGGGCGGGTTGTTTTTTTTGCATTATAGAGCAAAGAAGTGAGATACGATTACAAGTGGTCAATCACGACACATGTGGAGACGTACTGTCTTGTAATCAGATTACCCAGGACACATGGCCTCAAACAGCTCTACACTTACTGATGGCACGAGGTTAGAATGCAAATGGCGGAAATCAAAACTGCAGGTTTTGTGAATTGAATTACATGCGTGTTCTGTGTTCTGCCAAAGCAGCATATTTCTCTCAGTTAATCAGTTACAATAAACACAATCCTGGATTCCTTTGTGCCAAACTCAAATGCAGTCCGTCTGTTGGCTGCTCACCCATCATGGATCAGGGTTTTTTTCAACATTTTCTGCAGGAAAAATAGATTAGATGAGGTAAATTTGTGATATTGGCCTATATAAATGAAACTGACTAGAATGCGGGAGCCTGAAAGAAACAGTTTGAGGGAGGTGGAGGATTAGTGTGCAGAGCGGGGCGTAAACAAGAGGGCTGGGCTCTGTTTGGGGTCCAGTATCAGATAAGAGACAGATTAGGGGAGTGGTTACAGCCTACAGACAATACAGGAGCTCACAAACAACTGCGTTCATGCTGGGAAAGAAGTAGCCCTGATCCAGGATATATCAGAGGGAAGATTTAGAAGGAAAAAGAATATTAAACATACAAACTCACGTAAGAGAAAGCATTCAGTTTGATGTGTTAGATGGCTCTGAATCACACTATTTGATATATATGTATATTTTGAGGCAATGAAAATGTGTAAGTCTGTAAACTGTTTGCACACACATGTAAACAGATTTAGATGTGTAAAATCAGTGGATTTCACCTTTAAAGCCTGTGCAACAATCACTCACACTGTGTGAGGAAGCAGCTTTGTGCTCAGTGCTGCCACCGCTGGTCAGAACGTGTATTGCAAAAACACTCATGCAGGCGCAGACTGTTGCAATAAAACCTGTGGCCACCAGTGAGCATGATTCATGATGTTCCTGGTGTTTGAGTCATGCAGATTTTTGGGTTGCAGAGGCAGATAATGTCTCTTAGCGTCAGATAAATGAGTTTGTGCATTGATAAGACGTTTTGAAGTCTGCCTGAGGGATTTTTAGTCGGCTGACTCACAGGTAACAGGCGTGAGTGCAGGTCTGCACAGGGCCACCAGCAGCAGCAACACAATGACTTTACAGCTGTGTAGACTGTTTTTTGTCGTAACTTTCTTGTCTGTGGTGCTGTTGCCCCAACTTGCAGTTGTTTGGCTTTTTTTTCTGTCATCTTGAGTCTTTTTGTAGCTGATTTGTGTCTCTTAGTCGTCATTTGACGTCTCTGTTTTGCCCCATTTTATAATCATTATTGTTCTTTGCTGTTGTTTTGCAACACTTTGTAGTTGTTGTGATTGCTTTATAGTGTTTTTGTGCACTTGTGAAGTTGTTACATTGTTTGAGTCTTGTGGTTTCTGCATCTCTTTGCAGCTTTGTATGTCTCTGTAGTAGTTTAGTCTTTTTGTTTGTGGTTGTTTCGCCCCTTTTAATTGTCGCTTTGCATCTTTTTGGAGTCAATTTGAGTCAATTTGAGTCTCTTTGTCGCTTTTATTTTATTATTTTATTAATCTTGAGTCTTGTTTTAGCTGCTTTGTGTCTCTTTTAAGACTTTTTTGTCTCTTTGTGGTTGTTTTGCCACATTTGTTAGTCTATTTGTGTCCCATTGTAGTCATTTTATGTTTCTTTGTGGTCATTTTGCATCTCTTTATGATCTGTATCTGTCTTTTTAAGTGAAATTTTGTCTGTGAAGATCTAGGGGTACAGTACAATGACAGATATGTAATAGAGGCCATGAGTGTGTTTTCATTTACATGAAAATGGTTCATGGTAAGTGGAGAAGAGAGTTGTTTTGGAGCAAACAGAAGCACAGGAGTGGCCTGGTCAGGGGGGGAAGGTCGGAGGTGAGGGGTCAAAGGTCACGCTGAGCCAAGAGCTTCTTTGAGAGGCAAGAACTTTTGTTTAGCGGACAGATTTATTTTGGGAAACACGAGGAGGGGGATAGAAGCTGTTCTACACAACAACAGCAGGAAAACTTCTCTGGTTTCGTGAGAGCGTGTTATCCTGATAGTCCTCCTGTGTTTATACAGCTTTGCCCTCAGGCTCCCACGACATGTCTCATCATTAGAGGTTTATGCGATGGGAGATATTCCATGTTCATACATAATGCATCGTATAGCGTGTCTTATATAAGACGAGCTGGAGACGACTCACTCCCACACCTCATCTCTCGGAGCAGAAACATGGGCGCTCAGAGGAGGTTCAGCCTACACGAAACACTCACAAACACACACTTTTAAAGACGAGCTCTCGAAACTGCACGCAGATAAACAATAACATGACTTCATATGGGAGGCCCACATAAAGGGCCGCATGCAAGGAATCTATAATGTGCAGCATAAACAATATATGCGCTGGAACAGCTGCCAAACATCCCTTACATAAACACTCAGGGGATATAGGATGTCTGTCGTGCATGGGGCTCGGGTGAGATCAGAGGGAGAGCACCGCGGCGGTTTTTCATTTAGTGGGAATAAGGAAGAGCTCTGTGAGGGGAACTCAGAAGGTCACTCCACTGGCAGAGGGACATATGATGGGAAATACACAACAGAGTCGTTGCATTACTGTAATTTTAATACACTTTGAGTAGGAGGACGGAAAAATTTCATAACATCGTGTGAGATTGATGCGTAGGTCGCCTGCGTCCTGTTATATGTTGCAGCAGAGAGCCAGTAAAACACAGTCAGATATACAAACTGTATCATCCACCCAGCGGTGGAAAAAGTGTTCAGATCTTTTACTGAAGTAAAAGTACTAATACCACACTGTGAAATTACTCTACTACAAGTAAAAGTCCTGCATTCAAAACCTTCTGAAGTAAAAGTACAAAAGTATCAGCATCAATATGTTCTTACAGTATCAAAAGTAAAAGTACTCGTTATGCAGGGATTTCATTTTATTAAGATTGGGCTGTCAGCTAAAAGTAGTGCAGTAAAAACTACAATATTTGCCTCTAAAAGTAGAAGTATAAAGTTACATAAAACTGAAGTAGAGTACTTGAGTAAATGTTATTGTTGGTATTGTATCAATATATTAACCATGCAAGGACAACCAAGATTTAGTTTTAAAAAACTAACGAAAAAAACTTTAAAAGACATTTTTAGAGTAAAAACAGCAACAGAAATCAGTTATATGGCTATGATTATTAGGAAGAAACTGATTGACAAACATGACAAAATGTCTGTTTCTATGGTTGTTTTCTATGGTCTGATGAGGGTTTAGGACACAAACTGAGGCCTCAGCAGAGCCTTGAGATCTCTCATGTCCACTCCCTCTCCAATAACACACATATCATGCATTTTTGATCATTTTTCTCATTTCTGGCACATGAATTATGCAACATGGAGTTATTAAATGTTTGCTTAAATTAGACTAAATCCTTATTCCACATACGCCACACCACACTGATTTAACACTGCTAATAAATACTGCTAATAAAATCTCCCACGGAGCACAAGCAGATAATTGTATCATGATTATGAGAAGGAGACAGCCCACTGACACATAATTTAATCTGCTGTATTACTTCAAACACAACAAATAGTGCACAGCCTGTACTACGGGCTGCAGGACACATAAATTACAAAGACAATGGCGCCCTCTGCTGGTTTACTTAGAGGCAGCAACTCTTAAATGTTGCAGCTAAGTGTCACTTTGTTGCACAATATGACAGCATTAGATCAGAGGGGTTTCTTTTGAAGCACGCATTAAGACAAGCAGAGACAGAAAAGGGTGCAGCTGCAGTTCACGCTTTAGTTGCACTAATTATAAGTCACTCATTAAGGATTTCTTCTGAAGATCTAACATGTAAAAGTAAGAAGTTATGCAAATTATCCTTTGCCGTAACACAAAGAATATGTAGCCTTATTATTTGAATCTGAAAATAGGTGGCACTAACAACCTCAACCCATCCTATTTTCATCTTATTCTTACTGTTAATATCAAGTGATTATTTTCCATCTTATTTCCCATTAATTATGACATCCTATGACATATATTTGTCTAATTTCATGTAAAACTCTCATCATTTCCTGTGTGCTGCATTTCTTTTATGAATGTGCTACACATATAAAGTTTATTATTCAAATTATTTTTATCAGAGCTTTAAAAGTACTTTTTTTGCCCTTCTTTAGACAAACTTGTAGCATACTGTGAGAGTAATTACTACTTTCATTGTAATATGAGCCACCACCTTTGTTTTACCTCACAGAACTGCTCCTTAACAGTAACACAACTACTGCTTTTAAAAGGAGTTTCGTCAAAACTGCGAGCTGAAAATAACACAGGAAGTCACAGAGGTGTCATTACAAAAACGGCTGTGTTAATATGCATATATATACTTTCAACCACAGAACTACAGCTGCTTGAAGTGAAGGAGCAAACAGCAACTTTGAACGTAGAAAGGCAATGATTAACTAACTCATAGGTTGATACTGATACTGAATGTTCAGTGCACAGAGACGTTCAGTTCATCCACAGCTGTTAACCTTTCACAGTATGAGATCACTGTACTGTATACACACATAAAAAACTAAAAAATACGTCTATAATGCATCATAAACACACTTATAATGCAGTATAATTGTTTTATAGCTCTGTATATTTATAGTTATAAGCATTATAAGGAGTTTTATGAGTCAACTCATAGTTTAATTAACTGAATCTACTTATTTCATACCTCTTATAATCTATTATTATATAGCCCATATATAATAATATCAAGGTTATAAAGTTTTATTCACATTTTTGAGTGCTTATAACGAAATGCTTCAAATCCAATCTCACACAAACACACATTACTAACCATATCATTTATTTTAAGAAATTATATTATTATTACAATGTTCATTAAATTAGGATCTTTATAATCTGAAGTCCTCCTCTAAACAAATATTTACAAATTTCACAGTGAATTTGGTATATTTGGTTATAATATCATGACAGGAAGCAACTTCAAACCCTGTTAATAATAATTTTCTCAAAATAAACTCTGAAAGGAACGAACGGAATCACAAAGTCATGTTGATAAAAAAAAAAATAATAATAATAATAATAATAATACGGGAACAGGATGATGAGATTAAGGCAGGAACAGCCCCCTGAAAATCTGGGCTAGGACGTCCATTTCCATCAACAACAGTGCAATAATAAACACTCTATCACTGCGAAGTCTGAGGGCCTTATAGATAGAAAGTGTAATAGTCAGCCAATAATCAAAGGTGCTTCCCTTTTCAATCAGTGCAATCTACCTACTACTTCCAAACAAGCCCCAGTCAGCATCTACATATTGGTATCCAAACAGAAGAAGTGAGAGAGAAGGTCCGAGCTTCACTTTCCCCTATAATATCTTCTGGAGAGATTTTGTTCTGGTAGGTAAATTGGAATAACAAGCTTTGGGGTGTAATGTAAAACCGCCTCTCTCAGCCCAAACAAGTGTAACCACTAAAAAGTCTCATGAGGAGGAGAGGAATGTCGGGTGGGTGAGGAGTGAGGAGACGCGGGTGCTCAGTCCTGCCTCTGAGGGACGCAGCCTTCCATCTCCAACACTTCGGGCCAGCCGTCAAATTTGTTGGTGTCTGCGCTGTTCTTTATATGCTGCGGAGGTAAAAACACACAGACACACTGTGTTAGATATGAAATCACACATCCTGCATTGTCTTTCTAGATGCAGGATCCTGGTCAGACAGGGTGTGCCATTTGTGAGAGCAGGTGGCAGACAGAATAAATGGTATGCTGTGAACAGGGTTGGGCTGTTTGGTGTTCAAATAAAGCACACAATGGCGATTGACCAACACGAGCCTGTGATTCATAAGTGTTCTCCGATTTAAAGATTACACTGAGGCCCTTTCAGACTGCTGTTTCAAGCCTCCATATTTATGCCTCAATGGGCAGACCAAGTGATCTCGCTCTGAACCGCCTTCAAAGTTAGTAACAGAGGCATTTAATTGGAGACTGTTCGAGGTGGGGTCAATTAACAAGAGGAGCCGGCATGAGACGTACGTTATTAGTGCGACCAACACTCAGGTAATAAAAAAGGAAGTGGATCCTATCATCAGAATCATGCCTCTCGATTGGGTCCGACAGTGATCGAGTTACGTTCAGCAAATTGCAGAATAACTTTGCTTGATTCTGTAGAATCTGTACAGCAGGAAACGGCACCACAGGCAGTTCTTCTGCCATCATGGCTTTGAATGCACTAGCTGTTGCCACAGCTTATTGTACACATACTGTCGTCATCACTTATTGTACACATACTGTCGCTGCTTATTGTACACATACTGCTGCTGTGCTGCACTCTCACTGCTACTACAATCTCCTCCCACTCCGTTCCATGAAACTGGACTGCAATGTGAATGGACGCTGATACTACACCACTGCAGAATCAGTATGAATGTCCGAAGGCGAAATGCCGGCAGAGCTCAATAAGGCACTTTTGCAGAAATGCAGTCTGAAAGAGGCTGAAGTGATTATATTACTGCCAGTAGAATGGGATGTGCCCCAACACAGAGCTGCTTCAAGACCCAAACACAACACACCTTCTCTAATCCCCTTTCGTAACCCGAGTATTGAGGACAATCCTACGCAGAATGCAGCTCTAACTGGATTCCTTTTGTGTAAATTTGTGTCACATATCTTTTACTTGGCAGCATTCTCAACAACAAGTTTGTCTGGACTCACTAAACAGGGCTGACGTGAATGCAGCTGAAAAACACACAATTTAAGGGGGAAACTTGAGGTGAATAGAATAAAAACTTGAAAACATTATCACCATGAAACTTCCAGAGTTGGTTACTTACATTTAGACAATTATTTTTGAATTACAAGTTTTCTGAAATCTGAATATTGGAAAACATTCTGCTCACATATTGAGAGTCAAAGGTTTTTACACAGGGAATTTTGGATCTTTTTTTTTTTCTTCACAAATTATAAAATACGTCACAAAACAGCCATAAAAAAAAACATTTTCATTTTGAGAAATATGTTTTATAACTTGGGCAATGAATGACATCTAAACAACCCCCTCTGAAAAAAACTTCAGACTACAGAATGAAAGCGGAAAGTTTGATGTATGTAAGTGCTGCCAAAGGAAAGATTTCTCACTTATTTTTAAAAAACGGCCCTTAAAATATATGTGTTGTTAGTCTAAAGTCAATACATTTTGCAAAACAATACAGAATTCTGAAATATTGTGGTTAAATATGCAAATTGGGTATACACCTCTGGTAAATTTAGGAGAAATCTATATAGGCAAATAGAGAAAGTGTAGTATATGAACACTTAAATGTGTGCTTTCTTCCCACTGGTCTGAAAGACTAGGAGGAGATGTAAACATTAGTGTCATGTTACCTGCTCAAATGGACTCTTGGTCTTGATGCCTTTCCCTCCGACAAAGATCCAGTTATCACGGAAGCCCAAATTACTGACAGCTGAGCTTCCCAGTTCAGAAATGAGCTTCCTGGCTTCATCATTAAGTCTACAGAACAAAGAAGGCAGACATTATTTGATTCAGTGATGAAGCCGATATTACAGATGATTAAAGCTGTCTAAAGGAATCATGGGAATCTAAACTGCATCAGTAAGTGGGGGAGGGACATTGTGAAAAACCTCCTTACTTTGTTGAGGGATCATCGAATGAGGCCATCATCACGATCGTCCCGTCCTCAATTGCTTTCAGGAATTTAATGAATGGAGCCACATCTGCACAAGGTCACACATGTTTAGCACAATGTTTGTGTTTTTAAATGTATGAAAACAAAAACGTTGTGTCGCACACTCACCTCCTGCCCACATATCAAAAGAGTCTGATTTGATGACTTCCCCTGATCTCCCTGTGAACATTTAGCTTGTATTACTATTTATTAATGAACAAATCACATACACAACTTGTTTAACCACTAGGAATGTCATAATTTGGTATACATAGAGGTATTCTGCAGTATAAAGGCTCATGGTTTCTTTTTAAATGGCTCCATTCATCGCAGCCCTTGTGCAACACTGCTGCAGTATTACATTGCCGTCAGCAGCAGCTTGCTCATTAAATCAAACTGACTTCAAGGTGTGCAACTCCAGCTGATAACGTTACCATTAACCAGGGCGACGTTGATTCCTCTCCCCACGTTGTTCTTCACACCGCTCATTAATCTGAAACAAAACAAAAGGAGGACAATAAAACCCATGTCAATATTATTAAAAAATGTACATGAAAAAGGAGATGAAGATACTTCCTGGTGAAGGGCAGAACTTTAGTTTAAATCCTCCAGTGTAGCAATTCAAAGCACTTTATAAACCCACTGAGACTGCTCTCAGTCCACTCACAGTTTGTCCTCCAGGCAGATTTTGGGCCCCACCACACTGGCCGCTCCGCTCGCCATCTTGAAGGCGAAGTGTCCGACCGGACATGACTTGGACAGTCCACACTTGTACTTGACTGGCTTTGTTGCTGTGAATAGAAAACTCCATTTACACAACAAGTACCAGGTCACACAATATCAGGTAACATGGGGTCCGATCACATGATTCTATCCACAAACAAGTGCACACACAGAACAAAAAGCTTCAGCTACCAGGGGAGCTATTTATACGCTAAATGTCAAAGCTTCCCTATTGACTGAATGACACAGGCCCATTACCATTCTTGTGTCCACTGCTATAGAGAGATTGTTTGTTTGTTTTTTAAAGGAGGGAAGAACATGCATCAGAACAGACCAGTCATTAAGAAAATGAGCCAAACACAGAAATTATAATTATAAAGATTTAAGCATACTTACAGCCTTCACTCACTGGCATAGATCTTGCTGAAAAGCACAAAAAAAAGGATAGTTAACAAGATTTTGCCATGGTCATTTACATGCAGCTCTGATGGAATATTCCATAAACAAGGAGTATATTCGGTTTCTGTAATGTGAACACAGCTTGCAGGCCACAAAAGGGCAAAACATGCTATCATTATTAGAAAATACTACCCCCCACAATTATGTTTCCTCTACTACTGATACTCTGCCACTTCATGAGCACAGCTGCTCAGGGCAATATCTGTTGTTGTAACAAGTTTCATCTTGCAAGAAATGATACTCACAAATCACATTGCTCAGCTTGAAGTCCATGTTAATCTCTAGCAGTTGAAATGCCAGGAAGACAGCGAGGAGGAATGCAAAGATGAGAGCTGCTAACTTTAAAATAGCTGAAAAGGTCATAGGTAAGATAAAAACATGCAATAAAGTTAACAAGAAAAGAGAGCATAGTTAAAAACAGGTACATCCAGTACAACAGAATAGTTAATAATCATGGCTTTAAATTGACCTGGAGATCGATGAGCATTTAAGACATTTTAAACATCACACAACGATTTTGAATGGTGTTATGATTAATGATTAATTACTTTTATTAATCCCTCAATGGGGAAATTCAACCTCTGCATTTAACCCAACCTTATGTGGAGATAATCTACAGCGAGTGGTTCATTATTGTAAAATAAACACCACCATGTATTGCTGTACATTATTCTGCTTATCACAGAGCTATAAACAAAATCAATAATTTGGCAATAAAATATTGACTTGAAAAGGACTTTACTCATTTAAAAATAACTGTATGGCTTCAGCAAAAAAAGGTCAGAAAAAATATAAACCATTGAACCGGTCAACCAGAATCGAGTATTCAAAAGAGCCGTGCAATAAAATATGATAAAACCACGGAAAACCATGCAGTATAATGTATAAGCATAATTTTAAAGGCTATTTTATATCTTAATGAGTGATACACTTACCGCCAGTCCTCATCATCTTTGCCTCCAGCCACTTTTTCGACAGCCTGTTAATGATAACACGATTTGTCAGGGTTTTTTTCTGTTTATCTGGTTAACGGGTTGTGGGGTCAAAGATAACGTTAACTTTAGCTGCTAATAGTTGAGATAATATTTGGCAAAGAAAGCTGGGAAGTTACTTCCGTTAACTGACTTGCTTATTACACCAGTTACGTTACGACGTTATAATGCATTAGCATACCTAGCGGTTTTTGCCTGTATCATTTTCAACATAGCTAGCTAAGTTTTGAAAAGCTAACTGGCGTCAACTGCAGCATTTAACGTTAAAAACTGACGTTACGTCTGCTGTGTAACTTCCTCATCTTGCGTGCCTTTGCCAACGGACACCGAGAAAACGCCAGTGTTAATAATTTTTTAGGTAAGGTTAAAATGTATCTTTCAGATGACTTCTTCCACACCTTGCTTACCTGCTCGTTTGCCACGGTAACCGCGGATCCCGGGGTGTTTCACGGTGTCAAACTGATTACAGTGATTCGTGTAAAGACAGTTGCGGAGATCGTTAGAAGTCGGACAGACAGTAAGATGCTCCACTCTGTCAGAGAAACTAAAGACGAACAAGCAGACAGAGTTGTAGTTTTGTTTATTTGTTTTTTGTTTCGTGTAATTAAAGAATCTATTTTTGAAATATATCAAATAGATTTGTTTTTTTTTATTGCATTATCATAACTTGTTGGATTCTGCTAAAAAAGAAACAAAAACAAATATATACTATAAAACCAATCCTGAATCTTCTTCTTTTCTTAGTTTTTCTGTATTTCTTTTTCTCTTATTTGTTTAGAATTCTATTATTTGCATTCGGGGAATATGGAAAAGTAAGACATTTATAACAATGTCTGATATACTAAACATGGAGTTGGGGTTTGGAAGTTTAGTATGAGAAATGGCATTGGTATTAAATGTTATTTGTATATTCTAGTTATCTTACTGTACTTTTCTTTTACCCTGCACGAGTGGACTAGTTTTTTCACAAGTGAGACCTCTTATTTGTAACATATCTTTGTTTCCGTCACAACAACTTCCTTCTTTTTCTTCTTCTCTGTTCACTGCAAAACAGACGAGAGACGGTACAGCGCCCCCAGTGTCCTCTGATGGACAGACGGGTTTATTTCCATAATTGCATATTTAAAATCATAACAAACACAATAATAATCTTTAGTTTTGTTTTGCAGTTTGTTATTTACAAATGCACATTTTTAGCATTATCTTTATTGTTTTCATATTGAAATGAGAGACGCAACACAGAGTGGAATTAAAATAAAATAAAAAAAATACTGTACAAATCAAAGAATAAGCAAAGCAATGAAATTAAGCAAGCTCAATAAATTAAGACATCCTTCAGCTCCTCAGAACATGTTACAAAGGGTGCTCCCATCAAAAAATCAGGGGTAAGTCCAGCAAAATGCCTTTGGCAGTCTTTTTCAAAACAGCTGGTTCCAATCCTCAGTATCCGTTACATCCAGAGAAATGTGTCAAGTGTCATTCAATAAGATCCTGGCAGAATAAGGACACAAAGTATTAGTCAAAATGGGGGAAATCATTGCATCTTGAGCTCAAAACAATATAAATAAAAAAATACAGGTGGTAATGAGTCTCACATCATCTGAGTCCTGCTGGCAGGCCGTGCCGTTGCTGCTCGTGGCGCTTTCAAGATCCACTGTGATGCCGTTATCTTCATCCTGGATCCGGAGGTTGGAGAAACGATATGTTGGTGAGCTGTAGAGGGCGACATTAAACCACAACCGTCAGCTCC
>CAFUXE010000673.1:351687-363498 GCA_903364295.1 Serranus cabrilla
ACACAAACATTAATTAGAGCAATAAATCTACTGACCGGTGTGTCAAAGTGTGTGACTGGAGACGAGGACCTGGCAGGTGGACCCGGGCTGGTTTTCACTCCACAGGGTCTGATGACCGTCTGCACCTCCAGCTGAGAGCTGAACCCGCCCTCACACCGATCACTCGGGACCTTACGATACCTGCAAACAGTCAGGAGTGTGTGAGCATGAACAGGAAGTCGTGTGTCTCTTCATGTTAAAAAAGGAGTGATTGTTTTTACCCGGCTGTCAGCAGCTCGTCCTCCTCTCCGTTCAGACACAGCTCCAGGGTTTTATTGGCAGCGCTGGGTTGTCTCACACACTCTGAGGTGTTCACATGGCGGGAGAAACCGTAGTCACTGATGAAAAGGACAGAGGTTAGAGCTGCACGAGAGAATACTACTGTTAGAAAAATGTCCTCTTTTTTAGCCAGTGTTATATTAATATTGTGATTGCTTTGTCAACCTGGAATCAGAATTTCCTTTGGGATGAATAAAGTTCTATCTTATCTTATCCTAAAAATGACAATCTGTGAAATCTGATCATCTCAATCTATTTAGCATTAAGTCAGCATGCTTTTCTGGCTTTTCGGACCCAAGACGGTCAAAGTTGAAGGCATAATACCAAATTATTGTGTCCCAATTGTATCCATGCTGCATGCAACAGTGTGTACTTTGTAAGATCAGCTGCAGAACTTACTAGAAGTAAAAAGAGGTAATTGCAGCCAGGAAGTGACTGTAACATAGCAGGGCGACACGTTTCACCAGGAAACATCACCAATGAAATCTTTGAAAGCAAAAACTACACAGTCGAACATGTTCCAGCAGGAATGTGATCCGAAAGTGTAGAGAAAATACCACAATCAGTCACCAAGATTACATGCTTAACTGGCATTAGCATGTAGCTACACGTAGCATTGTGAAAACACTGCAGTAACATGCACGATCATACACACAGAATTCAGAATTTCTTGATCAGAAACAGTAAAAGATAACTTTTTAAACATACATTTTGTTCACATTAAATATGAACATCCAGCATTGTGACAGATTTGAGTATGCCATAATATCTCCAGCATGTAGACACAAACAAAATGAACACACCATAAGTAATCCTCCCGGGTGCACAGGCAGGGGCTTTGCTTCTTGCTCACCACAAAGCCTCGCCCGTTCCTGCACACAGACTGTTTCTTCAGCCTCCTGTAGGTCTCTCTGACACCCAGCAGGCAGCCCTTCCTCTCCTCCTCTCCCCCATCCACAGCGTGAGCCAACCACTCTTCATAGTCCGTCTCATCACCTGGAGAATTAGAGGAAGAGCGATCAGAATACAAGCCTCACTGACAACCATTTTGAGTCTGCACGTAAAATAAAAACAAAAAAATCTATTTTTAAGAGTAGAAACTGTTCTTACACACTTACTACACTAAGTCGTTTCAGGTGTTTCTAACAGTGCTGTCAATCATATCAGTAAAGCAAATGTGCTGTCACATCACAACAAAGGTTAGCACTACAAACACAAAACAGCAACTGTCATTTTACTTCAAAACCTGCATCGACGACCGATATTTTGACCACAAAGCAAATCCATGCAGAGAAAAATAAAGCCCCTAAATGTTGGCCAAGTTTGAATGTTTTGTTTACAAACAGTAAGCGACAAATCCTGCTCAGTATGTTTAAATCCACGACTATAAAGGCAAAACAAAGAAAAAAACTCAAACAATTTTGCCACTTTCAAACCAGTTTAGAGAGTATAATACAAACTACAATCTGATACATTAAATACAACTTCTGGAATAGAAATTCTGTGTCCCTGTTTGATCCCATCACCATATATAAGAATCTGATAGAGAAAACATGTTTTTAAGTAAGAGAAAGGAGCAAAATGTGGACTGGTTTTTCTCGCTGGCTTCCCATTTTTAAAGCTTGCACTTTTGTAAAATGTAATAAGAGGTGAAAAAGAAGAACGTAGTGCCCGAGCCTCATAGGTTCTTGGCAGTTGTGGTTGTGGAAAGTCCCAGGTCATGGGTTGTTAACTCTCTGTAATGGAAAACTGCTGTCAGGCTCCACCTTAGCAGAGACAACCTGATGCACCTACCACTAGGTGGTAACAGGCACTATAAAGCCGCGGTGAGCCCGGGGAAGAATACAGCGTTTTAACTCACACTCTCTTGTAATGAGGCTCTGGAAATCAATGGTGACCGCCACCCACATGGGCTGGCCGTCCTCCTCGGGCCGGAAGCCCCACACGCTCACGTTCATGGCCTTGGTGCCCGGCTCGGACGCCAGGCCAGCGAAGAAGAACGGCTGCTCTGTGAAGTTGTAGGACTTCCAGCACCGACCCTCATCTGTGGAGAACCTGGTGACGACAAGTTAAAGCATCAACATTCTGCCCTCCAGTGACAAATAATATTTTCAAAAAGTACGAATATCTGCTTAGTACTTTATAGTCTTGACTTGTCCTTCACGCTGAGCCTCCACAGCCACGATGAGACCTCCAGAGTCCAATATGCTGTAGTGGTGAGGCCCCCTGAGTGTCCCCCTCCAGTTGTAACCCCCGTCTGAGGACACAAACACATCTGGATGCTGCGACGAGGACAGAGAGTCACCAACAGTACCTGGAGAAGAGAGGAGGTCATGTAAAGTCATCTTTAAATAGAAATATCAACAGTAAATATGTGAACAATGCTGTTAAATTACCATGAGCGATAACCAGACCGATGGCGGTCGGCTCAGACAGAGCCGTCATGGGAACCATACGGTTATTACGACTGTGTTCACCATGAATGTGAAGGTTGCACTGATGGAAAACACACACATTATGTTTAAACCAACTTGAGGACTATATAACATGCAGATTGGGATATATTTTCCTACATATAACGTACATTTTTCACTTGGTCTCCACATTCCACATTGTCAGGTTTGTTCAGTTGTCTCCAGGACCCTCCTCTGTTAAAGGTAATGACGGATCTTATACGGCCATCTGCAACAAAACAGATGTTTTTTTATCAAACTGACAAGTTTAACAAATGGTGGGAGGACAAGTTAGCTGTGTGGATATACAGATAAGCTAAATAATTTAAAGAATGCAATTAAAACATAGATGAATAGCTCAAAATACCTCAACACACCTCAACTATCTACTACTATTGTCCTTAGAAGGTGAAACATAAACATAATGTTAAAAAATCCCACAAATTGTTTTTAAAAGAATTGGACATAGCTAAATATCGTAACACCAAAAATCCAAGATGGCGACGGCTAAAATGCCAAATTTCAAAACAATAGTCAACACACAACAGTTTTATATAAAGTCTGGCTTATATTCTCTAATAATTTCCTTAAAAAACTGGTGAGAATAGTGCATTTGTTGGGGACTATTTTCAGTGGTGGATGAATACACATTTGGTGCTGTAGTGTAGTGAGTGTTTGCGGCAGCAGATCGATGTTTGTGGGATTTAACTGAAACAACTACAGAGCTCATTGGATTTCAAAATAAAAGCACAAACTCAATGCACACTAGCTGCATTGACAGACAGTTATGAAGTGCTGAAATAACACACAGAGTCGTACCCGTGTCCAGTTTATTGGTGAGGTAGACTCCTCTCAGGGACGTGATGTTGGTGAAATCGCTCTTCCTCTGGCCGTCAAACAGGTGGCGCTCCAGAGATTTGGAGAACAAGATGCCGCGGTCATCTGATGTGTACATGGTTCCAAAGAAAGTGTCTGTGGTGAAACAGAGAACAGCAGGAAGCTCAGATTTAGTTACTACAGCATGATTACTCTTCTCTGGAAAAGGGGGGAAGTTAGCTGGTAGCCTATTCCGTTATCTCATGGAAACTGAAAAGTTTAAGTAATGTGAATGTAAGCTTTAAGTCATCAGAATAAAAGTAATACTGATATCTTTGTATTTAACTTGATGTATTTAGACACATTGGTATTGTCAATGGTGGACAATAAAGATATATTGACAATTAAATTTATAAATCATAATAATATTTTTTAGATGAATTGCGAGAGCCAATTAGGGACTAATCAATTAATACTAATTTCATTTAAAAAGGAAAAAAAACTGCTAATGATAATTTCATTATTTAGGGTCCATTTAGATTCAGATATTGATGGAAGCTCCATTTTCTGACAAGTTGGACAAGTCATTTTATTTAAAGTTTTCAATTAAACCTTATAAACGAAAGGAAAAACACCACATATATAAGTTACAACGTTCTTATTTTAACCTAATTTCCAAAACCTAACCAAATAGTTTTGATGCAGGCGTACTGTCGCCCTTTTTGCTGGACATTTGTTACTTATTTTCTTACATTTTGTAAGGTAAAATCACATTTTTGAGAACAGATTGCATAAATATAACACGCATCACCTTCAAAGAGATCCAGCACGTGGGAACAAGCGACGCTACGCTGACACAAACCTTTCAACATCAGCATAATAACAACAAGTCATCATCAATCATATTTTTACTGTGTGAAGCTCACACACGTGTCAGCTAAAGCCATGAAGGACAAGCTCAGCTGAGGGAGGTGATGGACGTGGTTTTAAGTGTGTGTTTGTGTGTGTGTGTGTGCTTGTGTTACACCCTGATCCTGAGATATGTTTGTCAGCTTTTGCAGTGTAAACTAAATCTGCCTCCCTCCAGCCAACAAAAGATAAAGCCCCTCTCCCCCATATCTCCTCTATTTATCTCAGCAGCACAAAAGTCCCATCAGCTAACCCATACAGCTTTAACTGGAGCACTTGCCAGGGAAGAAAATAAAAAATAATACCAGAGGAAACAAATGAATGAGAGAGAGAGAAACGGAGGGGGGAGGGAGAGAGGAACAAAGACTGGGCAGCTGGACGTGCATGCACAAACACACTCTCTGTTTGATGGAATGATTTGTCAGCAACACGGAGAACTTGTGAAACCAGTCCGGCCTTCACCGCCGAGCTTTTCCATTACAACAAAAGGGGCTGAGAGAGCTTTTAATTCTGTCACTCCACAACATGGGCACGCTCGCAAATATGTGTCAAGCTCGTTTTCAGGTAGTTTTCTAAGAGTGGGAAACAGTTACCTCCAGGGTTGTCCACATGCAGGAAGAGCATGTCTTCATCTCCATCCAGGATGGAGTAGAACTGCAAACACACACACACACACACACACACACACACACACACACATATCTGTGTTTAGTGGGTGAGAAAATCTACAAGTGCAGGATTAAAAAAAACAAACTTTTTGTGATGAGTAATTTAATCTTTGCCATAAAGCTTGTCTAATCGTCGTGAGAGAGAGTGTGTGTTTGTGCTGTCAACAAGGTGTGTATGTGGGTGGGTGTTTCGCCAGAACAGATGTGTGTTCAGCTGGTGTTGAAAAAGGGAAATGTTGCCATCGATGTTTTTACTCAAGGTGAAGCAACTTTTAGGACAATAAAAAAGGATGTGTGTGTCTGAGAGTTTCCGACATCAAGTCTGACGCAAACAGAAACGAGGAACAATAAGTTATAAATATATAGTTAGTGTTGTTTTTTGAAGAAGTCACACCAGAAATTTAAAAAAAGAAATTAAATAGTCTAAAAAAATGCAACGATCTAACCAAAAAATGCCAGATTTAGGTACTTCAAGATGAAGATGGTGTCTATTTTAATATTATATGGGGACTCAAAACTCAACAAAATTCAAACTATTACAATTTTCTTCTTATTTTTGTGTTCATAAACAACCTAAATTATGGACAAAACTAAATAAGATAGAATTATCGTCTAATATCATCAGTTTTGGAAGAAGAATTCAGATTCTTTACTTAAGTAAAAGTATTAATACCACACAAAAGCAAAATTACTCCACTACAAGTAAAAGTCCTGCCTCAAAACATAAGTAAAAGTACAAAAGTAATAATATAATATAAAAAAAAAATGTCCCATAACTTTAAATGCATCATGTTTTTTTATGTAAAATCTCGACCTGAAAAGTCACTAAAGCTGTCAGCTAAATGTATATATACCTCAAAATTGTAATGAAGTACAGTACTTGAGTAAATGTACTTAGTTACATTCCACCACTGACCTCCATGTCTGAAACACTATAAAATGAAGAAATTCAGAATCCAACCAAATGTGAAATAAAGTCACAAAATCTCCTTCACTTCCTGGTAATTGTGTGAATAATGGCCCAAATAATTAATAATAATGTTTTTGCAGAAGATTGTGATGTCACAGTCAGGTTGACCTTTGACCCTTTGGATATAAAATGTCATCACTTTATCATCTCATCCCATTTAGACATTTATGTTCAATTCTGGCACAAAAGGTAAAAAGAAAAAGAGTTTTGTGAGGTCACAGTGACCAAAATCCAATCAGTTCTCCCCTGAATCCAAGAAAGAAGAAAGAAATTCTGTCCAGCTTTTTGGTTTGAACTGATTATTATAGTTTAGCTTGTGCTTCGGCCTAAACGTGCTAAGTATCCTCTGTAAAACATGTTATCACTGCATCGCACTGCAATGATCAGGGAATCACTTTCAGCCTCTACGTACATTTATTTTCTGTTTTTTAAAAAGCGATTCAAGGGAAAGTTTTTACCAAAGCCGAGGTCAGCGGTTTTGTAGCCTAAATTCAATAAAACTGCAGCCTACAAACCATATGTGTATGCATAATTTTTCGTTTTTTGAATGCTCTGCGAACTGTAATATGGGTCGTTTTGACCAAAGGCTCAAATGGGTCATTGTGGGCTGTTTCAGCAGGTACAAGTGATGTCAACTGAGGTCAGAGGCATTAAAATAGCAATGTTAGTTACCTAACCACAGCTAGGCAAGGTGTGTGCAAAGAGTTCTGACAGTATTTTCAGTGTTTCTCACCTGCTCAGTGGAGGCGGAGGGCAGCAGCGCCCGGCTGAAGGTGTCTCCCTGGTCTGATGAGAAATACATGACCCGAGGGGATCTCTGGGAGCAGAACCGTGCAGCACTGTGTTGTTATTGCCGTACTGATTAAATATTAGCTTGTGTGAGAAGAGGAGACTTTGACTCCA
Organism: Serranus cabrilla; assembly: GCA_903364295.1. Classification (NCBI taxonomy): domain Eukaryota; kingdom Metazoa; phylum Chordata; class Actinopteri; order Perciformes; family Serranidae; genus Serranus; species Serranus cabrilla. The sequence continues at coordinate 358,725 of CAFUXE010000673.1, forward strand.
CGCAGCTTACCGGATCCTCCATCACAGAGAAGAAGAGAAACGCTCCGATGTAGCCAAAACTGAAGATGTCCTCATGGATGGTGGTGAAGGTTTTCCCCAGATCTTTTGTCCTCTTCAGGATCAAATCCCCCCTCTCATCTGCTTCCACTGTGGGGACGGAAAGCAGAGAATATGAGACACTCAGGACTCTTATTTACTGATTCCAGCCCTATATTTTAGCTGAAAATATAGACTTTATCCTTATCCTCCTTGTTTTTTATTGAGTGTACAGTAACCACACTTTCAGTCGTCTGTTGCTTTAGGGTTTTTATTGTTCTGATGCTGGATTACTGCAGGAAATATTTGCTTTTATGGGACATTTAAGATCTTAACTGAGCAATAAACAACCCTACAAAGTGGTTTATTTTTTACTTAAGGTTTTGATTAGATTGCACTTTAATGTCATATTTCTCTCAAATGTTTTCCTGCATCACAAGGTGAACACTTTTAAAGATCCCCTGTAAAAAAAAAAAGTCTTTTGTTTAATTATAAAGCTGGTCTAGTTCTTATATAAACACTGTGAAAGAATCAAAGTCCATGGAGAAAAGCCAACAGCTGGTGTTCAGAAACTGAGCCTTTAAACGAGCTGTCAGGACCTTTTAATGATGTGATGTCACAAAATGTGTTTTTAATCTGTGTAAAAAGTAAAATAAACACTTGTGTAAAGGTGATATGAGGGCACTGACAGGCAACCAAATGATCAAATTATGGATTTTTCTGGGTTTTAAAATCATTGGAAATGGTTGGGATAACCTAAGTCACAACTATACGATATCTAGAGAGAAAGTGTCTGTACAGTTACATTCCCCGGCTGCAGTGATGGTGCAGAGAGCGCAGATGCATTGACCAAGCAGAGCAGAGCTTTTTTTAGTAGTGGGACAAAAGAAAAAGTTTGAATACAGTATGAAAAAAAACCTAAAATGAGAATAATATGTCCTCCTTTAAGTCATAAATAAGACAAAATCACTGGCCACATTTTTAAGCACTTTGGCATCATGAAAGTGCGTCTCATGAAGCTTCTTACCTGCTTCTGTTCGACTGCAGCTGAAGAACAGATTAACGCCGGCCCCCCTGACAGAAAGAGGAAGTTAAAAAAATGTCACAACAATTTCCAGCTGTTTTTTTATAGATTACATTTCTTCTCTAGAAGAAAACACACTGCGTTTCATATCATAGAGCAAAAGAAAGAAAGAACCTGCTTTCTTTCGACACACTGGTTTTGTTTCCTGTTTATTCTCACCATGAGAAAGAATGCACTCCATCATGTACTTTTGTCCACTTTGCGCCAAAGTCCAGAGAGAGCCACAGGCCGCCCTGCGAGTCGGGAAGAAACAGAGGAGTGTTTACCTTTACTTTAAGGTGTGTGTTTGATGTGTGTGACGCTGCACGTGGGTGAGTGTGTTTTAGCTGTTACACAGAGTGAAGGAGACCACCGTGACCTCGTGAACGATACAATGCACACAAAGCTGCGTGACTCACATCAATGCTGAGCGCCACCAGGTAGTCCGGGTTGAGGAAGTGGTACGTGATTGGCTGAGCCAGGTGGAAGGGCAGTTGGATGAACTTGAAGGTCGCGCCCGCATCCGTGGAGGTGAAGATGATCCCGCCGGGGTTATCCAGCACCGGGATGTCCGCTGTCAGGATCACCTGTCAATCAAACACACAGTGTGTCGTTTAGGACGAAGTTTGGGGATTTTTGGAGTCAGCAAGGGGTCATGGGAGTCTTCACCATCATTGTTGTAGAGTTTCTTCTCAGTTTATCATTCAGGAGGTTTTTACCTGCTCTCATCTCCAAAACAAACCAACCAGGTGATTAAAACCAGTAAAAACACTGAATTTTAGCGAACACAGGACATCCCAGAAGAGCTTTGCTCAGCTTGTATCTCTGATAACTTAATATCTACGTGTCCAAATGACTAAAATCCTTCATGTGGATGGAATATAGGGTCGTAAAAAGTGGCTTAAAATCAAAAACATTCTTATATAAATCCTTCCTCAGTGAACAAATACTTCTAATTAGCAATTATAAGGGAAAAACTGCTTGAAAAGAGCACAAAGTGGTCTGAAAGTGAAGACCAGCTGATCAGACAGCAGAACAACATGTGAGATGTCTTCACACTTTGTGTGAGGCAACACACTTCCTCCAACAGGTCACACAGTGTGCGTCCTTACAGAGCTGCCCGGTCCAACACTGACTCCAAACTCCTCCCTGATGAAGGTGTTGTTGATCCGATGGGAAATGTCATGGAACGATTTAGCATAATCCGTGCTGAGGAGAGAGGGAGGAGAGGAAAGTTTGACTTTGTGTCAGGGTGGTTTAAGAGCACCGACTGTAATAAAACTCACCTTCGATAAAGTCGTGAGGAGCCGCCTTCCAGGAAAGAATCTATGGGAGCGCTAAATGTTGACAAGACCAGCACCACCTAAGAATGAGGCGGTTAAATGTTAAAAATCTGAATTTGGTTCAGCCATTTGTGAAGAGTTTGTAAATTATAATTTTAATTTGAGTATTTTAAAGTATGAGGGAGCTTAGGGCTGGTCAATGTGATTAAAGACACTTGATGCACTGCTATAATTTAGAAACACTGAGATACTCACCCCTGTACCATCGCCCACCCATGTGAGAATAACATAGGAGCCATCGTCCCCGTTAAACCCTGTCTAGGAGAGAGAGAGAGAGAGAAGAGACACTCACACATGTGACAGCATCACCTCAAAAGAGAAATACAAAAAGCTGAAGTTCATAACTATCACTTCCTGTAAACACTACTTACTAAATAGTGTGAAAGGGCTGATAAATATGGTAAAAATGTTGATTAACACAGTGGTAACTACATCATCAGTTTTCACAGATGCAAATTAGTATCATAATCTTGCTTAAAATTGTTTTTGCTGTCATGGTTCCACTAGTTTCTATTGTAAGTTTTTTTTAAAGAAAATTCTGTAGAACAGCAGAAAAGGCAATAAAATAGCACTTTCTGTCCTAAATAAACACATTTTTCTGTGTTCTGATGTTTAATTAAACCCATAACTGCAAATTAATAACGATTTTCTGACTTATTTCATCTTACTGAAACACCCAAAAATGCTTTAAAAGGCAATAAAATATCCCCTTTTGCCCAATAACAAAACATCTGTGTTCTAATCATTATAACTGCAAATTAATAGATTTTCTGACTTATTTCATGAACATTTTGTGTTTTTTAAAAGAGAGTCTTGCTGAAACATGGCAGAAAATGCAATAAAATATCACTTTCTTCACTATAAAAACATTTGTTTTCTGTGTTCTGTGTTCTGACTGGAAAATTAAGAATTTCTGACTAATTTCATGGACATATTGTGTTTTTTTAGAAAGAAAAAGCGTACTAAAATAATGCAAAACAGCAGAAAAAGCTATAATATATCACTTTCTGTCCAACAGAAACCAGTTTTTCTGTGTTCTGATGTTTAATAAAAGTCACAACTGGAAAATAATAAAGACTGTCTGACTTATTTAATTGACATATTGTGAAAAATCTTACTGAAACAATGCAAAAAAAAAAAGCAATAAAACATCCCTTTTTGTCCAACAGAAACAAGTTTTTCTGTGTTCTTGTGTTTAATAAAAGTCAAAACTGCAGCTGCAACTAAGTTGATCAACATTGCTCCTTGCCCACCTTCAGGACAATAACCCAAACACACCTCACCTCATGCGTGTTGTCATCCAGAACCTCGTGCTCGGCGGTGGTGAGGGGGGTCCGGCAGGAGGCGAAGGGAGGACCGTGGAAAGGTCTGGTGGTGTCCCTCCTGGGGCGCGCTTGGCCCGGACTCTCATCCTGCTGAGTCCGGCGGAAAGTCACCGTCCTCCCCCCGCGGCTGCTGCCTTCAGCGCCCAGAGGGAGAAGAAAGACCCCGGCCAGGACCACGAGCCTCCACATCATATCGTAAAACAAGCAAATAAAGAGCCCGAGCTGTCTGCCGATACTGACTCAGTTATTAGTGTAGCGCTGTGGACGCAAGTGGGGGTGGGACGGGTCCTTGACACAAAAAGTGCTGTGTGAAGTGGTGCGTCCTCCACCTGCAGGTGTTTCTGCCCGCATCCAGGTGACCTGAGCTGCTGCTGCTGCTGCTGCTGCTGGGAGGATTTACATTTCAACTGATGGAAACGCACCTTGTGACAGTTTGCAACCAGTGCAAGAAACGGAGATGTGGGAATTGGTGTGAGAAGTTAATGTGGAGAGAGAGAGAGGAGGCTTTATTAGTCAGAATGGAGAAGTTATTGCGATTTTCTGACGCTGGACGGAGACGTGAATGCCGCATAACAGAAGAGTTTTCTTTCTGATTTTAATTGTAGTGGCGACAGCTGAACACAAGAGGTCGCTATAATGCTTTTTGCGTTTTATTTTAAACAGTCTATGGTTTTTACGCACCGGTGAAAATAAGCAGGAATACGATCAGTTAGCGTGAGAGAATAATATATACAATATAATAATAATATACTTTATTGTAGGAGTTAATAGACATTCACAGTCCTTTACATATGTTCGTCATACTTGTGACATTCCTGCAAAATGTATATATTTATAATGAGTAACAAAATAATTGTAAACTTGGAATAAACAATAAGGTAAATAAAATAATACTAAGGTTGGAAATTTTACTAATTTTCACAAATCAGAAAATACTATCAGCTGCTTTTTAGGAATACATAGTTCTAAAAAATCAGGCTGTGACCCAAACTGTAAAAAAAAAAAAA
>CAFUXE010000673.1:367814-401467 GCA_903364295.1 Serranus cabrilla
CAGACCGCCCAAAGAGTCCACAAACTCAAAGAGGACTGCGAGGACGCTCAGCGCCGTTCCAATTAAATACAACTTGAGGAATGCTGCCACCATGGCTCCTGTGGTGAAGGGCAACTGGCTGCAAAAGAAAAAGAAAGAGGATTCTCTTATTAGTCCCACAAAGGTAAAATACACTTTCTTTCAATCTAACTTTAAGAGCAGTAATATGGAGAGAAAGTACAACAAATAACAAATAAATTATCTCTAATAATCCAGTTTCTCTTAATGTACAAACACATTACTGTGTTAGGTGCCTTTGATTCAATCAGGCAACCCTCTGGTTACAAACCCAACACTTTGACCTCCAGAACACGGATGTAGGATTAGTTATGTTTAGGGTATTAAAGGGATTTTTAGCATCTATTGAAGTGGGGTTGCATTACATGCTTATCCAAAGTCTGTGCACTCTTTGGTGTTTTCAGGGTTAGTTCGGATTAACCAAAGTCACAAAATAACACACAAACTAAACAACCGAGGCAGAGGTGCACCAGCACACCTGAAGTAAAATGACTGTTTTTGTTAAAGGACTCTGGTGGCTTTGAAAACAGGTTCAGTTCCCCCACACGTAAACAAACAAATACGGTAAACCAGAGGAAACCTTCTAAATATAGGATACAATTAAATTGAAAGTCTTTTTCTCTTGGTGGATAAAATAGGTTTTGCTGCTGCTGTTCATTGCTTAGCTTCTGTGTCAGTGTTCCTGCCTGCTTCTCCAACTGCTGTCAATGCTGGTAAGACACTGAATAAGCAGAAGTACCTCATGATATGCAAACTATCCCTTTAGCATTTAACAGGATTTAGGGGGAAGTTCTAACTCTAGATATGTATGTAGTGTAGTGTGTAATATGTTTGGATAAATGCAGGATATGATTATGTGCAGGAACTTGTCAAAGATGAGGTAGATTAGCCATCTGCTAACAGAAAGGAAGAAACAAGCTACTGGTGCTTGGATTTACAATCATCAGCAGCCAAAAAAATTAACCTTATTTGGTTATTTGTGACGCAAGTATCGCGGTTTGGCAACAGGAAGTAGAAAATATTGCATGTCAGAGTGATGCACAAGATTGTTTTTATTATTTGGCTCAACAGTAAAACATCTCGGACTAGATAACAGTTACTAAAAAAACACCCAAGTTGTTGTAAGTTTTGCACTTTACTGCACACAAATGCGACGTGCGACGCTTGAAAAGCGGATTTGAAGGCAGCATCCTAACCTGGAGCACATGTTTTGGAAACGAAACAATGCAACATCATGTAAACGAGAGCACGTTTAAAGCTTTCCCACAGCCCGCACAACAACGGAGACACAGTATGTCGTTAGTAACTCACCAGGCGATCGGAGGATGTTCACTCGAAGCTGTAAAAGCAGCTGAAGCTAGTTTCCAACAACAAACACGGCAGCTCAAGCGAAAAAAATCTGCTTATTATCGGTTTATAATAGTTTTTCCTTGTTCGCATGCCGACAAACGCTTCATCCCAAGCTGCTGTCTGCCTCCTTCCCCGCTGCTGTGTGAGCTGTAAATCCAGCGGTGGTGATTTATAATAATGCGTAACAGTGACATCACGGTGTAAGTATCAGCTACGATTTCCTGTATGTTCACAGAGGATGACCCGAGGAGCTCTCTGGAGTTTCCATTGCGGTGTTAATATGTCAATTTCATACTTAAATAGAGCTGTACAAGGCTTCATTGATTTATTTTGGTCCTTTTAGTTATAGTGTGTGCTTTTTGTGCTGTGTTTTCAACTAATAGTTGTTTTTATGTATTGTAGAGCAGGACAAAGAACATAATGAAAGAGGACAAAAAGGCAGACAATGTGTATTTTTTTTTGTATTTTTTAACACAATTTATTTTAAAAAAAAAAATCAACAACGGATAATACAGTTTTGATATACATAAAGGAAAAAAAATGCTAGAACATTTGACGGTGTGCCGGATTTTCGCAATATGGGCCTGTCTCTAACTTGTTATTATAAATTAATTACTTTACTTTGGCAGGAAGTGCTCATGCCCCTGGATTTCCTGTTAAGACACAGCTACCTCTCATGCTTTTATTTTACTAAACTAGTAGGATATAGTTACTTTGTGGGGCTATTATTTTTTAAGGCCTATGTCATCGTGACCCCTCTCCATCGTGCTGGCTGGTTACCTTGGTGATAGGTGCAGCATGAGGGAGTGGGGAGGGGAGGGGCACACAGGTTAATATCTTGCGGCTGAGAAAGTAATTTAATGGAGAGCAAACAGAGCGAAATTTGTAAGTCGGACTGATTCCAGTCTATGATGTCTGCGACCAGCACGACTTTCTCTATAAGCGGATGTAGAAATTGGTAGAAATAAATGTGTAGTTTGTTGCTTATCTTTGCTGCAGGCTAGAGTCTCTTTCTCCAATGATAGTAGCTAGTACTAGCTCCAAAAGTTGCTAAAAGTTGGCAGTGAGATCATACGCCTATTTGCATATTAGTGTCGTAGTTTCCTGTGAACACAAAAGTTTATTTTGAAAAGCCACTATGCATTTAACTGGTTGAAAATTACACCATCCTTGACACGTCCATGAGTCATGACCATGAGGACAAATAGGCGTAAATGCACTTAGAGGATATATTCAAAATACTTGGGGTTATGTAGGTGCCAGGTTTTGACTAGACTTTACAAAAACTGTCTGACAGTGTTATAGAAGTGCAATTCTAAATCAGTGCAGTAGTTTCTTCTTTTAGGAGAATAGTTTTTAATGAATCCTGAGGCGAACATGAATGTTTGACCCATATTTCACGACAGTTTGTCCATTAGGTGTTGGAGCATGTTACCTAACATGAGAAACCTCATGGCTGCGCTAACATCATACCCTCATAAAACTCTTTTTCCAGTGGATTTATGTGCCGCAGCAGAGGATTAAGTGCAAGATGATGTGTCATAAAATACAATGAAAGCACTTTTCACTTCCTCATTTTTAATCTGGTCATAAGACAGTACAGTCTTTGTTTTAAAAGGATCGGTTAACATTTAGACAAAAGGCAAACACTCACAGGGGAGCAATGAATTTGACGAATGTTCTCAGTGACTCACAGCCAAAGAGTGAGTGAGCTTTACGCAGGATACTTTATTCAAATTGCACTCTTGCCACACACAAACATACCTTGATGGGCTCGCTGAGACCTGTTCCTACACCATGAACCCCACTCTGTAAACTTGTTAGAAAAGAATAAATAAACAACGTCTCGGGATTTCCAGTCTATTCCCACGCCGGAGTGGAGATTCCAGACTTTTACTCAGGAAAATTCCCCCATTCAGCAGACTGAGCAGAGCGAAATAGCAGCGCTGTTCAATCTTCTTCATACATAACAGTCATGATTTCACTTCCCCTGAGGCTTGGCACAGTTTTTAAGGAAACTCCAGCCCAGATAGCCACCAGTACAGTTCACTGAAGGGATACTAGCACAGATTAAAGGCTAACTCTTAAATCAATAGCAACCATGTGATATGAGAGGATGTGACTCATCACTGACACCCTGCTTTTTGATTTACACCCCTTAGTTTAAAACTTGAGGCAATATTACTGTCAGATATGAGTCAACAAATTGAGCATGCTGCAACATAGTCTCACAAGTTGGTAATGACTTTGAAATGATTCCCTCTATTTTATGGTTCCTTTCCAGAGAATCAAGTCTTGTGATTTCCTGGAGTTTAAAAAAGAAAGAAAAAAAAGTTGGAGTTGCGTAAGCAGCTGTGACAGTCTGGGACTACTCCGCAGCTTTCACTGCCAGGAATTGAAAGGCGGCCAAGAGTTCACATTGCTCATCTAAACACAAACATTAAATGCTCCTGTTTTTCATTTCACTGCATTGACTTAAAGCGCCTCTCAAGGAGGAACAATGGCATTTTTCTTCAGAACTAACCATAAGCTGCTACTCTCACTTGATATACAGTGAAAGGTCAGCCAAGCCAGGAAGATAGACAAACAATGGGACAGAGAGAGAACAAGACTGTGAATCAGAGGAAACTCTTTAGTCACACAGAATCCATCAAGATGCAGCCGGCTGATCATAAAAGTGAAGCACATTATGGTTATTTAGTCAATGAAAGACTGAACAAATAACAGGATACCATTAATAAAGTAGTAATTTTTTTAGTATTTCATAGTATTAATTGTGGCAAAAATAGGCCTTGATTTCATTTCTGCAACAACACAGTTGATAAATACGGGACAGTACAGCTGTAAAGAACAGTACACTAAAATAAATCCTTTACTCAGGAAGGAATAATTATGTTCAGGACAATAAAAAATGCATCCACTAGATGTCAGTATCATGACAGTTCAGAGCCCAGAACACCAGCTTCAGGCTCGGAGATTGTTTTTTTTTTTACATAGTTTTTATTGTCTATAAATATTATAATGTACACAGTAGAAAAAGAAGTAAGAATCTGTTAAATTTATGGTAAAATACCAGCAGCTGTGCTTGCCGGAACTTCCCGTAAAAAATAAAGAGTGGGGTTGTAAATTTATGTAAACGTAAATATCCGCAAAAACTCTTATTTAGACTGAATAATCCTGTTATTTCTAGTGTCCTTGTGACATTATGGTATTGCTACAATAATGTCACATGAACATTTTATATGTTTACAGTAAAACAGGGTTTTTTTCACAGTTATGACCGTAAAAATTTAAGTTTTGTACTATTCCATGATTTACGGTAATTTAAAATGCCTACTACGGTTATTTACAATTTTGGATTTTAGGGCCTATTTCTGATGTAATTTCACTGTGTTTTACTGTAATTTCTACAGTTCTTTTTTTTCAGTGTATTATAATAGACCTTTTCCTAGCAGACTTGTCATAGTAGGTAAAACACAAGTGTTACTGATAACATTAACATCTGTTCTATGAAAGTGTCCCAGTAAGCCGTGACAGTGAGCAGACATGAACAACACCAGGACCCTGAAACTGAAGCAGCTAAATGGAATTCAGCCCTCATTAATGTAAGTATTTTCACCTGTACTGTTCTCTAACATGTAAAAAACAAACATTCAGTATAAAAAAGGCCTTTTGTGTGTCTGTCTTACTGTCTCATAATATGTATGTTGACACTTATGGCTTACACTTTTGTTATTATCAGTTTGCATCATGTTCCCTGTGACAAACACATCAGAAAACAGGGTCAGTAAATAAGAGAAAGCAGCATGGAGGCCACTAAAAATGTTATATTATGGTGGTTACTTGTCATTGGAAATTAATTATATTATTAGTTATATATTAACAACTGATTCCACGATGCAAATGCTATCAAATACAACATTAGTTTCACAATCGTGTTATCTGCTTTCACAAGTTCAACAGTTTTCTGTGAAAAAGGTCTAATCTTAAAAAGACATATTTGATGATCCATCTCACCTTCATTTTCGCTTCAATTTGACCTTTTCACTCGTTTATGTTTACATTCACCAACAGAAAATGTTCACTATTAAACAACCAACAACATTGATATTGCATTAAAGTTTATTGTTCTGAGTTACTACCGACATTTATATATTAAAAAAAATCATAATAAACTGTTAAAGAGGGGCTTTATATCCCACTTAATTTCAAGACATTTATTATTTTTGCTTTACACATATTTAGTTTGTGTCTTATCAAATAACCGCACACACTGGTTAGTCTTTGGGAATATAAAGAAGCTGCGATGTATAGTCTTTAGTGTGCTTTGTATCTCATGATCAATGTGTGTGTGACAGCGTACACACACATTCACAGGGGATGGTACGTGGCAGTGCACCAACTGCAAATTTTTGCCTCAGGGGTTTTTGTAACTCAGGCTCTCCTTTTACTTTCTCTGACTATACAAAGCTCCCACCACGGCCACGGTGAACATTATACCACTGTTTTTACTGGCTGTGGACTTCTTTCCGTGGCTGATCTTGATGTGTGAGATGGAGTTTTACTTAAACACTACTACTACTTCTATCTCCTCAGTACATATTATCCAACACGTACAGCATGCTCTTCCAGAGATAACACTTCTTTGATTAAAAAAAAAATGCAGCAATTGCAGCAAAATGATACTCTAAATAATTCAACATTTCACTTTCACTTAAGAGAATTTGACTTAAGAGGATATTATAGCTGTCTTTTAAAAGCATCACATCATGTAAAAGGAGACATTAATTTCAGTCCCTTTGCTGCAGTTCCAGCGAGGCCTGTGCTGTATCAGAGTAGTGTGACATGAAATTAATTGCAGCAGATCATCTGATGGATTAAATCTTCATTCACTCACAAGGAGAACTCTTTTGTTGGGGATGGTTCCCCTTGTGTTGGATCGTATGACTCTGATTTACCTCAGTCAGTCAATGAGTATCCACTCTGTGCACATGACAGTCATCATGATACATGTAATTGGATAAGAGGCAGCAGACAGCACAACCTAAGGACACGCATACTGTGGCCCATTCCTTTCAGTGCACGAGACACTAACCCTTTAATGGCAAAGATAACATTAGTGTAAATGGGACATGTTATGTTTATTTTCAGGTTCATATATGAATCCTGGGTTTGTGTTAGGACATGTTTTCATGCTTTTATTTTGAAGAAACACATTATTTTTCACATACGGTCTGAAAAGCTCCATTTTAGCGCCTGTCTCTTTAAGCCCTCCTGCCAAAAAAGCTCTGCTCAATTTGGAGTTTTACAGACTTTTACGTCAGTCTCTGCACCATCATTACAGCCGGGTCAAACTACGTATGGATCAAATAACTCAGGACTGAATCAATTCCTGTACAAATACTACTTTGATACAGTATTTATATAGCATATAGGCCTGCTTTCTTACTCCCTACAGTTTCAGAGGGCAATTCATTCTGCACAGCTGTTTTAAATTTGAACAGCAGCATCAAGCAACTAAGCCCTAAAACAACACAAGACAAAGCAAGCCAGCTAATATTACAGCAGGAGGGCTTAGCGTCTGTATCCCAGCCATTTATTTCAGGAAGCTGCCAACGACTGAAAGCCAGTGTGAGATTTACTCTTGTCCAGCAGCCTCTTGCTCGGTCACCCTGTCCTGTTCTCTTCTTTGCTTCCTCCATCAACGTCCTCTTTTGTCTCTTTGCCTCTGACATTGTGTCCTGGCTCACCTGCTCCAGTCCTCAACAGCATCCATGCTCACCCATCCAGGCCTGAAAACCTCCTCCTGCCTGTGTTAGTGGCGTACACACCACCACTCCCCTGGAGCTTCAAGCTCTCTATCTTGGTGCACAGATAAGTGAGCTAACCATCTCATGGCAGCTTCAGATATCAACAAGTATCAACAAGTAAAGCTTTATGTCTATCAAGAAACGGTCTAAATCAAAGTGTTGAGGCAAACAGCTGGAGGGAAAACCAGAAAATAGCTTCTCCATGAATTATGATCCAGTTTCACCAAATCAATGACATGACTGGACGTGTCTTATTGTCGTTAAGCCACTTATCATAGTAGTTCATACCCACTCACCAAAGTTACATTGTGCTAGAACAGGCAAAGTGAAAATGACACTATTCACATTATTTTGAAGCTGTTATTTTAAGGTTTAATCGTTGCACAATGTTACTTTAAGGTGCAACAGCAGCAGATGTCTACACATGGAGTTACAAAAACATTCAGAATGCTTTGCTACTAAAAGTCAGTTTCCTGGTTTGTTGTTTTCCTCGTGTGGGTGAGGTGGGGGGTTTCCGTTAGCATGTGTTAAAGATGAATGTAAGTTGTGAGTGGGGGACCTCAGAGGACAGGCTAAGAGGATTTTCCATCTTAACGTCTCACCAACTGTCACAAACAGTCAGTCACCTGGAGGTGATCCCTTTGAGCAGCCTGACAGCCCACTTATGTGTGTTTGTGTGGAGGGGGAATCCTTTCCACTGCTTAAACTGAAACACATTTTACACAAAATGTTAAAAAAAAAAACAATAGATAAGACAGCACATACATTCTGCTCTTTGCATACTGCATACAGGCACAAGTTTACACCCTTCTCTGATGAAATGATGACGTGTGAAAGGGTGGTGCTGTATGTAAAAACACTCAGGGTGTATTCTTTTCAAAACAAAATGCCTTTGAAACCATTTAAAGTAATTATGTAACACTAACACTTTGGTGCAAGCTTCACTCAGCAGCGTCAAGGTACAAGTACATGTTGTGTGAGCTTGTGGGTCTAACCTCGGCCTCTGACTTTTCTAGGAGGTTCAGTGGTTACACCAGGGTGTATTTTTATTCTGGATTGGAAACCAAAATTTTCCATGAGGCCGCCTGGACGTAAGCATGAGAAGCAATACAAAACACACCCGTGGGTCTTGGTGTGAGGAGCTAAATTTATCATTCAAGTCGTGAAAAAATGCTCCTCTGTGCTATAGTATTTCCAGAAATGCTATGTTTGCTGTATGAATTGGTTTCAGTGGAGCCCTCTGAGACAAATAAAAACACCACAGTGATGATCTTGCTGTAAAAAAAAAAAGTGCTGCTCCCTTTGCAGAGCTCATCTCTAGTCTTGTTCATTTTAATTCTACAATCCTCTTTGTGAAAGCGACGTGGTGCCACCGATAGAAAGCAGGATTAACCCATACATAGAGAGGCAGCAAGACATAGAGCGCCTGGTGGAGCACTCAGCAGGACAGTAGCACTCACTCCATTCATCTTGGAGAAAAGTGCTCAGGGCAATGGCTTCTTTATAGTACATATACAGTACAGGACTCGTCTCCCCTTTCCATTACCCTCAGCTTTCATGACAGAAAACTCCTCCAAGACTTCGAAGACACCAACACAACAGCCTCTCCACAACAACGCTCTGCTGCTGGCATCATTTCCACGGTGACACCCTCTCAGTGGGAGAATCGCCTAGGTGACGCCCTCTATTGACACGCCTAGAGGTGGCTGGTGCCTTTTTGTAGGCAGGTGCATCCTGTTCAGGGGCAGACGGAGGAGCAGGTCTTTTTTCTGTTTTTCTCTCTGTGGGAACACCTATGAAGCTCCATATCTGGTCCGAAAGGCAGTAAACAGTGCAGAGCCTGGAATTCAGATAAGAATATTCAGAAACAAATGGAGAGTTTGCATTTGTTTTGCAAATTGCAACTCCTTCGTTTTATTTGAACTTGGGTTTTGAAGTTTGTTAGAAGTCTTCTGTAATGACACAAATGTAACCTTCTGCTGGATATTTTCTCTGACTTTGTAACTTCTGTTTAAAAGCAAGAAAACTGCACAGCAAGAACAAAGGGACACTGGATTCAGAGACTGACCTTGGACGGACGATGGAAGTTTGTGGTTTTGAGCCCTTTGCTGCAGATGGAGTGAGGGAGAGCCAGCAGGTGGATTATCGGAGAATTGTAGGAGACACTCAGCTCCCGCGTACTGACTTTGCATCCCGAGAAGGTGAACATTATGTCCGGCAAACCTCACATGGACACGGACATGAAACTGCAGCCCAGAGATACAGCGCCACGCGCATCCAGGCCGGTCTAGGCCCGGAGAGGTGAGTTGCTGAGAAAGTATGAGGAGAATGAGACACCTTTAGGTGCAACTAGGACTGCAACAATATCAGATTAATACAATAATCGTGGCAGTAATGGTACCAGTATTATTGCAATATCAGTGTAACATTTGGGCGGGAAAATGCTATCAGTCAAATTCATCTTTAACTTAGTTTATTTCTGCATTTTGTCTTGTTTTTGTGAATTATGCTGAAAATGTAGGAAGGTGAAGTGAGAGTCTGTATCTATAACTGCACAAAAGCGTAGAAAGCCAAAAAAGAAAAAAAAACAGAAATGATTTAAGAACTGCTGGATTATTGTTTGGTATCAATTCATTTTTTAAATATCACAGTTATCGTCAAGACTGATACATCATGACATCCCCAGCTGCAATTCAAACAGTATTCGAGTTAAAATACACCTGTTTGTTTCATTATTTTCGCTCTTTTTATTTGTAAAAAATGGACAAGAATATATATATTTTTTATAAAAGTTCAAACTTTTTCAAGAATTTACAGATAAAAGATGTTTCCACTCAACAAAGATGTTCAAAAGTTGACATAAAAGAGTTTCCCAATAATTATAACCCTTAATGCCAATCTCCAATGGGTAATAAAGTGACAATGTGGTTGCAGCCCTCTAGTTCTCATGCTTTACTTCACTGTCCGTGCCATCAAAAGGCTGCACATGTAAATTAACTACATGCTGTCGGGTCAGCTTACATGTCCGCACACGCTTGCATTTAGATCAGCTTGCAAATGCCCTTGAGGTTGAGTCCTTTGCTTTGGATGGCACATTTCATTATTGAGCTGTTTGAAGGCCATGTGGATAATATCTGTGGATATGAGCAGATGCTAAAACAACAACAGAAAAGTGGCTTATCCTAAGTTGCTTCTGCACACAGACAGCTGTGTGTGATGCAACATCAAGGCAGGAGTGAGCAGCGCGCTGCAGGGAGGATAAACCCGGGCTGAATCAACTGCTCAGAATAGCTACAGTGTATAAAGGAACCACTGACCCATATCTGCAATGACCCACATTTAACTGACACAACACAGAGTGGGAAACAGAGCCCCCTGAGTCACCTTGGCAGACCAAACTAACAGCCCTCACCTAAGATTAATATAGAACAAGAGAGGAGTGTAAAGCATATTGGGTTACAGTGGTGGCTCTCTATTCTGTTCAATATCTGACAGAAACATCTAGAATCAATACACCGGAAATGCCTGAAAAGTCCCCATGTTTCCTAATTGGCTGTAATTCAAATATTCCTCTTAATTTAGTTTAAATTGCAAAAAAAGTGTATCAAATGCTTCTTTTTTGGCAGCCCATTGGACTTTATTGGTAGTGAGACATTTTATTCTGATCTTCTGCTCCATGAAGCCGCAGCAGAGGCGATAAAAGACACTGACAGTCGTATTTTTAGTTGTGAGAAAGCAAAAGTGATTTTCTGTCAGCAGCTCATGCCAACCAATAATATTGCTGACAGCTCGATGACAGCAGCAGCATGCTGACAGCCTGTCAAAGAATGTGAATGTGCACGTGTGTGCACACTGGAAAGAGACGTGTGAGTATATGCAGTTTTGTTATGCTTCTGAGAAAGAAGTGTGACTGTCCAACACTCCTGTATAGCCTTATTGTATTTCTTCTTAAGCGATTACTTCTCAGTAAATCAAACCTTACTCATTAGATTTCATAGTAACTAATTAGATCATCTTTAAAGGACGTGTTCTCATTCTCCTCAGTGACCCCATGAATTCTTGGTATTGCCTAACATAGAACTCTTTGTCTTATAGTGGTTGAACTTGCTTTTGTGTCCTTAACAAAAAGAGTACATCACAGTGAAAGCTGGGACTATTATTGGCTTTCACAATGTATAGGGTTATTGCATTTATTCAAGGTATTAGAGTGAAAAAATAAACTTCCACATCAGGATTTTGTGTTCCCGTGGAACGCACCTCATGCAATTGTTACCATGTGATTAAATCGTGATTGGTTCTGACTTTTCAGTAAATTTAACCCTGTTAGGATGATTTGCATGTGACCAGAATTTGAACACTGCTGTTTCAACTTAGCAAGGAAAATATTAAGGGCATGAAAGTTTGGATTTGGAAAGGCAACCAATATGCATTTGATGAGAGAGCTGCTTGGCCACATGATTTCGAGTCTTAAATGCCATGCCGTTACACTGTTGCCATTCACTCAGCTGTAATTTGCTTAAAAGAATTTTAATTTCACTAAAAAATGGCCAATTTTTACTTTACAGGCCAATATTTACTTTACAGTACTCAATAACATGTAAAAGTAGAAGTATATGGTATAACCAGAATGTACTAAAAAAAGTACTCATTATGCAATAATTTGCCTCTGTCTGTGTCTGCTAGTTTTCCTTTAACATGTAAGCAGCCTTTAAATATAGCTGCTTCTTTTGGAAAGTTCATCTATATAACAATACATATTATTTTATAAAATCAAATAGGGCTGATAGGTATATTCATAATCTGAAAACTAACTATTTAAGACACTGTTGTGTTGTAAAAATAATAAATAATAAACAGAATATGCTCAACTGTACTGGTCCATTTGTGTTATGTTAAAGCCTATAGTATAATATTGGATTACTGATTATTTTTATGTACGCAGCATTTACATATTGCTGCACTTCAGTGTTTGGATTAATTTTTCTGTTGACTGTGGCAATACATTGTATATGACAATATGAAAAAAGGTCTGGCATAAAAGTGAAAATAGGATATATCCCTTTTGATGTGTAGTGAAAGGATGAAGAAGAACTTTCCATCTCTGTGAAAGCAGTTACACAGTTTGTTGACATATATTAAAGAAAATATAGTAGGGCACCTTCTGAAACCTAACTGGTGCCCCTAGGAATGAAGAGAAATGTACTTGCAGCTTCGACAAACCGGTCTGCCAGGATTTCTGTGGCAAAACTTTGACGTGGATCACCCTTAACCCTTTTCGTTCCCCGGTTTTCACAGCAGCAGACGGCTGAGGGTTAAACACGCCTCTGTGAGGAGGAGAGGGGATGTGACGCCGCTGCTAGTACATAACACCAACACGCACTGTCTGCAGCGACAGGCAATCACTTCTCATTCACTTTACTCCCAACCGGTACTTTTTACATCTTGGATCCACGAACGACCAGACCAGAGTTTTTTCTTCGAGGTAGAAGGAATTGCACTGTCGAGCATCGCTCATTTTTTGTTTTTTTAGCCTGACGTCTGTAGCTTCGCAGCTGGAAAGTTGCTTCTCTTCGGTCAACGTGGGCATCAGCTCCAAAAAAGGTTAGCTAGCTAACGTAACTCCGTCAAGGAAAAAGGATGTGGAGAGTGTACATTAGCTTAGAAGTAGTCTAACCCGTTTGTTTTCTAGTGGAAAGGGGGTTTTCTTTTAAGTGTCGGGAGTTTTTCTCTCTTATGTCAAGCCTAAATATACAAGAAGCTAAAGCTATATGCTAACGGCTGCTCCCACATGTCTGCAAGTATAACGTAACGTTGTCAGCTCATGTCTGCTCTGCCAAAAGTTCAGTTACATGCCCATCAGCGGGTTATTTTAACACATCTGGCACACTTGGGACCGTTTAGGAGCAGCCCTAATGGGGTAATGGTTACTTAGTACGTTACGAAGTGTTATACATTTAAAATGGGTTGCTTAATCATGAAATGATGGTTTAATGTGAACTCTAACGTTAGCTATGAATGCATTAGGTTAAGTAAGGTAAAACTGAGTAGCTATCAACTAATGATTTGCACGACGTGTGACTAAACTTTCCTGTTAATTTTTCATTAAAGTCACTTGATGTTTGTCAGGTTAAGTGCTAACTATATTTCCACCAGGTTGAATTTAGAGAGGTAACCGGTGTCTCCAACGGTTGGGCTAACGGTTTGCTAACATTTCAGGCAATATTACATCAGGCTAAAAATACCAACTAGCTAGTTGTTTTGGTGATTATGTTCACAAATATGTATGTAGTGTTTACTGTTATGAAGGTGTGTGTTTCATTTAACTTTAAATGTACTATTTCTGATTAATTTGCGTTACTGAAAGTACATCACATCTGCTTCGTATGTCTGATAATGTCATATTAACTCGCATGCACATACACGTTCTGTTGGTATGAAGCCCGACTCACGACCAAACTCGCTTCAAAACTGTGCGAAAAGAGTTTTGCCTCGGTTCTTAGAATGTCGTTTTAACGCGTAGGAAAATATTTAAGATCCAGCAGTATATAAAATAATTTTCTTTTCAATTCGGCATGCATTAAACTCTCTTGTGATAAAATGTCAACCTTTACTGTTGGTATGCCTGTTATTCCCAAATAATTCATCTAAAAAGGCATTTAGTTAGGTTTGCTTGACAGTAATGGGTAGTTACGAGAAATTCAAACCAAATATAAAAAATTCATTTTATTGAGTGTTATTGTTGCTTGGTCGTTATGTCGCTTACCAAAACACAGTGATGCAGATAAGGACTTCTGAGGTGAGGGATGTGGGGGGGGGGCTAGCATGGATACTAGCATGGATAAAATTGTAACACCGATGATTATCAACGAGGATGCTGTCTAGTCGCTTTACTTTATAGACAAAGACCCATGTGAAGTAATAAATTTTATTTTAACTACTGCACGGGTGTGCCTTGCATGCAGCTAATGTTTGCTAGCTACTGATAACGTAATGTAGGTCACCAGACCAGTAACCAGACTTAACCGATCAAGTCGAGATAATCAGACGTTTTGAGGATATCGTGTTATTCCTTCTGCTTAAAATGTGCTTAAAATTTTAAGTGTGTTGTGCTATTATATCTATGGTGGTTCTGTTAAATGTTACTGGGTCACCCGGCCATATTTTGCATCACGCGGTCATGTGGGGACTACTGCACTGTTGTCATTTGCCTTATGCGAACTATTTATGTTTTAAAAATAGCAACGGTATTAATAATTTAGATACAGAGACAAAAAATCGCTCAGCACTCACAGAATATCTACAGAGACAAGTATGTTTGAAGGACTTTGTGTGCTCTAATTTTAATAAACGATAGGTTTCCTCCCATGATGCAGCAGTCATAATAATGTCTGTATTAAATGATTAAATGTGTAGACCATAGCTGCATGTTATTACCAGATTATTAATGGCTTGTTTTTGCAAGCCAGATGCCTTGTGTCCTGCACCCGCTACGCAGGCGCACTGACCTGCTGGCTGGGGGGATGTTGATGTTGCTATGGTTATGTCTTCCTATGAGAAGGTCACTAAAGCCCTGCCTGCAAAGTGGATGTCTAGTGTTCTTGCAGAGCATCCTTTTACTATCTTTAGATCCACATCTTTATATGAATCTGGGCCGCACAGGTGATTGAAGTTGTCTGTTCTTATCTTTTGGCAGCATGGCGGATTACTTAATCAGCGGTGGTACAGGCTACGTCCCTGAAGATGGACTCTCGGCTCAGCAGCTCTTCTCGATTGGAGACGGCCTTACGTACAAGTAAGCTTCCCTGCATCACAAACTTTGATTTTATTTTTCCATAAAAAAATCTCAGTTAAGTAATGAAATTCATTCAAAGTAAGGTCTCCTGATTTTTAAAACCTCACCTGCGCGCAATGGTGGGTGAAGTGTACGCAGCTGTGCATTGTAATGGCCAACACATTTTGAACCAGCAGATCTGACCAACAGTGCGTTGTCTCCGATGGTCATACGGCTGAAGAGCTATGCTCTAAAGGAGATGGGTTGACTTACAAGTGAGTAAAACAGTCATCTTAAAACTGTTTTGAAACTGTGCTGTTTAAAAAGAAATCCTTTTGTCTCTCCAAATAATGAGTTCATAAGGAGGGAAGCAAATGTCAGTCCCTCCAAAGCAACTTTACTTTGACTGAAACAAACCAATGCCTAAATCTCAATCTGGTGTCATGGAGGTGCATGAATGCAGAAGATAAATGGAGGGCTTGTTGGAATGCTCAACCTGATCTTGGTCATGGGGATCAAATTTGCTTCCAGTTGACTAAACTGCATTATTAACTTCAACTAACCATCAAAGTGCATGACCTGTCCTGTGAATGCAACACCCATGGCAGAACAGCTCATGCACTTTTTCTTACAAACACTTTGCTTGACAAAAAGTACTAATTAAGCACTCATTTCTCTAACTTAACCTCACTCAGCTCTGGTAAGCATTCTGGTGATGAACGAGACATGCTTTGTATTTGAACTCATCGTGGTCTGTTGCTGAAATTATTTTCTTTGCTAATCCTTGTAATCACTCTTTTCATTTCCTTAATCATACAATAACAAGAACCTAAGCATTGCATAACCCTGTAGTGGTTGTTGGACGCTGAGAGGCATGCCATTTCTCTTCTGAAAATGTCAGTGCTCTCCCTCTTGAATATGTTTACCTCAGGTCCTAACAACCACTACAATCAATGCTTAAGATGCCCTCTCAGCGTTCCCTCATAGGCCATTAGTTAATGTATTTTTCTATGTGATATATATGGTAGATAATTCTCCTTTCGCGTTAGTGCTGCACAGCAAAACTGCTTTTAGATTTTATTAACTCAAGTTAAGCTGGAAGGGTTTATCAGCTGAAATTCCACCAATTCTTTGCTCTAATCACGCTCCTTCTGTTTCACAAAAGCTAATTGAATAGAAAACGTAATGGTGTTTGAGTGTGTCCGTGTGTGATTGAACAACCCCCTCCACACTGTAATGAGGTGCATCACGACCAAAGGAAGGTTTGCGCACATGACGGCCTGAATTGACATCATGTGGATTGCAGGAGGAATTGGGGTCGATGGGGTTGGTTTTAGGATAAAAGGGCATCCTGCATCGCTCTTGTTAAGCCATTGGTCCTCAGTCTCACCCATTTATAACTGAAGTGCAAGCTGCAATGATAAGGCAACTATTCAATTAGCAGTCAAAGGACAGATAATCAGTTTAAAATCTTTCATGCAAATGATATAAAATACAGTTTTCAGTCTCTCAAATCTGAGGATTTCGCTGTTTTATATCACATTAAACGGAATACCTTTTGGTTTTGGACTGACAAAACATGACAATTGAAGACTTTTTTTCTGGCATTTAGTTCAGTTTAAATGATTAATCTAAAAATAAATCATCCATTACTAGATAATTAAAATAATAGTAAGCATGAGTGGAAGGGTTTCAACTTCTATTATAAAATTTCTTTAAAGCAGATGTAATATTTCTCACCACTTTCTCTGCACATCCCCAATGACTTGATCAGCACTTAAACACCCCTATCACAGCTGCTGGATTTGAGAACAGAATTAAGCAGGATATGGCTAATTAGTTTGTTTATTGGAGGAAAAGGAAGTAAGCCACCCAGAGAAAGTGAAACAAGGGAAGACAGAAACAGCACTGTGAGAGAAACGGCTTCCTGCAGTATTGTGACCTTCAACAAGGTGCAGAAATCATGTCCTGGGCGTGACAGATACCACATTCTTCTAATCAGAGCTACTTTTCAGATCCATTGTTCCTGTCAGCAATCATGAAACATCTTCAAAAGTAAAAATTAACCAGTAATTACTGATGGGTGATGATGCTAAGACTTCTTAGCTGTCAGCTTTACATTATGATGAACGGTAGTTTATACATGTAGACAATGTGAAATACATTTACAAAGCAGCACTGTAATCAAGTTAAGATGTGCCACTGTGCAACAAGGCTAGGCACAGGAGTACTTACAACTATACCGCATAATTCAACCCCAGAATGTCCCTAATAAAAAGGAGGTGTGGTCTTCAGCTGTTGTAGTCCATCTGCTTCAAGGACGGACGTGTTGTGCGTTCAGAGATGGTCTTCTGCATAGCTTGGTTGAAACCAGTGGTTATTTGAGTTACTGTTTCCTTTTTATCATCTCAAACCAGTCTGGCCATTCTCCTCTGACCTCTGGCATCAACGAGGCATTTTGGCCCATAGAACTGCAGCTTACTGGTTATTTTCTCTGTAAACCCTAGAGATGGTTGTTTAATCAGCAGTTTCTGAAATACTCAAACCAGCCCGTTTGGCACCAGCAACCATGCCACGTTTCGAAGTCACCTTCATCATTCTGATGCTCACTTTGAACTTCTGCAGGTTGTCTTCACCTTGTCTACATCAGGAATGGCATGATATCACTTTTTCAGGTCCAATACCGATATGGCAACTTTAAACATCTGCCAGTACTGATACCACTCCGATACTACCTTTTCCCCTTAAACAACTAAGCTCTCAGAACATTTTTGTCAGAATCCACTTTGCTTATCCTGGCCTTCTATAAACATCATGCTCAAACTGTGAAACAACTACAACAATACCTCAATATAACACTAACTGCTTACCTCTATTGTGGATAGTTTTTTATTCTCTGATATCCGATCCAGTCATTTTGGCCAATATCGGCCTAATACAGGGACTGAATATCGGATCGGTGCATCATCAGTCTACATGCCTAAATGCATTGAGTTGCTGCCATCTGATTGGCTGATTAGATATCCCAGTACAAGCAGTTGAACAGGTTTAATAAAGTGGCCGGGGAGTGTTTACTACACAACTATATTTAATCTTTATTTGTGGATTCAAAGTCAGTCCAGATTATTCTCCAATCACACACATATAAATTATTTCTCCGCCTTCAAAGCCTTATGGGAGAGTTATTTGGCAACCTCAAACCAACTCCACTTTAATGAGAATTTCATGTGAACCACAGTTGATTAGCTCTGATGTAAAGTTGGCATAAGACCTCATTTTAATGACTGTTACTGGTTCAAATCAATGCTGCTGCTACCTGTCGTGTAATAAGTCTTCTGTCAGCACCTTATCACAAAAACTAGTGATAGTGATACGACTCAGACATACAGATGCTGCTCATCGAGATCCATCCTGTTAAACATGCCGCTACATTTACAAAGCATGCTCTTGGCTGCTTTTGATGTCTTTTGGGTGGGGCGGTTCTCTTTTATGCCATGCACAGGGCTGGCATGTGTACCAACAGGAGCAGATCAGTCAGTTCTGGCCTCTACTTTGAAACGCTCCTGCTTTGCATTATGCATTTGTCTACATTTAACAAATGAAAACCATAATTAGGCATCACCAAGCCAGCGTTTGCTTTCAAATTCAAATCCGACACCATAAGGCTTTGGTGTAGCGCTGACCCGGAGTCAGTAGGTGCGGCCTGTGTGTCGCAGCTGAGGTTTGTGGCTGCTGCTAAATGCGAGCAGATGTGTGCTGGACTTCCTGCTTGTCGCCCACGTTGAAGTTTGGGCTCTAAAATGAGTGGAAACAAACAAACAAACATGGCTCCTCCTTTGCAGTGTCCCATCTTGTGCGACTGTTTCAAACCTTCCTTTTCTTCCTCCCACACTTAAAGAAGCAGAGATGTGTCCCATTGTCATTTACACTCATTTATGTCCACCTGTCCTAAACACCATCTACTTGTTTCACATACCCCCACTCTGTATTTTTCCCTCCAGTTTCCTCAAACATCCACACTGCGTACAAAGCCTCCCTTATTCCTCCACCTTTCCGTCTGTCCCCTGCCCGTTTTTACACCCATCTGTAAAAACCACAAAATAACATACAGCCTCTGGTTGGAAAACAAACACACCATTCCTGTGTCTAGCTCTCGCACTCCCACTCATCTCGTTCTCCCTATCATTGTTTTTCCACAGTCCAAGAGCTGAGTGAGATCAACTGTAGCTTTATACCAAGTACAGGATGCACCCAGCTGCACTCAGTTTCTGTACTCAGCCACTTTGTTATTTAGCAATATTCTGGGAACCATGAGGAGACAAAAGGTTACACACTCTAAACTGTGGCGTTGAAAGAAGTAAAACTAACTGAATGTCAAACAAATATTCCATTCAGAGGTTCATTATAGTTGTTTGACATTCTAAATCTGTTTATGTCTCACCAATCTCTTCTGTATTTACCCGATTTTCATTTTTAACACACACTTGTTCAGTAGTGGTCATGTTTGATCGCCTGGTGAGCTACTCATAATGTAGGAAAACAGTTTCAGTTCTTTGTTTTGCTTGGAGAAATTTTGCAGAATATATTACATAATACGATACTGCGTTATTCATGCTGGTTAAAACATGAGGAAGTGTTTAGCTGCTGGTCATTTAATGGATGTTTTAAACCTTACAGCTATAATAATAAGTTGCATTAGCGTCTGACTTTACATTTTGCTTATGTCTTTCAGTGACTTCCTGATATTACCCGGCTTCATCGACTTTACCTCAGACGAAGTGGTGAGTACAACTGTGTGTTAGGGGCATATTTAGTACAAAAGGGCATCTAAGGTTGGTGGGTGTTTGCAGAAGATTTTGGCAACTATCTGTGACATCTAAGAAGAGACTTTCCTGGATATTTTGTAGACGATTATTCAAAAAGTGCTGCTTTTGCATGATTCTTTGGGGAGAAATTCGGTTAAACAAATCTGTTGATTAAATGAAGTGATTAGTCAAATATTTGGATGAATGTTCGACGACAAAGAGCTTCTTTGCCCTTCAGTACAGCTATGTTTTCTTACTTTTTTCTATTCACTGATTTAAACCGGTTATTTCTCTACAGTTTCAAATAAAGATTAGGCTAGATTTATATTATTAGTATTCTACTATTCGTACAATTAGATTCCAGTTGTGGCTGAGTAGGATTGTTTCCTACTAGTGTGATCCAATCTTTTCAAATAAGTCAGCATTGTAAGGTCCAAAAGTTGAAATTTGTTGTGGGGAAAAATATGTCATCAATACCCAAATTCACAACATATTTTTGTCTAACAAAATATTCTGCTTCAGTTGATATTTGTCGGTTTTTGGCCTTTAAGAAACCTTTTCTCTCTAGTCAAACCTGTATTAATAGCGCGGACTAGCAGCAGTTTTAACACCACAAATTCCACTTACTTAACCACATATTCCAGGAAGAGGTTTTACACAATGTTGTGAAATATGACAACAGACAGGTCTTTGAATCTTTATTTTTTGTAATATATCTTGAATGACAAGCCAATGAGTCCTTCCCCTTCCCTCATGGTGATAACATGGCAGTGACAACAGACAGACCATTCTTCAGTCTCTCCCTTAACCATCAGCCTTATTACAGTGGCGTCTTTTTAATCATTTATTATTTTAAACAAACCGCACCACTCCGGACGTCAGCCTCCTTTTATAATGGCAGCCCTGACAAAAATAGTCTTGTTTTTGCACATTTTAAAAGCGTCTGCATCACTTCTTGTCTCCCTGCTGCTCTGCTATTTTTGCCCGATGTGGTCACCCACTGGCTGCTCCCTCACCCTTGTGTTTACATTTGTGTCTGGTCTGTTGCTCATCCACCTCTCACAGCAGATGACGGGAGAGTTAATCTCAGGGCTTAAGATGAAATCCCTCTCTTCTGCTGCGTCCATCTCAGCAGATTTTAATTTAATTGATATCTCTAATCTCTCCCTGTTTCCTTCAGAGAGCTGTCGCTGCTCGCTCTGTGTGCGAGATGCTTCCCTGCATCGCCATGTTGTCATGGGCTGGTAGTCTCAACACAGTCTTTGTCTTGCCCCAGTTTTTCTCTGGATAGTGAGTCCATTCAAGCTTGAATAACACAAATGCTTCCACATTTGGCTTCAGTCACAACTTGTTTACAGCGACTCAGTAGATGGGGCTGAAATCTGTAATATACTTTCTAGCTTTTGCCCGAGGTTTTAGAAACATGGAGAGAGGCCATGTGTACGTGGAGCTGTTGTGGGAAATTCTTCGGGGTCGTGATGTTCCCGACATGCTTTCCTAACTCTCAGTTGAATTTAGCAGGTTAGTGCAGTTGTGCTCTCTAAGTGGAGAGGTGGTGTGAGGTGATTTCTCCTGCCGTGACCATGAACCCCTGAAAAAAGCCTCCATAGTTTAAGTCTGCTACAGATAAGGAGCGAAAGCTTGGACACCACGCAGCTCATTTGCTGGTTTCCCATGTGCAAGGAATGCCATTATTTTCACACAGATAACAAAAGCTGGTGCTGTGTTGTGGGAATCTGTCGGATGTAAAAGTAGAATGTGGCTTTTGGAGATGCAGTGGTGTGACTTATTTCCATGTTTCCAGACAGTGTCAGGTTTCTGTCCCTGAGAGGATGAACCGTGTTTTTGTGGATCTTGCATTTTATTGCTGCCAGACATCTGTTATCACAGATGAACACTTTAAACCATGTAAAAGTGAAATGTATGAACACTTTCACTTAAAAAGACTGCTTATTATTGCCTCCTTTGGTGTTATTTCAAGACACAGTTTTGTAGTATATTCAATCTGCCAAGTTTAGGCTGCCCCCTGGTGGTTTATTTGCAAAACGACAGACAAACTGCAACAAAAATGTGCATCCCCCCTCTTTTGTCTCGTAGGACCTGACATCGGCTCTGACCAGGAAGATCACACTGAAGACCCCTCTCATCTCCTCCCCCATGGACACTGTCACAGAGTCGGCTATGGCAATTGCTATGGCGGTAAGACACTGCTTGAAATATTAAAGAGTACAGATTATCATTTAATGCTGAACCCTCTGAACCCCAGGCAGTTTCAGGGTGTTATTTGCTCATACAATCATGGTGAGAAGTCAGTTATATTTCTTTGATTTGACAGAATTAGGGGGTAAAATCTAATTATATGTACAAGATTTGTGTGATAAACCTTGGGGCTCCACCTGCTATATGTATCAAGCAATTTACATTTTTGCAACCTCTCTTTGAACTGCAGCTGTTTACGCAGAGCAGAGAGCAGTCAAATCTAATCAAAGATTCACTGAATTTTTGTCACGTGACTGTTGATCTCAGCCGACTCCGCCATGGTTTCCCAGTTGCACTGAGTAGCACAGAATTAAATTATTTTTACAGGATGTGTTTAGAGCAAATGGTTTATTTTTGGCAAAATTTGAAATGAAACATCTGGAATAAAGTGAGTTTTTAAATCACTATTTTAAGCTGAGATTTGTTCACTTTTACAGGCTGAAGCATTAGTTGCACAGGAGTCATTCAAGGGCTGTTGGAAAGTTGAAAATCAGCTGCTTTGGGTGTTCAGAGTGTTATTTAGATTCTGAAATGAATTCCTTTTTTTTTATTTAAAAATTTTTTTTATTTGGCAGCTAATGGGAGGCATCGGCATCATCCACCACAACTGCACACCAGAATTCCAAGCGAATGAGGTCCGCAAGGTCAAGGTAAAGTCTGACTATAGTTCATTTGTTCAAACAACTGTTTTAAAAATCTTCTTGCTGTTTGATGTCACACTATCTCAATTTGAAGTGAAGTCAAATGCTCACTAGTCATGTTTGGTTTTAGTCGTCATAGTAGCACCTTCTGTATTTTTGACCTGTGCATGCCTCAATGACCTTTCTTTTGTTGTATCATCTTGTCTCTGTATAGACATGGGTAATTGTCTTCCATCCGTGTGTTTTTGTGTGTGTGTTTTCTTTGTTTATCACTGGTTTTTATGTGTGTTTTCTTTATCACTGGTTTTTATGTGTGTGTGTGTTTTCTTATTAATGTTTATTCATAGTTGTGTGTCTTTCGTGTGGTGTTTTTTGCGCTGCTTGTGCTGCTTTTGCCGCTTTGCCCAAATAAAGAGAAAATAATAAAGATAATCATGGTGTTTGGTTTCTCTTGCCATGCAGAGGTTTGAACAGGGTTTCATCACAGACCCGGTTGTGATGAGTCCGCGCCACACAGTCGGGGATGTGTTCGAGGCCAAAGTAAGACATGGCTTCTCTGGTATTCCTGTCACAGAGACAGGGAAGATGGGCAGCAAGCTGGTGGGCATCGTCACCTCCAGGGATATTGACTTCCTTTCTGAAAAAGATCATGGCAAACCTCTGGAGGAGGTATGTGTTTTTAAGAAGCTGTTTCTCCCACTTTAAAAAGACTCCTTTGATTGTTTTAACATTGCACTAATATCATTATGTCATCTCCAAGGCTATGACAAAGAGGGATGAGTTGGTCGTCGCTCCAGCTGGTGTGACACTGAAAGAAGCTAATGATATTCTGCAGCGCAGTAAAAAAGGTGAATAAAAGCTCATGTGTAATGTAATGGAAGCCTTTCCTGACTGCGGTCACTCTGCTTCGGTTTGATAACCCGACTTTCACTTTCTCCAAACCAGGCAAGCTTCCCATTGTAAATAATAACGACGAGCTGGTGGCCATTATTGCCAGGACGGATCTGAAGAAGAACAGGGACTACCCGCTGGCCTCCAAAGACTCACGCAAACAGCTGCTGTGCGGCGCCGCCATCGGCACCAGGGAGGACGACAAATACAGACTGGACCTGCTGGTGCAGGCTGGAGTGGACGTCGTCGTGCTGGTGGGTGTTTTTATTGTTTGATGTATATCTTATCACTGGTGCCAGTCGGGTATGAATGTGTGAGAAAGCTTGGACCAGAGTCAGGTCATTGTTTCAGCTAAAAATACACAAATGTGTTTTGAATATGTTCCACTGATAAAGAGGAAGTGTGGTGTTGTGTAAGACCAACAATAGGACAGTGCATTACTGATACTTGGAGACAGTTTAGGGTGTATACACACCCTGGAAATCCTGGAAACTTTAGTGATATATTTTCCCGTCATGGCAAAACATGGGAATCGATTAAAATAACCAATCATTCCGTCGACCTTTTCATTCAATAAACAAGGCAAAATTGACTTTTCAGCAATCTTTTCAGCATCTAACTTACTTTTTCTAGAGCAGGAGTAAAATTAGCCAGCCAGCTCACTGACTAACTTAATGCTGACTGGTTTTTATTTGGTTTTGTGGGTACAAAATTAAGTATTCTTTTCTCTTTATTTCCAAAACATTGTAAATTAATAGAACCATTGCAAAAATCTAGTGGAAAGACAATGACTAAACCTACAAAAACCTCCCTTTTCTTAAATCCAGAAATAAGCTATAAAGTTACAAGCATTGACTACATTTTCAGTATGTATGAAGATCATAATAGTAGTCTGAACTATGTCAGTATAATATGCACACACATGTATTATCTGTTAATGCCGATGTACTTAAATCCTGAATGTTTTTGCATCTGCAGGACTCTTCACAAGGAAACTCGGTGTATCAAATCAACATGATAAATTATATAAAACAGAAGTATCCAGACCTGCAAGTAGTGGGAGGAAATGGTGAGTTTGTTAAAAAAAAAAAAAAAGAAGCACTTGGTACTTACTACAGTTAATATGTAAACATCATTGGTATGGGTCAAAGGAGTTTGATATTGTAGACATTATAGACACATTGCTGACATGTTTTTCTTCCTCTGCCTGCAGTGGTGACAGCAGCTCAGGCCAAGAATCTGATCGATGCTGGTGTCGATGCCCTGAGAGTCGGCATGGGCTGCGGCTCCATCTGCATCACTCAGGAAGGTACTCACCCTCAGCTTTCTCTGAACTCTCCTCAATTCAAAAGACATTTTTCCTCACTATTACAGTACCGGAAAAGCAGAAATTAAATTGTATTTGAGCTAAACAGTTAATGTATAGCACTAAGTTAATACAGCAGATGCAGATAGCTTATTTAATCATAAACTTTTTTCTTTTTTTATTTCTTTTTTTCTCTTTTCCTTTGTTGTTATCTTATGTAGCCCTGAGTGAACAAAAGCACAAAAAAAAGGATTGCAAAGTGCTGTAAAATATAATAGACGTTTGTGTCACTTTACTGAGTCGTCAACTTATTGCAATAAAAGTATTTTAGAAAGAGAGGCTGTGGCCAAATAACACGCCAGGATAGAGAAGCATGAATTGTTTAATTTATTTTTTCTTCATTAAAAAAAACATTTATCAGCAAAGTGCCCTTACATTCCCAGCAATAAAACAATAAATAAAATAACAGTACAATAAAGGGACAATTAACTAATAATAATACTAATAAAGTAAAAAACAACCATCTATGTAATAAAAGCAATAACACAAACTTGTCAAGGCCCATGACTTTATCATTCTTTTTTCTTTTTTTTTTTTTAGTTTTATTTCATGTTTTTCATAAAAGTGCAATAAAGCATAACAGAGTACAAAGCTTGGTGTCAGCAAACAATAATCCATTTATTTTCCTTTTTATAGTCTCTTCAGTCTTTGTGATGGGCTTTATAGACACTTTTTCCATTTTTCCCTGAAAGTAGTTTGTTCAATCTTAAATGTAAATGTCTCCGTATCGTGCAATTCTTCCACAAAGTCCAACCAGTTTCATCATTCAACTAGATCTCCAGATCCTCCTCTCTCTGTATCTCTTTAACAACCTGTCGTTATCGCCCATCATATTCTTCCTCCTGTCTTTGAAGACGGGAGAAAAAGCAAATTGTAATAATTCACCTCGGGGGTACTGGGAATACTCCAGTCCAGATCATTCTGTACCTGTTCTCATTCTGGCTACAGTGAGAGGAAAAGGCTATCAGCTGCTAACGGTAAAAAATACCCTGAGACCCTCCTTGTTGTCATGGTGATCTGCCAAGGCCCCAATATGGGTTGCTATGGGGACCAGCCTCCCGTGTTCAGACTGGGTCACGTTCGCCAACAAGAACAGGAGAGACGTGTTACAGCAAAACCAACCAGAATAACTCAGTTAGAGTCGTCAGATGCTGCTTTTTATTACCTAAACTGGTTTCCGTTTCTTTTAATGGCTGATCTGACTCACTGTTTGTTTGTTTTCTCACCTGCTCTGTTTTCATGCCAGTCATGTCAGATGTGCTTTCTGCCTTCCAGTCATGGCATGCGGGCGGCCCCAGGGGACCTCGGTGTACAAGGTAGCAGAGTACGCCAGGCGCTTCGGTGTGCCAGTCATCGCTGACGGCGGCATTCAGACGGTGGGCCATGTGGTGAAGGCTCTGTCACTGGGAGCATCGACTGGTGAGGCTCATTTTTATTGAGTTATATCACGGTGCAGAAAAACAGAGGAAACTTCCATATATGGCTGATTAGTCCTTTATCCAATCCCTCTCTAGAAAATATCCTCTTTGCCTCTTTGTATTGGCTGGTGAGATTTCAAAAAAGGCCTTATATCACAGTCATATTTCATACAGCTTGATAAAGTCAGAAAAAAATCCAGTCTTCATGGCAACAAAGCTGCGGTGATGTTAGATTGAGTATTAACAAATGAAAACATTCTCCCGTCTCCACTCCAGTTATGATGGGCTCGTTGCTAGCTGCGACCACCGAGGCTCCAGGGGAGTACTTTTTCTCAGACGGTGTGCGGCTGAAAAAGTACCGAGGAATGGGCTCCCTGGACGCCATGGAGAAGAGCACCAGCAGCCAGAAACGCTATTTTAGGTACGTGTGAAGCTAAAAGAAGTAAAAGCAGATTTTACAGTGCTGTGACTCCGTCAGAGCGACACTGATTGATGTCTCTCCACAGTGAGGGAGACAACGTCAAGGTGGCCCAGGGAGTGTCGGGCTCGGTGCAGGACAAGGGCTCCATCCACAAATTTGTACCTTACCTGATAGCTGGTATCCAGCATGGCTGCCAGGACATCGGGGCAAAGAGTCTCTCTGTTCTCCGGTGAGCTGTCTGTCAATTACCGGTTATAACACAGTGGCCACTGTTTATATGCATGACATCTTACGTTTTGATGATCTTTCTCAGGTCCATGATGTACTCTGGAGAGCTTAAGTTTGAAAAGAGGACCATGTCTGCACAGGTGGAGGGAGGCGTTCATGGACTCCACTCGTAAGTGCAAAAACACACGAAAATACTGCAATAGATCATATATATGGAGGATTGAGGAGAGTGCACAGTATTCTGGAGCAACAAAACAGGACAGTAGAACTAAACACTATCCTCCGTAGGGATCATGCACAAAGAAACTGTTTTCACTTGCAGTATTCTATTTTTGCTCCCAGTTGTAAAAACAAAACAAAAAAAACACCTTTTTAAAAATGGAGTTGGACTTAATATTAGAGGCTGTTTCTACAGTTTTTTTAAATATGATTTTCAGTCCCAGAAGCAGGAATGGGAACTTTAAACTGTGGTTTCTTTCTGGACTCATTGATGATTTCATTGTGGCTAAGAAACAGCTTGGCTCCAATATGACTGTGCTTCCAGTTAGATGTTGGCATGAACAAACGCTGCAGTGGGAAATAAAGCAGCTCATAAGCTGCACAAAAGGAGGCACAATGCAGCAGAGATTACTGGAAATATCAGTTGCCGTTGACTAGCAGCAAGCTTTATGGAAAAGGATAAATGCTAGTTTGCCTCCTGGCTGTTCCCACGTGTCCCATAGTGGCTTTTCTGCCAGATGAATTAAAAAAACATTTTGTATCAGGTAGATACAATTTGCTGAATTAAAGCGAGTCGCAGGCAGCGTACTTGTAGCAGCAATACTACAATTTCCGAGGAAGCGCTGATTTCTGATTTTTCTTCACAGTTACGAGAAGCGGCTTTACTGAACTGGGGGGACGGAGCGCAGAACGTCAGTGCACGTGACAAACCCAATCTAACAGTGACCAAATGTTAAAAAATCG
Source organism: Serranus cabrilla (assembly GCA_903364295.1). NCBI lineage: Eukaryota > Metazoa > Chordata > Actinopteri > Perciformes > Serranidae > Serranus > Serranus cabrilla. The sequence continues at coordinate 395,795 of CAFUXE010000673.1, forward strand.
CCACTTCTGCTAAAAATACGCACCACCCACTACACCCTCTCCGCCCTCTCCTCCATCAAATCCACCGCTACTCTCTCTCTCTGATCCCGGCCAGCGGCTGTAAGGGGAGGAAAGAGGCGTAGTAGCGAAGTGGGAACCTTCAAACTGACACCCCGACTCTCCGAACACCTGGGACTTTGCACTCAAGAAGCGGCGCATCAGGGTTTTGGGGAATGACATACACACCTGTATCTTGAGTATGCAGCCGATCCCAATTTTTGCGTGTGTGTTGATAGCAGTGAGAGAATGAGCTGCGTGCGTGTTGCGATGAATTAAGGGTAGTGGTTATTCGACTGTGTGATATAGTTAAAAATGTGTCGTGGGACAAAGAAAGTGAAGGAGCACTGTGTTTTATTTGTCCTGTTAGTAGTAGTGAATCTAAAACAGCAGTGGTGCGGATCACATCAGCGTCTTGGGGATCCACGCTTACCAGCACGCTCCCTGTCTGAAGCCTCTCACATCCCAGCTCTTAAACACACTAGTATGTGCAGAAAACAGGACAAACACTTGTCTCTCTATGTGCAGTGTGTCGGTGTTTCAAATCTTACTTTTGTTTTGCATTTTCCAGTCATCACAGGTATATATAAAGCTACTTAATGAGCAGTGGCTGTTTATATTTCAGCGCATATTGTTTACTTCCTGTGTTGTGGATCCTGAGGTACGAGATAATCCTCCCCCATGTCCCCCACAGCCAATAGAAAGACCCCACAGTCTTTACTACTTTGCGATGGACACTCATTTTCCCTTCAACGTCCATCTTGACAAATAATCAGCGTCCCATTTCAGCGCATAGTGTTCATACGTCAAGCATGGAAGGGACCAAAAGCTGAAGATCAGGTATGTTTGAAAGAAAACAAATACCCTAAAATGTATCAAATCAATCAAAAAATAGTTCGTAATGAGGAGAAGGACTATTTCTCTGCCCGTAATTTGAATACTTTTAGATAAAATAAAACTTTATATGAAACCTGTATAGTCTTTGGGGGCTTTGAATTGAGCATGAAGTGTTTTTGATATGCATGTTTGTTTTTTCACTAAGCCAAACACGGCTGTATTTATATTCAGCTTTATTGTAATTGCATACATACTGCCAAGTGTCTTTACACTTCCTCGGACACTTTTCTTTTGTAATTTCAAAACCAAATTTGGCGCAAGAAGTCGCTTGTTACCTTGTCCGTTGTTCATTCCTGCGTTATCACTGTGGGGCATAGGTTCTCTGTGATAGTTTTTCGTTTTCTGATTTATTTGTTTCCTTATTTGTTTTTGTTTTTACCAGAAATATGCCTTGAAACAGGGATGGATAAAGGCTGCATGACAGCTCAGTGAAAAAGCATAATGCTACACACCCTCTCGCCTCTTTTTCTTACTTTGAAGCAGCGTCGCTGTGTTCGTTATCATTCAGCTTATGTAGGAGTAGGCTTTTCTAACATTTTCATACTGGATGTCCTTTTCGCCAGATGTTTTTTTTTTTTAAATAAAATGTCCCAGATTGTAAGAGTTGAGTTGCTGTCTCTAACGTACTAATGTGCTTTACCCTCCACCAGGTTCACTTGACTAACACAAGCCTTGCAATCGGACTAAATTGCAAAATGTACATGAAAATATATGGAGAAATATATACCTATATCCAGTTGGACATGACTGCTGCTTGTTTTCAGTTTACCATCTAAAGAGAATTCAGGTTTTTAAATTGTTTTATTTGTTTAGTACTGAGTCCTGTTAGTCCATCTAAAAAGCGAAAATCTAGTGATAAGTTACATTTTTTTTTAGTATTGCACTTTTTTATGATTTCAGCAAATCCGCTACAGTTGCCAGAATAAAGTTGTAGCTTCTTCAACCACCAACCAAAACAATATACAAGTGCTTTTTAGATGGACAGAAAATGCTCGGTATTCAATAAATCCATGAGGGTTTTTTGAGGAATATCACTTCAGAACATGTTTACAATAAAACACCTTTGCTTTCAATATGGTAAAAATAAGAATAAATAATTTGAACTGTGTATGGACTTGTTGTCTCATTGAACACGGCATGCAAAGTCACATTGCTGTTCCTCTGAAGTAAAAGGAGCCAAATGTTATAAAAACAAACTTTATTAAACAATGTGTTGATGAAGGGTTTTGTTTGAACATAAATAAATTAGTAAGCCGGACACAGAAGATGCTGTCAGTGTATGTAGAAGCACAGTTCATTGGTGATAACTGTAGGATAAGGTAACAGTGTGCGTTTTAACCAGTAGAGGGCACTGCTGCACCAGATCAGAAATAACATGTCTTAGTGTTATGGAGAGCTTAAAGTTTAGTTATTTTCAACATGAGGTTTAATGACAATGATAATCTGCTTAATTTTAAAGCGTATGACTTCAGTAGTATTTTATAATAAGTGCTTAATTTTAGTCACAGTACTATCTATTGGAATGTTGGAATGCAATAAAAACATTTGTACAAATCTCCACTCAGTAAAATGTTACTATTCTTTTGACTGTATCAAACTTCCCCAGCCTTTATCAAACATGTAAAAGTTACAAATTACCTTTTGGCTTTTGACATTCTTGGCACTTAGACCCTCATAGACATTCACTAAGACCACATGAGAAAGCTCATCAAATCTCCAACAACTTTTTGGCAGCCAAAGTTCTTCTATGGTGTACGCAAAAGCAACCATGCATTCCCAAACAGGCTGTAAAAAACCTTGACAGTCACCTTCCTGACATCCTTCTTAATAAGTCCTCTGTGCAACCCTTGTTTGACCACCCTGTCCTTTTTATAAATCAATAGTTTCGCTGCAGATGCTCAGAGCATCGATTTGTCTGCAAACGCTGATGAACTCCTCCTGCACGGAGCGGTCTGCCTCAGACGACATGTCCAGGTCCAGGCTTTCTTGTGAGGCCGCACCCAGTGTATGGTACTGCCTCTGTGGGTCAGTGTGGCCCTGGTGGCCGGAGGACCCCACATGGCCTTGCTGAAGAACCTGCTGACCATGTCTCTCCGGGCTGGGGCATAGGACCAGAGAGGAGCCTCCAAATGATTCTCGGTAGAGGGAACAGGAGGACGAGCTGCCCCTCCAACGTTCAGGAGACGAGCAGCTGGAGGACGAGGACAGGGAGGGGGATGGTGGAGCACCTACAATAGTTTCTCCTTGGGACTGGGTGCTAGGGGGCTGGGGTTGGGAGGCCATCTCCACACAGGAAGAGGTCCGATAAAGGCCAGGGTCAGTTGAGAGAGGATCACAGAGGCCGTTGCTTGGGAGCCCACAGTGGTTGTTTACGGATAGGTCACTGCAGCGAAGAGGTCGAGAAGGGCTGAAGAGGCTCATGGGAAAGAGGGCCTCACTGAAGAGGGCCTCGTCTATGCTGCGACGCAGGTTGATGGGAGAAGGCGGCCGCAGGTCTGCGGTGGAGTCACTGGTAAATGAGGATCCACCTGAGGGCTCTCCGCCTCCTCCGTCCTCAGGTTTTCCTGAACCCTGTAAGTCCAAATCCAAGTCCAGGTCTCGGTATGCCAAGGCCCGATTGCTGTGGTAGAGCAGGTCCAGGCCGTTCAGACTGCTACCAAGCCTATCATCCACCAGAGTATAAAGAGGAAGGCTCTCCGTCTCTCCAAGCCCAACGGTATCAACGATTGCAAGCTTCTCCTGCTGGCTCAGGGTCCACTGGTAGCTCCCAGGTAGGATGGGTGACTTGGTCGCCAACAGTTCAGTCCAGCAGCTCCCTGCAGCTGGGAGATGGTCAGAACAGTAGACTGGTTGTGCAACCACCAACGCTAAGGTGAGGCAAACCCCGAGCTCACACAGTCTGCAGCTGAACTGAAACGCCCACCAGGGCCAAGGGTGGAAGACCTCCTCTCCACCTGCAACACCCATAGCATTGAGCATTGCATACAACTGCAATCCTGCACATGCTAAACAAAACAGTGCTGAAATACAGACGGTCACAGCTGCACGGTCCCAGTCTCGGCTCTCGGCAAAGGGGCAACGGTTGTATCGCTCAGCAGGTGTTGGAGATGTGTTATTGAGGTGGTAGATGTGCTTCGAATCTGCCCGCACGTAGATGTAAAATACAAAATAGGCAGCAGACAGGAATGTGGCCAGTGCTACGAAGGCTCCGCGGGAGATGAGTGAAAGAAAGAGGCAAATGGGAGGCTTCTGCTGGTAGAACTTCAGTAAAGTCACCGGTCCAAATGCGGCACCAAAGTGCAGGACAACCAGACAGGCCAGGAAACAGGGTCTCTGGAAAGCGGAGTAGGAGAGCTGCATTCTTGAGCGCATCGAGAGGAGGAGGAAAACCAGACCGAATGCTGCAGTCAAGCAGGGAAACGGCGCTTCGTAGAGTATCAGTGATGCCTCTGCAGAGGGTAGGCGGTCCTGGTGGCCGTAGGCATCGTACAGGAGCGAGAAAGATCTGGTGCAACCAGCAGCTAGTAGAAACAGACTGACCAGGGCAAAGTAGCCACATCCAGATGGGCATCGTAGAGGCAAGCAGAGCAGGTTGAGCGCAGAGGCCAGTGTTAGCATCGCAAAGACGCAACCAGCGCCGTAGACATGCGCCTCCCAGGCCAGGCCCCAAGCTGCCATGGCACTGTTCCAGTCGGTGTACAGCGGCACCAACATGGGTGGAGCTGGGATCAGGAAGGGGTTGAATGATTGGTTTGTGGCAGTGGTGTTTTGTGTTGGTTTGATGTCCGAGGGAGTTGTGGAGTCCCAGGTGTTGGAGAGGTTGCAGATCCCGGATCGCTCTTTATTGCAGTCTGGAAGGAAGGTGGCGTCACCGTCCAGGATGGACGTCCAGTCGTCGCTGTACAGAGGAATAATGGTGTCTGTTGGAAAGAAAGCACATATTCAGTTTAATCAAATTTGCTTTAAATGGCTGGCAGCATGAATAAGATTATTACTTGCATGAGTAATTGAAAAGTAAGAAAACAAGAAAATCCTGAACTTGGAAAAGGAAACAGCTGTAAACATCTTTTAATTCACTTAAAAGCATACTAATGGACCACTCATGAGAATACACAGAAGCATTTAATCAGCGTTCAAACTATCTGAGCCAAAGAAGAAATTGGCCCCAATCCAGGATGGTGAAAGCGTCCTAATGTGCTAATCCTGTTTAAAAGCTTGTTAGAAGGCAACTTCAAACTGTGCTGGGCCCAAATCGGAGGGCGTGTGTGTGTGTGTGTGTGTGTGTGACAGAACAGCCCACTCAGAACCACAGAGCTAATTTCTCTTGCATTACGTAAGCCATCTGGAGTTTCCATGCGAGTACAGTTAATTATGATTGTGTTAGACGTGTTTTAGAACTGCAGTGGAAATGGTTTAGCTTTGGAAATGCCGGGGTAACCATGTATGCATGTGTTTTAGGAGGCGCCTGCGAAGCTCATCTGCGCCGTACATGTTTACGTAGTTCAATTACTCAAGGAAGACTTGAGTGGGACGCAGCACAAGTCACTTCACACAGCATAATGCCTCACAGATGGGCAAGACGACAAACATTTTCAGCCTCCTAGTCTCCACATCACTGGGCTTCACATCATAGACCTTGTTCTTTTCCATAAAACATAACCATCACCATGCACGTGCTATCTTTACACCACACGAAAGAGCTTATTGAAACCCTCAGTCAAATAATGGAAGCTTTAAAAA